>JAPFRF010000010.1:6135000-6557500 GCA_029282475.1 Phrynocephalus forsythii
GGGTCCCCCTCCTTCCTTTTTTAAAAATTGGTGTGACATCCGCTATCCTCCAGTCCTCCGGCACTGTGGCCGTTTGAAGAGACAAGTTGCATATTACCGTTAAGAGATCTGCAATTTCATTTCTCAGTTCCCTAATAACCCTTGGGTGGATGCCATCTGGGCCCGGTGACTTGTTAATCCTCAATTTATCAATTAGTCCTAAAACCTCCTCTCTTTTAACCTGTATTTGATTTAATTCTTTAGTCAAGAGGGGCGGCTCAGGCAGCGGAATCCGCTCAAGGTCCTCTGTCGTGAAGACAGACGCAAAGAACTCGTTCAATTTCTCTGCAATGTCCAAGTCCTCCTTAACCTCCCCTTTTCCTCTCTCACCATCCAGAGGCCCAATTGGTTCTCTGGCAGGTTTTCTACTTCTAACATATTTAAAGAAGCTTTTATTATTACCCTTTATATTGCTAGCCATGCGTTCCTCAAAGTCTTTCTTTGCCTCCCTTATCATCTTTTTACATTTCTTTTGCCAGAGTTTGTGTTCCTTTTTATTTTCCTCATTTGGGGAGGATTTCCATTTACAGAAGGACCTCTCCTTGTACTTTAGAGCCTCTCTAACTCCACTCGTTAACCATGCCGGTGTCCTCTTGGACTTAAATGAGCTCTTCTTTCTTTGTGGTATGCACTTGTGCTGGGCCTCTATTATTGTTGTTTTAAACAGGCTCCATGCACTCTGAAGAGATTGGATTCTTCTAACCCTCCCCTTCAGTTTCTCTCTAACTAGTTTCCTCATCTGAGGGAAGTTTGCCCTTCGAAAATCAAGGGTTTTTATGTCTGATTTGGTTGACACTCTTCCTCCGACAGAAGCGGCAGCGGCTCCTGGCAGCGGCACCAACTCACTTCTGTTGCGGTGGGGAAGGCTGAAAAGGAACCTTTTGGCCGCCGCCGCTGCCGCCTCGTCCTCGCCCCCGCCGCCGTCTTCCTCCTCCTCGTCCTCTTCGGCGACTTTGGTGGCCTCCGCTGCCGCATTGGAAAGCCCTCCTGCGGCAAGGCCGAGGACCAGCTCTCGATGCTCGGAGCTGGACTCGCCGAAGCCGCCGCCGCCGCCACCGGAGGAGAGGAAGAAAGCAGAAGCTCCCGGCCCTTCTTCCTCTCCTCCGGTGGCAGCGGCGGCTTCCGGCGAGGCCAGCCCCCGCCGAAGCCAGCCCCGAGCTCCCTCCAAAGGCAAGAGCAGTTTGGAGGTGGCAGCCGGGACGCTGGGTCCTGGCTGCCACCCGATGCGGGGGCCTTGCGCCGGGGCTCCAAGACGTAACTCGGAGCCCGCGACGCAAGTCAAACACGCCCCTCGTGGACGCAAGTCAAATATGATGCAAGTCAAGCAGGACGTAAGTCAAGGTTCCACTGTATACAGTTTTAAGACATGAGACAGAGGGATTGAAAGGTCCCAGCCCTCACCAGGGGTGCATTTGCACAGTTAACTGTACCCCTTCCTGATGGGCCCATGGTGACACATGCCTGAGATGCATCTCAGTGAGATTTTCCTAACACACCCTATGTGGGGCTGCCGATGGGAAGTGTCAGGACACTTCAGCAGGTTCAAAATGCAGCGGACAGATGGGTGACTGGGGCTGGTTCCAGGGATCCCACAACTCCCCATTAGAGCAGTTCCCCTGAGCAGTTCCATTCATGAGCCGAATTCAAGGTGATTGTTCCAACCTATAAAGCCCTTAACTTTAAAGCCCAAGCTGTCTCAAGGATTGCGTCTTCATTTATGCGCTTGCTCAGGGGTTAGGATCTTCAGGACAAGCCACTCTCTATTAGTCCCACCACCTTCACTCATGTCTTCACGCAGGAGATGACATTTTCTTCTGCTGCCCCAAGACTCTGGAACGCCTCCCACAAAAGGCCGGTCTGGTCCCATTTTTTGCTGCCTTCCACAAACGTGTTCCTAGTGTTGCTTTTGTCTGCTTTCTTTTAGGGCGGCATTGGTTGGATTCTCTTTACTATTTATACACCTACTGCTTTTCGTTTTCAGCATTTTCTTTGAATGACCTAAGCTGCCTTGGGTCTTTCTTAAGGGGAGAGGTGATATAAAAATATTTTGAATCGACAAACTTGGGCATTGCCTCTGAGTTCTTCCTAACGGAGGTGAAGCACATCCCCTGCAGCCACTCCTCCCTTTGAGTGAGGTAGAAGGCAGGGTTGATCTCTCCTTTACCCCACCATGTTATTTACCAAGACAAAGGAGATGGTGCTGGACTTCTGGAGGAAGAGAGAGGAACCAACTCCATTGTACATCCAGGGGGGCTGTGTGGAGAGAGTTTCTTCCTTTAAATTTCTGGGAGTTTACCTCAGTGAAGACCTCTCCTGGGGAATCAATACAATCAAAGTAGTCAGGAAGGCCCAGCAGAGACTGCATTTCCTCAGGGTCTTGCGTAAGAACAAAGTAAAGCAACAACTGATGATCTCCTTTTACCGGTCCACAATTGAAAGCATCCTTACATATTGCATTACTGTTTGGTATGCTGGATTGACAGCTGCTAACAGGAAGACACTGCAGAGGGTGGTAAGCACAGCTCAACATATTAGGGGCTGTCTCCTAAGTGCACTGGACAACATCGCTAGGGATCGTTGCCTCAGGAGGGTTGAAAAAATTCTTAAGGATGATTCACACCCCGATCAGCATCTCTTTACCTTGTTACCATCAGGCAGAAGATATCGCAGTATAGCCTGCCGCACCAACAGACTGAAGAACAGTTTTTATCCATGGGCTGTCAGACTGCTGAATGGGAAATAATTCTATGACAAGTATAGAAGAACTGACCTGTGGGCTGGCGCATTCTGTGTCAAGTGCACAGGGTGCAAAAGACTGAGTGGTTGCTAGTGGGATGGGGGTGGGATGGGGGTGGGGGTGGGCAAGGGAGACTCACCCAATTTCATTGTGCACATGTTGTACATTAACAATAAAGGTATTATTATTATTATTATTATTATTATTATTATTATTATTATTATTATTATTATTATTATTATTATTATTATTATTATTATTATTATTATTATTATGTGCTTCCTTAGGTGTCATGCAAGCATCCTCACCGTGGTGTCCTGGCTAATTGAGGAGATCAGGTCATGCTAGCCTTCAGCATTGCAGTCGTTGGGTTGCTTAGTGTGTGACTGACAAGTTGCCATCTATGAGCTTGTAAGAGCTTGGTCTCTTGATTTTAAGCCGGCCCCTGCATCCAAGCCAATCTGTTTTCAGGGTGCTTGGTGTTTTTACATCTGGATTTTTAAAGGCAGAAAAAGTAAGAACAGGAGGAGAAAGGCATCGTGCCATTGGCTTGTCTGTAGAAGGGAGGACAGCGGTGATGGAAACACCAGGGTTGTCCGGTGATTGGGGTTTTAGGCTCTGACCTTGGGAGATTGAGGATTAAATTTCAGCTGGGATGCCGAGTCTGCATGGTCTCTGCTGGCTCCTACGTGTAAAATTGGAATGAAATTGACTAGGCTCCCAGTCTGGTGAGGATAAATGAAGCAGTGTTTCTAAAGCTCTCTGCACTGTGAAAGGACTCTTATGTGATAAATAGCAGCCTGCCTCGATGTATCAAGCAAATGGGCTGTGTTGCGCAGGAAGGCCAAAATTGCCCTGCAGGGTTCACCTTCCTCATTGACCAGGGGTGGGGGAATGCCTTCCCAACCTCAAATATCTCAGTCAGGCATGTGATTCTCATGCCTCTAAAAAGACCACATTCTTGAATTGATGTTATGAAGGCCATTTCCTTAGAGATCCAAAATGTGTTCAGGAAACCGCAGGGAAATGTCCTTAGACCGCCATCATAAATCACCCTCTGCTAATTTACTTCTGCTTCTGTGCCTTAACTACAGGGCAAGACTCCCCTGCATAACATAAGGAGTGAGACTTGGGCTACTGCTCAGAATGGAGGCATCTGAGATTGGGGACTTGGGTGAGGGTCTTACCCAGAGGCATAGCCAGGATTTGGAGTGCCTGGAGACAAATTTCTTTTTTGGGCCCTTCCTGCCGCAATCTAGTGATCTAATATGGATAAACTATATCCAGTTAGGAAAATGGACAAAGGACTGGGTCAGAAGAAACAGTCAAATTAGAGAATGTACAAAGTTTGAACAGTTTTTACTATCACTGGAATCTGACCAGGATAATATAGAGAAAGGAATAGTACGTAAAAGCTGTAAAAATAAATAAATAAATAATAATAAAATATACAAAATAATAGGGGATTCATCGGAAGTGAAAGACTTAGATTCTCTGAGAGGAATTAATTTGTTCCAAATGAAATTCTCTTAAGCAAATTTTCCTTTATACAAATTGCCCATAGGAATGCATTGAAAACAGAGTAATCCCAAATCGCGACCATTTTTCTGTTGAACGGCTTCGCCCCATAGACAATTCTGTTAAGCAAATTTCCCCTATCTCTGGAATGCTTTATGTTGTACAGATTTTATGTTACACAAACCGTTTGTTATACAAGGCTCCACTGTATTTGAAAAGTAGCATTTCATAAAATTCCTTGGCTCCTTTTCCTTTTGCTCTTGGCCGAAACCCGATGTTAAAGTCCCTGAAGCATCCATAGCTGGTAAAGAGGTTGCTTGTTCTACTGCCCCTCAAGTTAATGTTAATGGTCCACTTAGTTGTGGTGTTATTCACCCTTATTTGGCACCTGCGGCAGTGGCCGGCCAAAGGGGGCTTGTGGCCTCTTCCAAGCAGGGCAAGGGGGTCACCACAACATGAGGAGGAACTGTATTAAATGTATTAAAGGGTCGCGGCATTAGGAAGGTTGGGAACCACTCCTTTAGCGAGTCAATGCATGTTCCTCTTTTCCTTCGGTCTACCACCTTTTCCTCCATAATAATCTCCTTTCTAGGGAACCCTACTTTCTCGTGACGTGCCCAAAGTAGGATACCCCCTTTTTTCTTTTTCTTTTTTCTTTTTCTTTTTGTATCTGAAGATAGTTCAGGCTGGAGTGGCTCTCGGACCCAGTGGTGTAGTTCTTCGGCGGTCATGATTTTATATGGGTTGGACCTGTGGTTCCTCTTCCTCACTGGCCTGGCAGGAGTAGACACTCCGAGTTTTGCACACCTTCTAATCTGCTAGAGTGTCATGAACATAAGAACATAAGAACATAAGAAGAGCCCTGCTGGATCAGGCCCACGGCCCATCTAGTCCAGCTTCCTGTATCTCCCAGTGGCCCCACCAGATGCTTTTGGAAGCGCATGAGACTAGATATCTGTCTCCTGATACCACTCCCCTGCATCTGGCCCTTGAAGTACCCTGGTTTTAAGCCTGGAGATGACACATCTCTCCATCATGGTTTGTCACCTGTGATGAGGGACTTTTCCTCCAGGAATCTGTCCAATCCCCTTTTGAAGGCATCCAGGCCAGATGCCATCACCACATCCTGTGGCAGGGAGTTCCATAGATTTACAACGCGCTGGGTGAAAAAATATTTTCTTTTGTCAGTTCTTACTCTCCCAGCACTTATGAAGTGGACTAGCTGTGTCAATTGAAACTGATGCCTGGCTGAGCTTCCAGATCTGGGCCAGAGTGCCAGCAGGCGTGAAGCCTATTAGAAGTTGTGGAAAAGGGACAAGAAATCAATGGTGCCGGGGACAACAGCTGTCCTACAACTGACATCGCCGAACTCCCTTGGCATCGTCTTACTTTACTGTAACAGTTCTGGAAGGATCCTAGCTGCAAAACAAACGGAAGACCTCATACAAATTCCTGACTAAGAGGAAAGAATCCTAAAATGCAAGAGAAGTCAAAGGGATGGAGTTGCCCTCCCAGAAATATGTAGATTTGGGAAACTAATCCAAATAAATAGGTGACCAAACCCCCTTTTATCAACAGGATTGACTAGTGTGTTTGGAATTGCCTTAATATTTTTTTTTGGGGGATGGCCATTACATTGGTAATAGGCTTTCCTAATGACCTTGAATTGTTAACATCAGTAATGACTAGTCAAAATGCTGATCACATAGCCCTGAGATGGTTTTCAGGAGGAATGGTGTTTAATTGCCTGTTGGCCTGAGCAAGCTGGTTCTGGTTTCTGGATGAAATGGACACGTTCTAAAGGTTGCCTTTATTTCGTTTGTTGCTGCTTCATTTGCTTTACAAAACTGCATATGGAGAAAGTTGTCTTCTTGTTTACCTTCATCTTGTAGAAACAGAAGAAAAGACTACATATTATTATTAAATCATGGGACTAACACCATTAGGGACCATTGCACAAAGTCAAAGGAGATGTTTTGAAGCAAGAATGAAGTTTAAAATGAGATTTTATTTACTAAAATAAAATGTTCCCTTTCACTCACAAAGTAATTAGACTTCATTGTCTGCAGATGGCCACCTTTTGCCCTGAGATTGATAGAGTTTTGGAATTGTTTTAGTAATAGACAGATTGAACTGATTTATGTTGCCCAGGCCCGGAGCAGTTTACAAACACAGACATCCCTCTCAAACAGATAATTTGGAATTGCTCTATGCAATATAATCAATCTGCCGTTCAGTTACTTGGGATCTGTATTTGATTGATTTGTATTTCCATTTCAACTCTGTTGCGAGTCCTCGTGTAAAAAAAAGGCATGTGTGTAATGAACAACACATTGTGTAACAGCCAGGGCCGGCGCTTCCATTAAGGCGAACTAGGCAGTTGCCTAGGGCGCCAAAATGGACAGAGGGCGCTGGAAAGCCTGCCGCCCCCTCTGCCCCCCCCCGCTGCTGGCCACCACCGTCTGTCCCCCCACCGCCCGCCAGCTGCCCGTCGCCATCCGCCCATCGCTGCCCGCCGCCGCCCCCCCGCGCCCATCACCGCCCACCACCCCCGCGCCCGTCGCCATCCCCTGCCATCCGCCACCCTGCCACCTGCCCCCCACCACCCTGCCACCTGCCCCCCCACACACCCCACCCCTCACCTAGGGCGCAAAAAACCTAGCACCGGCCCTGGTAACAGCACCAGTACAGGCAGGTTGGTGGCAATGTTACTGCAGGTTTCATGTTAGCAGAAAATTTCTCACTTAGCCTTCTAAAATCTAGTAGAATTGAGATAGCCCTAGTTAGAGGAAGCTAGAGTCGAGGTTGCATACTTTTTAAAAAAAGCACATACAGGTGTTCAAAGTGCTTCGAACATATTATTATTCAAATGATCTCCTTCAGAGGAAGGCTAACATGATTGCCACTGTGTCACAGCTTGGAGCGGACCAACGGAGAGCACGTGGCTTCCCTAACTCCACCGTAAAAGGCAACGGCAGCGGCACAGGGTAACCCTAGCCTAGGGCTTTACAATCCATAGCTCAGTGTTGTTGCTACTCGTTTTCACCAGGTCTTAGCAAATGATAAACGTCCAGTGCATTCACTTCTACGATAAAAATAAGTTATCCTTGTGTTGCCTTTGTTTGCAGGCTACACCGGGCTCAGTGTGCAATTAAACAGACTCAGGTAACTGTTCAAAAAATAGGAAGGGAAATTGAAGAGAGGCTGAGGCGTACATCGACAAGCAACGAGCTGGTAAGTTTCAGGTGTCATCGTTTCCTTCTCTCATTTTGCCAAGTGCTACGATTCCAGGGCGTATAGAAACTTCACACAGGTTCTTACAAGTAAAGGGGGACCCCTGTGTCTGTAAGGTTGGAATTGGTGGTTTCACTTATCTGCAGTTTTCAGCAACCCTGCATGCAACACACAAGGGCAGGAAACCCCCTTTTATTTAATATATAACATTCCCTGACTTCTGCAGTCCTCAACTGCCCACATCAGATTATGGAGTAGATCCCACATGGATGTGGTGGTCCTACTGTATAAAAAAAAATTACAAACTGGCATCCAGTAAACATACAGGAATTTCTGTCTTGGTTTGGAAATCTAGACAGGAAATGGATGAGTAACACAGGTTTAGGAAGATTAATTTGGTAAATCAGATTTTGAAAATTTACCTTGTCTCCTTAATAAGAAACAACTTGAACTTGAGTGGAAATTGTGGAGGTATAAAATAATATAACATATATTAAATCCTTTTGCTTGGTGTAGTAAGTCACATTAGAATAGGTTTACAATCAGTAAGGATTTGTTGACTCGCCACCTCGGCAAATTAAATTTATTTAAATGGGCTTATTCTAATTCCAGTTTTCTTCAGCATTGTAAGTTGCAATTAGAGTAGGACTATTTGAATCAGTGGAACCTAAATCTCCACCGATTCAGTGGATCTCTTGTAGTGGGATTTATCTCCCCTAAGTAACAGGATTTCACCCATTAGATCCCATTGGCTTTAACTTTGCCCTGATTGCTGGGAGTGATTGATTTAAATCAAGTTTCACAAACAGAAGAAATTGCTTGATGACTTTACATAACGATTGCAGCTGTGTGCACAAATTCAGACACTGTCACTCTCACATGTAACTCGAGCTCCCTTTATTATTAAATAGAAATATTTATCTGGAAAGCCCCACATCTTTATGTGTTCGATTAAGCCTAAATTGCTGAGAGGGGAAAAAACCCAAATTAATAGGCCTCCTAACCCACGGCGGTTATAAAGCATCAACTTTGGCTCCGTGGCAAATGAGCGGAAAGCGACTGCCAGGAAAAATAAACTCGTACATATTGGGATTGATGAGCTACCAGCGGCAAGTGTGGCGAACCTGGCAGTCGTTGGAGCTGCCTGTCACAGCTGACCTCGCTGGACGCTCCCAAGCTTGTGAGGATGAGCAAAATGCACGCCATGGATCCTTGGGTAAACAGACAGACATTTTAATTCTCTCTTGACACTGTTTTTTTTTTTTTTTAAAAGTGGATTCAGCCGAAAGCAGCCTACGTGCGCCAAATAATGTGAAAAGGCTTTGCTCAGATTAACACGGGGACCAGCATAGCTAGAGACTTAATTTGGAAATTTATATTGGCACACTTTGGCAGACCCCTGGTATCCCATCTCGATGGCTTTAAAAAGTGCACCTCCTTGTGTTTCATTCTCCTTATGGACACGATGGTGGGTCCTGAGTGAGGAACTGCGTGCTGTTTTGATGAGGTGATCCCAGCCTGAAACATGTGTAAGTGGAGTGGAAAAAGCAGGTCCTCTATAAATAGGGCAGTACATTATGAGAAATAGTTTTTAAAAAGTGTTCCTCTATCTTTCTGGCAGGCTGATTACTTATGCTATTGTATTTCTTTTCGGCCCAGAACTGATTTTCTTCCTTCTATGCCAACATCTTATGTTCAGGCAATATAGAGATTTATTTGTGCTATCTACACACATGCATACACAAACGTGCACGCAGACATATGTTGTTTAGTTCCCAAGGTAAAGCAGAATGCATCACCCTATATCAGCTTGTGAGGAATATGGCGACTATGCAGCCTCTGCAAAAGGGGGAAAGAATGCATAATAGGAACTTAGTTTTACATGTGTTGGGAATGTAAAAGTGTGAAAAGTGTTCTGAGTTGTCCGTGACGCATCAGGAAAGAGATCTTGGTGTGCTGGTGGACAGCTTGATGAAAGTGTCAACCCAGTGTGTGATGGTGGTGAAGAAGGCCAATTCCACGCTAGGGATCATTAAAAAGGGGATTGAAAATAAAACAGCCAATATTATAATGCCATTGTACAAAACAATGGTGAGGCTTCATCTGGGAGTATTGCATACAGTTCTGGTCACGTCATCTCAAAAAAGACATGAAAAGGTGCAAAGGAGAGTGACGAAAATGATTATTCGGCTGGGACACTTCCATTACAAGGAAAGGCTACAGTCTTTGGGTCTCTTTAGTCTGGAAAAAAGGCACCTGCGGGGGCATGACTGAGAAGGACAGAATCATGCAGGGGATGGTTAAGGTGGAGAGAGGGGAGATCTTTTCCTTCTCACATAATGCCAGAGCCAGGGCTCACCCACTCAAATGGAGGATTGGGAGAGAGAGAAAAGACCAAATAAAATATTTTGTTACTCAGTGTGTTGTTAGTCCATGAAACTCCTTGCCACAGGATGTAGTGATAGCTTCTGACCTTGATGCCTTTAAAAGGGATTGGGCCAATTTCTGGAGGAAATGTCCATCGCAGGTGACAAGTCGTGATGGGAATAGGTATGATCTCCAGGCTTAAAAGGGGGGTATTTCAAAGTGCCAGACACGTAGGATAGTGGCATCAGAAGACAGGTATCTAGTTGTCTCATGGGCTCCCAGAGACATCTTATGGGGCCACTGGCAGAGACAGGAAGCTGGATTAGATGGTCTCTTCTTATTCTTCACTTGCCCAAGGCCACACAAACTGGTTCTTCTTACATGAGTCATTGAAATCTCAACTTATAGCTTCATTGCCTGATAACTAGCTCACTGAGCTATGCAGCCTGCTCTTCATAAATGCTTATCCATTCAAAACATTTGGGGCCATGTCTGGGGTGTTTATATATATTTGATGTTTTCCCCATGCCTAAGTTCTCCATACTGCCATTTTGGGGACTAGAATCATAGCATCATAGAGTTAGAAGAGATCTCAAGGGCCATCTAGTCCCACCCCTGCCATGTATGAACCCTCATCACAGTACCCCTGACAGATGTCCATCCAGCCTCTGCTTAAAAACCTCCAAAGAAGGAGACTCCACCACCCTCCTTTGTGGCTGCATCTTTCACTGCCGGACAGCTCTAACCATCAGGAAGTTCTTCCTAATGCTCAAATGGAATCTCTTTTTCTGTAGCTTGAGACCACTGTCCCAAGTCCTAGTCTCTGCAGCCATGGAAAACAAGTCAGCCCCTTTTTGGTCTTTGACCGTAAATACATTTACTACTACAAGCCAGCCCCCTTTTGATGTGACATCCTTTCAAATATTTAAACATGGCTATCATATCCCTCTCAACCTTCTTTTTGTAAGGCTAAACATTCCCAGCTCCCTAAGCCGCTCCTTTTAAGAAATTTCTTCCAGACCTTTAATCATCCTGGCCGCCCTCCTCTGGACCTGTTCAAGGTTGTCAATATCCTTTTTAAATTGAGGTGCACAGAACTGGACACAGTACTCCAGGTGGGGTCAGCTCAGAGCATAATAAAGTGGTACTATCACTTCCCTCAACTACATGCTCCATGTGGGATGCCTGGGTTGACACACTATAAAACACACTCTCAGTCATTCCAACATTTAGAAGGTGGGTAGATGCCCTAAGCCAGGCATGTCCAAACTTTGGCCCGTGAGATCTTTTGGACCGCAACTCTCACAGTCCTTTGTCATTGTGAGTCTTAGCTTAGAATTCTGTGAGTTGTGGTCCAAAATGTCAGGAGGTCCGAAGTTTGGACATGCCTGCCCTAAGCACATCGGATCTCGCCTGATTTTGGAAGCTAAGCAGAGTCAGGCCTGGCAAGAACTTGGATGGGAGACCACCAGGGAATACCAGGTGCTGTAGATGTCTGGAGCAGGAACTGGCAAAGCCACTCCAGTATTACTGCCAAGAAAACTCCACGGACATGGTGTCATGAAGTGTCAGTACACAGTCACTGTAGCGACATAACAACAACAAAAGAATTGTATTGCATTCGGTGTAAATTAAAATGCTATCTATTTGAAGTGTCCAGCAGTAGTGCTCATTTGGATTCCTTGCTGAAGGATTGATGTCATTTTCAGCCAGAGTGAGCCTCTAGATCAGGCATGTCCAAACTTCAGCCCTCCAGATGTTTTGGACCGCAACGCCCAGAATTCTAAGCTTAGATTGCCAATGACAAAGGACTGTGGGAGTTGCGGTCCAAAACCTCTGGAAGGTCAAAGTTTGGACATGCCTGCTCTAGCTGTTCTTGAGCTGCAGGTGCCACCAGCTCTCCCAGTTGACAGTGGTAACTGGAGTTGATGGAAGTGGCAGTCGGTGGCATCTAGAGGGGCATAGGTGGCCTTGCACTGGTAACTAGACCGGCCTCCCTCAGAAAGTGCCCCAGGCTACAGGCATTCACAGCTCCTGGTCTCGGGTTGTCACAGAATGTGCACCGGGGTGGTGGAAAGGAGAGGGCATTCATGCTGAGAACTTCAAGTGTTTCTGTAGTGCATTTATTGGGTATTTTATGACTACCATAAACTGCAAGTGTCTCCAGTGCAATCAAGACAAGTTAGGGTGTAGTCCACGTCTGCTCTTAGCATGATCCTACACAATGCATTGCTCCCGAGGAATTTACAGGGATGGTTTTTGTGCAGAGCTTTTCCTGGCATGGCGCCATCGTATTCAGAGTTGTCCTTTTGTCGTTCTTGATAGAAGAAGGAAAGTGAGTGTTTACAGCTAAAGATTTTGGTGCTTCGGAACGAGTTGGAGAGGCAGAAAAAAGCCCTGGGCCGAGAGGTGGCTTTACTACACAAGGAACAAAGCGTGCTGTCCGAAAGAGGTGAGTGCAGACGGTGGCAGCAGGCTTCCTACACCAGGCAGGCAGGTGGGCGTGGAAAGATTGGGCAACTTGAGAGCAGTTCAGTCCGTTCCTGAGTGGTGCATTACCTGGACTCAGTCGTTAGTGCCTGGCCCCAGGGCCTTGAAGCCATCGGGATGTTGACAAGCCAGCCTCCATAAGGTTTTTGAGTTTTGAAGTTTGTCAGATCACGGCTTCTACTGCAGCAAGTTGGCAGTGATGAAATATTCTGGTAAATCCATGCAACGTATAAGTAGACCACATGTGCTAGGGGTTCACATCCTTCCTTGTCTATATACAGTGGTACCCTGTATAAAGGAATTAATTCGTTCCAAATGAAATTATGTTAAGCAAATTTTCCTTTATACAAATTTTCCATAGGAATGCATTGAAAACAGAGTAATCCCATTTTATGTTGTATGGATTTGCCCCACAGGCAATTATGTTAAGCTAATTTCCCATATCTCTGAAATTTTTTATGTTGTACAAATTTTATGTTATACAAACTGTTTGTTATACAAGGGACCACTGTATGTTGTAATCTAAAAAACCCAAGCTTCCTTGTGTGAACCTTATTTAGAGCAGGGATTTTGGCAAGTCCTTTGGTCCGAGTCTCTGGGTCCAAGTCCTGAGTACCAAGTCTCAAGTCTGAGTCCCTATTAAAAACAAGCTTTCTTTGTCCCCAGAAAAAAAGAGGAAGGGATGGGTAGGTTCTGAGGTGAGTCCAGGATTGGGCGATGAAAAAACCTGAATCAGTTCACTGTTGTGACTTAAGTCTGACTGGACAGGAAGCCCTGTGACTTGAATCTCCGTCCGTGTTTCAGAGGTCACTAGGATAGAACTGGGTGTGTAAGAAGTTGCATCCATGCTATCCTTCATTGTTTTTCTTTGTTGGTTAATATTCAGGCGACAGCATCATCACCACTGCCAGGATTTAATCCTAAAAAACACAGAATAATCACAAATACTCTCTTCCTAAAATGTCTTTTGTAGGAAAGGTTTTTGAAGAGGAATATCGGCAGCTCATGCTGGACAAAGAACCCCTGCAAGAGTTGAGGAAGGAATGCACAGCTAAGAGGTAAAAGGGAGCCTCCTTGGTTTGTTTTTTCACCCGTCATCGCCCTAGGCAGCTTGATGAGCAGAGGGTGGCTCGTTCGCCAGATTCACCCTTCAGGACCCATTAAGAGAAGAAGGAGCTCAGCAGAGGACATTTCAAATTGTTTAGTTAGTCTACATCCCAGCTTTCTCCTGAAACCTGGATTCAGGACATGCCGCAGCAAGAATTGGGGGAAACATAGGAGTTAAAAATGCAGTATTGAAATTTGAAACAGATTGTTTTAGGAAAAAAGCATCTGGTTTGCAAACAGTGCTAAAAACACATCAGCAGAAAGTAGAGAAACCCACATTGCAAGCCCCATCATAGCCAGCCAGTTGCGTATCTGAAGAAAAAGCTGTTTATCGCCAGGAAGGGAACATGCCTAGCCTCCTAGGGGAAGTCGTTCCAGTTTGTCTACAGACTCTGGAAATCTAAAACCAGCTGCGGAGGGCTCAACCTGGCACCAGTAAGGATTGAGTACAGTGTGTTTGGGAATAGGGAAGCCATGAATGAAAGTCATTGGGGGAGACAGCAGGACCAATGAGGTAGCAGAGACCCACCCTTCATTCTCCCCCATCAGCCTTGACTTGTAGCCTTGCAGTGCTTTGTACTCGAATGCCGATGGAGCTGAACTACCAGCTCCGTTAGGTCACTTTTACCTTTTGCCTTCTAGTGGAGCCGTTGGTGTGCATCTCAAATAATGGTTTTTCTCTTAAGTGTCACCCCTGCATCCTATATGGGAAGGACATACTTCTTTTCTTAAAATGTTTGGCCATATCTTCAATACTTTATATTATAGGAAAATAGTCCCCATTAAAAATAAAACAATTGCTTTTGTCTGTGGGTGCATTTCTGGAATGTCTAGGAATAAGGGGTGGCGAGAGCTCCTTCTGACAGTCATCACTAGGTTACTTTTACTATTTTGCTTTCTGTGTTTCTCTCCAGAGAGCAGTTCTTGAAGACCAATGCACAGCTGACCATCCGATGCAGGCAATTACTTTCAGAGCTGTCCTATATTTACCCTATCGATATGGTGAGTTTCAGATTATAATCCAGCTGCACTAGGCTCCAAAAATAAGGTACCACTTTCATTGAGAAGAAAATCTGGATGGTATGTCTTCCAGATAGTAAGTTGGTCATTTAAAGGTCAGAAACATGTCATTCTGTTTTAGAAAGAGGCTTGTAACTTTAGTTAGAAAATGCAGTTTGCTTCATGTGCACTTCCTGGCAGAACAAATTAAAAAGAACCTTGAGCACCTGCTGGGGAAGTCCATGCTCTGAGGTGCCTGAACAGTTATTGCTATTTAGGAGTCTACTTTGGGCTAAGCTAGATAGGCCAACAGGCAAACCATGGTTCCGAACAAGGGCACATTTGAATTCGCAGATCACACAAAATTGGGTGGAATTATTAATACCTTGGAAGGTAGGAGCACAGTTCAAAAAGATCTTGGTAGACTTGAGCACTGGGCCGAATGCAACAGAACAAAATGGAACAGGAATGAGTGCAAAGTTCTACACCCAGGGGGAAAACAAAATGTACAGTTACAAGATTGGAGATATTTAGCTCCGCAGTGCTGTGAGTGAGAAGGTTCTTGGAACTGCTGCAGATCACAAGCTGAATATGAGCCAACATATTCAGGCTACCCAAAAGGCCAATGTTGTTTTGGGCTGCCAGACTGGTGGCAGGTGTGCGTCTATATGACCACATCACCCCAGTGCTGGCTCGCTTGCATTGGTTACCCGTTGCATCCCGAATAAGATTCAAGGTCCTGGTTTTAATTTATAAAACCCTCCACGTCTTGGGACCTGAATACCTGGCGGAGCGAATTTCCCAAAGACCAACTGAGGCCCGACCACCTAGGATGCCGCGGGCGCACTCACTTCGGGTGGCCACGCCCAGGGAGGCTCAGAAAACGGTGACCCGCAACCGAGCCTTCTCCGTGGCTGGTCCTGTGTTATGGAACCATCTCCTGAGTGAGTTGCGCCTTGCACAGTCCCTGCCAGCCTTCAAAAAGGCCTTAAAGACCTGGCTTTTTTGTGAGGCATTTGGTGACTGTTAATTTTTTTTCTCCTCCTGTCCCGCCATCTTGCTATTGACTCCTTTTTTTGTAGGTTTATTGTGATGTTTTATTTAATTGATTATTTCTGTTACTGTTTTTATTTTTATTTGTTGTAAACCGCCCAGAGTTCCTCTGGAAGGCGGGCGGTATATAAGCATTAAAATAAATAAAATAAATAAATAAATCGACAGAAGTATATGCTTCAGATCCCATAAGGGGCTAGTCCGCCTCTGTTCAGCAATGATTAGGCCTCATCTTATGTACTGTGGCCAGTTCTGGACATGGGACTTTATGAGGGATCCAAACAAACTTGAGCAGTTTCAGAGGAGGGGTACAAGGATTATCCGGTGGCTGGAAACCAAGCCCTAGGAGGGAAGACTGAAAGAACTGGACATATTTAGTCTTGAGAAGAGGAGATGGGGTGGGGGGGAGAGAGAGAATAGCACTTTTCAAATCCTTGAAAGGCTGTAATACAGACAAGGAGCAGGATCTCAGTCATTCCAGACCACAGGACATGCAACAATGGGCTCAAGTAACAGGAAACCAGATTTAAGCTGATTATCAGCAAAAACCCTTGAACAGTATGACAATGGAACCAGATCCTTGAGGAGGTAATGAGTGCTCCAAAGCTGGAGGTCTTCAAGAGAAAATTAGACAACTCTCTGTCAAGTCTGCTATGAGTTGGGTTCCTACCTTGAGTAGGGGCTTGAACTCAATCACCTTTTAGGTCCCTTCCAACCCCGTGATTCTGCAGTTCCCCTGAAGGAGCCTCTGCTGTGTTCCTCCTGGTTAACCTTACCGTTTTTTTTGGAAATAATAGGCACCAGATACGGGAGCCAAGTCATGAGATGCCCTTCTTCCTTCAGGATGCAAGAGGACAGGGGAGTGATTGTGGGGGCCATCAGTAGAAGTGATTGAGACAGCTGACAAATTGCAGAGGGGCAATGTCAAAACCATCAACGGAATGAAATATGTGAAATATGGCTTTTGATTTCTTTTGAATGGCTTTCCAGCTAAACGCCTGTGACGCGTGTTTGATGACCTGCCTGTGCTCCATTTACAAGTGAAATGTTTGGTCCTATTGTTTACAGCTTGTGTTTTTGGTCTCCCGTGGCTCTGATCCAACCTCACTTTTTCCCCATTAAATCCACAGAATGATCAAAAGGATTATTTTATTTGTGGAGTCAAGTTGCCCAATTCTGAAGACTTTCAAGGTAATTGATCATTGGTCCTTTACCTGCTTATTTTCAGTATCTAGTTACATTGTGCAAGCATTCCAGTGGAGTAACCCAAACACCAAACCCAGTTGGGGAAATGCTGATATTTCTGATTGAGAGGCTTTCAAACACAGGGCCCCAACTATTTTTATGATGAGTAGTTTCTTTTAAAGATAAAGAGCGTACTTCTTTCAATAATTCCTCTAAAAGATTACCACATTTCTATAGGTTCATCAGTGTTATTATAAAGTGTTCTGCTTATATACTGCTCCATACCACTTCAAGTAGTCTCTGGGTGGTTTACAGTTTTAATTACCATATGCAGGCTACACAGTACTCCAGAATGCCTAGTTCTGGAGTAATAACTAGTTGTCTGTGGCTGATTATGTCCTAAAATAATAAACGGTTACTCTGAAATGTTTCTTCCTGATCACCTAGAATTTTACTCCTTCCAAAGCCAAGGGTCTGTATTATAGAGCTAAACTCTGAGTTGGCCATGTTTGCTATGGCCTAGTTGTCATTTTGGAACTATATTTATTTATTTATTTATTTATTTATTTATTTATTTAAATACTTATATCCCGCACCATCTTCCCAACGGGAACTCTGGGTGGCTAACATCAATAAAAAGCATAAAATAAGTAGCAGCCTCCAAGGGAAAGGCTACGGAGGGCAAGATGGCGGCAAAAGATAAGGACAAAAAAAAAAAACCCTAACTGATAAGGTCACCATAAGCCTCTTTGAAGAGGAAGGTCTTCAAAGCCCTCTTAAAGGCTTTTTTTGTTGTGTCAAGTAGGTAAAGGACATGTACAGGTAGTTTTTTGAACCTGGCTTACTCTCTTGCAGCAGTTCTGTGATGGAGCGCTGGTGCTGCTGTTCAGCTAAAGAGCTGACACTTGAAAATAGCTAAACTGAGCCCAGAGAGTGCTTTAAGCACAATGGGGAGATTCATAAGCAGCACACTTTCTGATTTTCCATCCTGACCTTAAAGCGGATTTATTTGGCCCCTTGCAGCTCTCCCCCAACAGAAACAGTAATCCACCATATTCTCTTGCACCTTTTGCATTTTCACAGAAGTGGCTTAAAATAGGAACTTGTCCTATGCATAGCTCCCTGAATGGCTGAGTTTTTATCCGCCTACTTAAAATCAGTGTAAACAAAGCACTGTTTCTTGCCATATAGTTCTGGCTTGCTGCTTCCTCGATGCCAAGTCTTGAAGTGTTTTATCCGTTAGTTTCTTAGGGCCTTTTCACACGACCCCTAAGTTCCGCTGGCCACTTAAATTCGGACCAGAGATCTTAGGGGTTTGTCGCCGTTCCTGCGTTCCCACCCCTTCCGCACTCCTGACTGCTGTCTGCCTGAGGGGAGGGAGAAAAAAAGGAAGAAAAGAATGCCGGCTTACCTCTGTTCTGCTGTCTCGCTTTGCTCCTGGCACTGCATTCAGATCTCTTAAAGGGGCGGTGGGCAAAAAAAGAACAAACAGAAGCAAGGAGAGCCCGGCAGTCACTACTGTTATATCCACATCAGGGATTTTTCACCCCTGGAGAGCAGGTACCTGAAAAGTGCGCTGGGACGCGCTTAGGTGGGCGTGGTCGCACTTAATTATCTGTAAACTCCGGAGCTGGTGGGGAAATAATTTTAAGCTCCAGAGCTGGGAGCCATTTGCCGCGGAGTTTAGGGGTCGTGTGAAAAGGCCCTTAGATCATCATTGCTTGATCACAGCAGTGAAGGGATTGCTGTTCTTAGGCAACCTGTCTGATAGAATTAGGCCGGGTGCAGCACAGGACTCCTGAAAGTTGAATGAGGGAAAATAAAAAACCAAATTGCATTAAGAAACTGGCTTTCATCTGATTTCTTAGCAGTTAAAGGAGACAAGTTGTGGAAAATTAGATTTGAGCAGGAGAAGATGGAGTTAATCCATGCTGCCAAAATACCTCGCCATAATGAAATACATGTTACATATTTCTGGTCTCCCCCCTGTCCTCTTGGTTTATACCAAGGTTTGTGTTTTAGAATATTTTTCTAGTTAATGTCTTCTCTCCTCTTACCAAAAGCTTGGCACAGATTCAGACAAGTCAGGGGTGTGTCAGACCCCACTTCTCCATGTTTTAAGGCTTTCTCCAGCATGAAGCGGAAACCAAATGCATGGCAGATGAGAACATTTGTTGGCCATGAGTTTTAGCTTCCGTGCCCTCGTGGGCAAGAGCGGAAGAAGCAAGACAATGAGAAAGATGATTGTGTCTGAATAGAATAGAATAGAATAGAAGAGTTTTATTGTCATTATGCATATGCAAGATATGCACAACGAAATTAGAGTGCTGTTCCACAACACACTCTAAACAAGGAACCATACAAAAACATAAAACACCATACAAGATATTAAAAACTTAAAATCGCTTACAAAATTTAAAAACTGATTAGGATGGTGCTAAAACTGTCGCGTTTAACTTGGATACCGCTCTGGGATAAAAACTGTTCTTTAGTCTATTTGTCTTTGACCTAAGAGTCCTGTACCTCCTGCCAGACGGCAACAGTTCAAAAAAATTGGTGGCCAGGATGCGAAGGGTCTCTCAAAATTCTAGATGTCTTCCTTGAGCATCTGGAGTTGTATAATTCTTCCAAAGGAGGAAGGGGACAGCCCACTATCCTCTCAGCAGTGTTTATAACCTTCTGGAGCGCCCTTCTATCTGCCACTGTGCAACTGGCGAACCAGACACAGAGGCAGCAAGTGATGGTGGTTTTTGTGGGTGGGGGGGGGGTGGGGGGAGGTAGGCTCTTGAAGTGTGAGCCAGCAAAGGTTGTTACTAGAGATGGGCACGACTCAAAAAATGGTGTGTCGTTTGTCGTTTAGGGTGTCCGTTTCGGTTCGTTTTCATTTTTCGTGAATTTTTTGCAAAAAAATTCATTTTCATTTCGTTACGTAACAAAACGAAAACAAAAAATTGCTGTTTTGTTAGCATTCATTACAGTTCGATGTATTTGCCGCAACGGAAACGAAACGCACGACAAAATTTCTGTTGTTTTGGTTCGTTTCTTTTCATTTTGGAGACAAAATTCGTTTTTTGTTTCATGACGTAACGAAACAAAAAAACGAAAACGAAAAATTGCTCGTTTCGTGCCCATCTCTAGTTGTTACCATGAAGAAGTTCAAATACATTGAGGACAGTGGACTAGTGAGAAATGTAGATGAGGGTTAGGAAACAGGATAGAACCTCTACTCAGCAAGTGCTGGCTTATAAGCCTAACACAGATTTGAGGACTGTTATCATGGGATCCAGAATGGGAGAGAAGTGCGGGGAAAGTGGAAGGCATTTTAATGCCTTCACCTACCATTATTTTTCAAGATGAGTTTTAATCTGCCCGTTGAAATGTTCAGTGCTGTCAATTGCCACAGCTCAATCTGAAACATTGGGCTAAAGAGACGACGTGCACTAAAAAAGAGGCAGTGGGCAATCCAGAGCATGACATGATGTTCCCCTTTAAGGTTTACGCGAGGTGTGCCTTTGTTCTCCTCCCCAGCAAAGGACGATGGCAGCATCGCGGTCGCACTGGGCTACACAGCACACTTGGTCTCCATGATTTCCTTCTTCCTGCAAGTGCCACTCAGGTATCCCATTATCCACAAGGGCTCCCGGTCTGCAATCAAAGACAATATTAATGACAAACTGACTGAGAAAGAAAGAGAGTAAGTGTGCGTTTCGTACTATTCGGGTGAAGAGGGGGCTATCAGCCAGCAGTCAAAGTCTGAAGAATGTGTTGTGGTTCGTAATCTGCCTTGTACATTCTCAGAAATTGGAGACTCACTTTGCTCATACTTGTTTGAGATATTAGGATCGCATAATTCATCTCTGATGGAGTTGGCTGCTTCCTAATCAATTTACTTCAAGCACAATAGAAGGCGCTTCTTTACAATGGCCTTAGAACAATCTAAGAGGTGCAAGGGGCCAAATAAATAAATAAATGGATCATAGCGTCTAGGTGCTGTCAAGGTGGAACACGGGGGAATCAAACTCCCAACTTCCCCAAAGCTACCTAGCTATCCAGTGATTCTGAATGTATGTTCGTCTTGAATGCGAGAGTTACGTAGGGGTGCTTAAGCCTGCAGTATGGGTCTCAAGTCCCTAAACTGGATGGATTGGAGCCCTGTCTCGTGAGTTGGGATGGCTCTGGGTATGCTGCCTTGCACTCCTTCAAAGGGAAGCAGGAGGCAAGTGTAATATACAAGATATAAGAAATAAAGTAATAGAAAATTGACTAATATTCTGGTACAAAACTGGGGATGGTTGCAAATTGTGCTGTATTGCCAGGTCTGTTCTTAAAGCTGACAGGTTGTAGGCAGATCTGAAGTCAAGCTGTTCTCTTGTGGAATGCAGATAGACAAATGGGCAAACCTTTAGTGCCCGAAGCAAATAGGGGAACTGTTGTGTTTTAGCGAGCGAGATGAGGCGTGGGCGGAGCCACAATGGAGTCGCGCGTCTGATGTGACCCAGCCAACCACGAGTAATTGTGGGAACGCGGCAATAGCCAATGAGGTGCATGCCGGGGAAATTATGCGCCCCTTTTAAGCAGGGGGTTGGGCCGTCAGCGTCAGCGTCGTTTTAAGAAATAAAGTTTGGAAGCGACCAGATTGTCCTGCGTTGTTCCTAGACCCCCGTATTCAACAGTGGCGACGAGGATGGGATTTTTCTGAGCTGCCGTATCCCCATATCGGGCCTGCCACGTCGTCTTGCGATGTCTTCTCCGGACCGAGGCGCCCCTCGACTGCCGCCGCCCACGCCCTTCCAGGGAGTAGCCGCCATTATGCATGCCCTGGGTGAGTTCGACCCCCGGCACCCCGAGCATTGGGAGGCATACATCGAGCGCCTCCGTTTTTACTTGAGGCCCATGGCGTTACGGAGGACCGCCAGAAGCGGAACATTTTGTTGGGTGGCTGTGGGGCGGCCACCTACATAATTGCTAAGGGGTTGGCCGGTCATAACCCGCTGGACTCTTTATCGTATGATGAAGTGGCGGGATTGCTCACCAACCACTTCATCCCGAAGCCATCAATAGTCTCCCGGAGGCACCGTTTTTTCCTGCGCTCTCAAGGCCCCTCCGAGTCCACCGCGGAGTACCTTGCAGTGCTCCGTTCGTTGGCGGGAGAATGTGAATACCCTAACTTGGAGGAGATGATCCGGGACCGATTCATATGGGGTTTACGTAATGAGAAGCTTCAGACCAAGCTGATGGCGCGCGAGACCATCACCTTGAGCGCGGCCTACAGCGAAGCTTTGGCCTACGAGCGGTCGGCTTCCACACACGCCAACAAGAAGGCAGCGGAAGTCCACGCCACGGACAGTACGTCGGAGGAAGAGGATACCAGCGTCCACCGCAACCTCAGCAAGTCAGGTATGAGTCGGCGTTTGCGCGTACGACACGACCGCACCCTTGCACGTGCGCTCTACCGGATCGGCCCGAGGAGACTCCTGTTTTGGCTGTGGTGAGGATCACGATCGTCGCTCCTGCCCGTTCCGGGATGCCACGTGCCGCCGTTGCGGCAAGGCCGGGCACATCCGCCGAGTCTGCCGTTCCAAGTTGAAAGGAAACCGGACGAGACAGCGCGTACATGAGACTCGAGAGGAAGAGGAGTTGCAGTCGATCATCGCTGCCACGGTAATGCAGGTCTGCACGCGCAACCGTAAGCCCACTAAGGTCAAGTTGGAAGTCAAGATAGAGGGGGCCCCTTGTGTAATGGAGATGGACACGGGCTCCATGTATTCTATTATCTCGGCTAAGACCTTCCGGCGCCTGTGCCCCAGGGGTGGCCCCCCTCTTCGCCCCTCCCCGGTGATCCTCAAGGATTTTCAGAGGAATATAATAAAGACTGTGGGAATGGGCACGTTCCAGGTCCAGTATGGAAGGGTTTCCCAGCGACTGGACCTAATAATTGTGGAAGGCCCTTTTACCAGCCTCCTGGGCTTATCGTGGCTGGAGCCTTTGGGAATTGGGTTTACAGGCATTCATAGTCTCCTTTCCAAGGTGGGCCCGGAAGAGATTTGTAAGGACTTTCCATCCGTTTTCGACGGGTCCTTGGGACAGTATAAGGGCCCCCCGATTTCCCTGCGCTTGAACCCAGAGATTAGTCCCATCCGGGTGAAGGCCCGCCGGGTCCCATTCGCCCTCAAGCCCAAGATTGAGGCGGAGCTGGACCGCCTTGTTGCACAAGGGGTCCTAGAACCGGTAGACTCGGGAACCTGGGAGACTCCCATAGTCACCCCGGTTAAGCCCGATGGGTCGGTTAGGATTTGTGGGGATTATAAGTGCACTCTCAACAAAGCTCTCCGCGACCATGCGTACCCGGTCCCGGTCGTGAGCCATGTTTTGGCCACCCTCGCCGGGGCAAAAGTATTCGGAAAGTTGGATTTGGCACAGGCCTACCAACAACTGCCGGTTGACACAGCTACGGCAGATGCTCAGACGATTGTCACACATAAGGGGGCCTTCCGTGTGAATCGATTACAATTCGGGGTGAGTGTAGCCCCAGGACTTTTCCAGAATATGATGGACCGCCTCCTGAAGGGAATTCCCGGAGTAACTCCGTTTTTTGATGATGTTATAATCGCTGCTCCATCTATGACGGACTTTGGCGCTCGACTCCGAACAGTGCTAGAGAGGTTTCGGGAGGCGGGCCTTAAGGTGAAAAAAATCAAAATGCCTGTTGGGAGTAGACAGCGTGGATTTCCTTGGGTTTCACGTCGATGCAACGGGCATACACCCAGCCCGGGACAAACTTCGCGCCATCCGCGAGGCGCCAGAGCCCAAGGGGAAAGCGGAGTTACAGGCTTTTCTAGGACTTCTAAATTTTTATCACGCCTTCCTGCCACATAAGGCGGCCGTCGTGAGCCGTTGCACCGGCTCCTGGACAAAAAGGCGCCCTGGGTGTGGGGTAAGAGACAAAGGAAGGCTTTTCGCGGGGTGAAGGACCTGTTGGTGTCAAATTCTGTACTGGCCCACTTTGATGAGTCCTTGCCGGTCGTGTTGGCTTGTGATGCTTCCCGTATGGAGTGGGCGCCGTTCTGGGTCATCAACTTCCGGACGGAAGAGAAGTTCCGGTGGCGTACTTCTCTCAAACCCTTTCGTCCGCGGAGAGGAACTACGCCCAAATTGATAAGGAGGGTTAGCCATTGTGAAAGGGGTCAAGAAGTTTCATGACTTCTTGTACGGCCGACCCTTCACAATAGTCACAGACCACAAGCCGTTGTTGGGCCTGTTTGCCGCGGACCGCCAGACCCCCCAAGTGCTCTCACCACGAGTACTGCGGTGGTCCATCTTTCTGGCTGGATACAATTACGAACTGCAGCACCGGCCCGGGAAGGCGATGGGTCATGCCGATGCCCTTAGCCGTCTGCCGCTACCGGAGTGTGGCCCGGACCCTGCTCCCGCCCACCAGGTCCTAAGGATCCAGGACCTGCCGGATTGTCCCTTGCACGTCCAGGATATCGCCGCCTTAACCCGACGTGATCGAGTGTTGGCTCGTGTTTTGGATTGGGTGGGGAGGGGGTGGCCCAAGCAACCGGGCCCGGAATTTGCGGCTTATACGGCCCGGAAAGACGAACTCTCGTCACACAGGGGGTGTGTGCTTTGGGGTGGTCGGGTGGTGGTCCCCCCCTCTTTGAGGACTAAGGTATTGGAGGCCCTTCATGTCGCTCACCCGGGCATTGTCCGCATGAAGGCACTCGCCCGGAGTTATGTTTGGTGGCCGGGCATGGACGCTAAAATCGAAGAGTGGGTGAAGGGGTGTGAACCTTGTCAGGCGTCTCGGCCCGAGCCATCTAAGGCCCCCGTACAGGCCTGGGAATCCACGCAAGCCCCTTGGTCCCGATTACATCTAGACTTTGCCGGGCCCTTTCAGGGCCAATATTTTTTAATAGTAGTGGATGCAAGGTCCAAGTGGCTAGAAGTGGCCCCTACCTCTACTACATCCACAAAGGCGACAATAAATGTGCTGAGGCGGCTGTTTGCCACCCACGGTTTGCCCGACACAATCGTGAGTGACAACGGAACGGCGTTTACTTCTGCCGAATTTCAGGAGTTTGTCGCTCTAGCGGGTATCAGGCACATTAGGTCCGCCCCGTTTCATCCGGCCACTAATGGCCAAGCTGAGCGCATGGTCCGTACGACCAAGGACGCGCTCAGGCGGATCATACAGGGGGACTGGTATTATCGTCTTTCACAGTTCTTGTTGGTCCAACATGTCACCCCTAGTGCCGTAACGGGCGTAGCCCTGCAGAGATCCTCATGGGAAGGAGACTGACGACGCTTCTTGATCGTCTCCATCCCGACAGGGCACTCGATAAGAGGCCCTCCACGGAGCATAGGGAAGCTCCGAGAGGATTTGCCATAGGCGACCCTGTATATGCCCGAAGTTATGGTCAAGAGCGACGATGGGTTCCTGGAACGATAGTGGCCTGCTCGGGTCCCACATCTTATGAGGTGGGTTTAGAGGGGGGGTTGGTGTGGCGGCGTCACATCGATCAGATCCGCGTCAGAACAACTGTGGCGCTGGTGCCCCGGAAGATCTAGCCGAGCCAGAGCCCGAGGAAGCTCGGATTCTGAGCCGGAGCAAGTCAGTGACTTTGAGTCCGGGGAGACCAATGAGGTGCCGCCCAGACGGAATGCCGAGTCCTCGGTTGCTAACGGGGTACCTGCTAACCCGGAGGCACAGGCACAGCCTGATATCCGGGAACTAGCGGTCCCCGTGGTTCCCACATCACCACCTAAGTTGCGGCGGTCCCAGCGAGAGCGTAGAAGACCGGCACATCTGGGGGATTATGTATGTGACTAAAATAGTAGGGTTGATGGTAGTGTTGGTTGTTACTGTGTTGAACCATGGGGGGAGGAATGTTGTGTTTTAGCGAGCGAGATGAGGCGTGGGCGGAGCCACAATGGAGTCGCGCGTCTGATGTGACCCAGCCAACCACGAGTAATTGTGGGAACGCGGCAATAGCCAATGAGGTGCATGCCGGGGAAATTATGCGCCCCATTTTAAGCAGGGGGTTGGGCCGTCAGCGTCAGCGTCGTTTTAAGAAATAAAGTTTGGAAGCGACCAGATTGTCCTGCGTTGTTCCTAGACCCCCGTATTCAACAGGAACCCACTTATTGATCACTCAAATTGAGGGCTGGGAGAGTAAGAACAGACAAAAGAAAATATTTTTTTCACCTAGCGTGTTGTTAGTCTGTGGAAATCCCTGCCACAGGATGTGGTGATGGCATCTGGCCTGGATGCCTTCAAAGGGAGATTGGACAAATTCCTGGAGGAATAGTTCATCACAGGTTACAAACCATGATGGAGATGTGTAATCTCCAGGCTTAAAACCGGGGTATTTAAAGGACCAGATGCAGGGGAGTGGCGCTCCCAGAGGCCTCTGGTGGGGCCACTGTGAGATACAGGAAGCTGGACTAGATGGGCCCTTGACCTGATCCAGCATGACTCTTCTTATGTTCTTATGTTCTTATCAATTGATGGATTAGATTTATATACCATGTTGGACGATGTATTGTGCATTGTGTATTACTCTGAATATCAAGATCCTGAACTGATCATCACCGTCGCGTCAGAACAATTTGAAACCAGGGAATGTTAAGAGAAATGGTCTGAAAATAACAAATGTGCTTGAGTTAAATATACATATTCTGTTAGGTAGTATAAACTTCAGTAGCTGGGTGGTTCCCGTTAGCCTTCATTTGCAATGGTTGGACATTGGTTTGGTCAAAGCAATGATGAAAACCTGTTAAAAGATCCCCATGTTTGAGTTTGAAATCGCCTCTCTGGGTGATGCCGTATGGCACTTTTCATAAAGCAGAATAGCTGAGAGCTGACAGGCACATTGGCACTTTGTCAAGGCTGAATAGTAAAACGCACAAGATTGCAATGTGGGTGTCTGTCGCTTGGAAATCTCCATAACTCTTCATGATAACATATGGTATAAAAATCTGCTATTTTACGCTACTGCTCTCCATGCTCTCCTTGGATCAAACGTAGACGTTTAAGATACCTTAATGGGGCATTTCATGATTAAATTGACTGCAAGCCTGACTTCTGTTTTTATATTGAAAGTCTCTGGCCTGTCATATTACAAGGCCAATTTCTTCCATGTATTTCTCGACTTTTCCATATCGGCCTTTCCTTCTAATAGCTCTTTGTGAACTGCAAACCTACCTTAGGAACATGTCCCTGCTATGAATTGATCAGGGCACTAAAACTAGATTTTGGAAACGATCCTTACGGCGTTGGCTGTCCATGCGATCTGAGCGACTCGTAAAACCGGAGTTGTCACCCAGTGTGGTGTTCAAGGTTTCTCGTGGCAATTACTAAGAATTCCATCTCCTTCAAGCCCTACCTCTTTCTGCAAGTAATGTGTGGTGTCTCTCTGTGAGACAGCTGAAAGCAGCTGGGAGAGTGGTCAGCCTCCCGAGGCAGCAAGGCAATTAGAGAGAAATGTAACACCTGTCTGGGGGGAGGAGAGAGCTCTGGCGGGCCTAGAGATAAGGGGAGAAAACATCATCGTGGAGGAGGAGGAAGGAGAGACGGATGTTTGGGAGGATGCAAGGGACACCCTGGATAAGGAGGAAGCCTGGCCAGTCGGACAACCTGGAGGAGGTGAGCATTAAAGGCCGGGGCCAAGGAGTATAAGGGATAAAGTCTCCTCTGTGCAACCCAGGAGCAGAGTGAAGGAAGACAGCTCATGGGCTCGGCCCCTCCCTGAGGCAGCCCAATGTTTGAGAACTAAGAATAAAAGGGAGACAACGCGGGCCGGCCTGATGAAGACGGTGTTGTTTAACTGACCAGGACATTCGCTGGCTTCTGGAGTGAGGGAGTGAGGTAACTCCCCACTCTATGGGAATTACACAGGCACAGAGTAAAACCTGTAAGGAAGAGTGAGAACTGAGAGGCTGTGTCTTGGGACTTTGGGAGAAACACCAGTTATTTATGCTCTGAAGCTAAAAGACAGTCTAGCCAGGCACTACTACCAGATGGAGAGACTTCTGACAGGGCCTGCTCCAAAGAAGAAAAAGCCTTATTAATTCCCAGAGGAGGCAAAGCACCACTGAACTGTGCTGAGGTGTTTTCTGTCTGTGTTGAACTCCAGTGAACATAATAAAAGCCTATCTTACATAATTTTTAAGCACCTCATTATGGAGGGGGCGGCGGGGGTCGCTCACATTGGCGCCCAACGTGGGGCTCTTCCAGATGCCCCAGCGACCACCGCCCAGTTGTTGGCCTGGGCCACCGAGAGGCAAGAACACCTGTTACGGCAGATGGCAGAAAACCAGCGCGTTTTGATGGAGCAAATGTTGGTGGGGCAACAACAAATGGCTGAAGTCTTGAGAGCCACCCCAACGGCTTCGGGTACCTGGGTGGCTGGTCCTCCACCCATTCGCATGCAAAAAATGACACCTGAGGATGACCCAGAAGCTTTCCTCAACACCTTTGAGAGAGTGGCCACAGCTGCGGCTTGGCCAAAGGAGCAGTGGGCCCTAATCCTCACACCTTGCCTCACAGGGGTGTCCCAAGAAGTAGTTGATGCCTTAGATGCCCGGGACGCTGCCAATTACGGTAAGGTGAGGCAAGCCATCCTGAGTACGTTGAATTTGTCAGACGAGGCCTATCGCAGGCGTTTTCGGGAGTTACGTCTTAAGAGTAATGGACATCCCAGGGCGGTGGCCCAGAAGATGCGGGCTTATGCTACCCGTTGGCTCAAGCCTGATAGTAACTCAGGGGAGAAGATAATTGAGCTGTTGGTGGTAGAGCAGTTGGTAACCACCTTGCCCCCAGGCCCCCGGAACTGGGTGACACGATTACGTCCGGTTTCCATTGAAGAAGCAGTCTCTGCATTAGAAGCCTATTGGTGTGCTGAGGAAACCTGGGATTCTAGGAGCCTGTCGCCGAAGGACCGGAATTCTTCTAAGGAACAGATGCCAAGGAATGCTGGATCCCCTCCGAAGGAATCATCTTTAGGGAGACACCGGTTGTTAGTTCATCGTGCGGTTCCTAACAGAGGCAACTCACCTGGTTTGGAGGCCTCCCAGAGGACTCAATCAAACCCAAGCCCGTCAGCTCCGGCCCAGGCTAGCAAAGGAGGGGGATTTCAGGGAACCCAAAGCCGGACCCCCAAAAGTATGGCCTGTTTTACCTGTGGGAAGGAAGGCCATCTGAAACGGGACTGCCCACTCATGGACTGTTCGTGGGCTAATGCCTATGTTGCAGCGATGCAGGTAGGCGAGGTCACCGGCCCTGAGTGGCAGGTGGATGTTTTGGTAGATGGGAAACCAGTCAGGGCCTTAATAGATACAGGTTGTAGTACTACCTTGCTCCGATCTCAAGCAGGGGGGTCACAGGAAGGCTTGGTAAAAATTCGTTGTATTCATGGGGATGTGAAGCCATATGCCACTACACAGGTATGGGTCACCATAGGGGCCGAGAGAAGACGGTTGAGGGTGGGATTGGTACCAAACTTGGCATGGCCCATGCTGTTGGGGAGGAATTGGCAGGGGGTGGAAAAATTGGTGACATCCCCACAGCTAGCAGTAGGAGCTGCAGGGGAGTCAGAAGGGGAGCTGGAGTTAGGGAAGGTCTCCCGAGCTCAGGTGAGGGCATGGCAGCAGGAAGACCCTGCTTTAACCCACGCTCTTGCAGGGGCTAGGCCGGAAGGGGAAACGCCGGCAGGGCAAGTGGGTTTCGAGATGCGGGATGGTCTTCTTTACCGGATTGACCCAAACCCACCCTTTCCAGGGGCTCAACTGGTAGTTCCTCAACGACTTCGGGGCTTTGTGTTAAAGTTAGCCCATGACCCACCCCTTGCTGGGCATTTAGCCGCAGACAAGATGAACGCCCGCATACGCCAACGGTTCTTTTGGCCCGGTCTGTATACAGAGGTAGAACAGTATTGCAGGTCGTGTCCAGTGTGCCAGAGAACACAGATCCGGCCTCGTCCTGGAGGGGAACTTGTGTCCTTGCCCCTAGTGGACAAACCCTTTGACCGAGTAGCCATGGATCTGGTAGGACCCCTCCCTAAATCAGCTGGAGGACACTCTTACATTCTGGTAGTGATTGACTATGCCACCCGTTATCCGGAGGCGGTGGCTCTCCGGTCCACTACAGCCAAGGTTTTGGCTAGGGAACTTCTGGGCATATTTTCTCGAGTGGGGTTCCCCAGTACTATCCTCACAGATCAGGGCACCAACTTCCTTAGTCAAACCTTAAAGCAAATGTGGAAGCTCTTGGGCATAAGGCCTTTGAGAACCTCAGTTTACCACCCACAGACTAATGGTCTGGTAGAAAGGTTCAACAAAACCCTTAAAACTATGTTACGCAGGATAGCACAAGATAGGCCCACTCAGTGGCACCAAATGTTGGCACCATTGATGTTTGCTATCCGTGAGGTGCCCCAGGCATCCTTAGGATTTTCCCCTTTTGAGTTACTCTATGGAAGGCAACCTCGGGAGTTCTTGATTTGGTGCGAGAGCAGTGGGAATCAGGGAAGACCAGGCCCAGAGTACAGTACAGCAGGTCCTGGAGATGCGAGAACGATTGCGGACGGCCACCGAATTAGCCCAGGGACATTTGAGGGAAGCACAGATGGCTCAAAGGCGTCGGTACAATGCCCGAGTTCAACTGCGGGAGTTCACCCCTGGACAGAAAGTGCTCCTGCTTTTACCCTCCGAACCAACTAAGCTGTTTGCACAATGGCAGGGACCTTATGAAGTAATACGTCGGGTTGGACCTGTAGATTACGAAGTTAGGATGCCAGACCGGAGGAGGCCAACCCAAATCTTTCATGTCAATCTCTTGAAGGAATGGAAGGATAGGGAAGCCCTCTTGGGAGAAGTAGAAGAGGTAGAATTGGGACCAGAGACTAAAGGGTCCTCCACCGACCTAGAGGATAGGTGGAAACTAGATGAGGGCCTTGAACCTCAAAAGCAGGAGGAGTTGAGGATCCTGGAACAGGAGTTTCCAGATGTCATAGTCAGCCGGCCGGGGCGCACAACCCTGGTTGAACACCCAATTGAGACTGAGCCAGGAGTGGTGGTAAGATCGGCAGCCCGAACCTGGCCTCAGCACCTCAAACAGATCATAATAGATGAAGTCAGGTCTATGCTAGACCTGGGAGTCATTGAACCGTCTAGCAGTCCATGGCGGAGCCATCCCGTCCTGGTACCCAAACCAGACGGTAGTACCCGGTTTTGTATTGATTTTCGCCGGGTTAATGAGGTATCAAAATTTGATGCCTACCCTATGCCAAGGGTGGATGAGTTGATAGAGAGATTAGGGAAAGCCACCTACCTGTCCTCCTTGGATCTAACCAAAGGTTATTGGCAGATCCCACTCCGGAAGGCAGATAGGGAGAAAACAGCGTTTACCACCCCAGTAGGGCTCTATCAATTCACCTATATGCCCTTTGGCCTGCATGGGGCTGCAGCAACATTTCAGCGGCTGATGGATAGGGTATTGGCACCAGTGCAAGATTTTGCGGCCGCATACATAGATGATATCATCATCTTTAGTCAGTCTTGGGGAGAACACCTGGAGCACCTAAGAGCAGTATTAAGGGAATTAAGGAAGGCGAGGTTAACCGTGAACCCTCGAAAATGTAAGCTGGCGCAGGCGCACGTGCCTTATCTGGGATTCCTGGTAGGTGGGGAGAAATCCGGACAATGGCGGACAAAGTGACTAAAGTGTCAAAGTGGTGTCCACCCCGTACTAAGAAGGAAGTGCAGCAGTTTTTGGGGCTTGCCGGTTATTATCGCCAGTTCATAGCGAACTTCTCGGACATTGCGGCACCCTTAACAGACCTTACACGCCGGAAGGCTCCAAGGATGGTGCGGTGGGGACCCAGGGAGCAACAGGCCTTTGAAAGGCTAAAGCAGCGGCTCTGTGAAGCCCCTGTCCGGCGAGCCCCTGATTTTTCACGGCCCTTCATTCTCCTAACTGACGCATCAGAGCGGGGATTAGGAGCCATCTTAGCCCAACATTATGAGGATGGAGAGCATCCTGTCCTGTTTCTAAGTCGGAAACTATCCCCCCGAGAACAAAAATATGCAGTGATTGAACGGGTTGAGCTACTACCTGTTAGGGGCCCCTTTCCTGCTCGTCACGGACCATGCACCCCTGCAATGGCTCCAACGCATGAAGGATACCAACCCTCGGCTAACCCGCTGGTATCTGGCCCTTCAGCCTTTTGCGTTTCGGGTGCGGTACCGCAAGGGTCGCCAGCATGCTAATGTGGACTATTTCTCTCGCCAAGGCCCTTGGACAGAAGACCCTGCTGAGGAGGCTGCCCACTTGGAAGGGGGGATGTGTGAGACAGCTGAAAGCAGCTGGGAGAGTGGTCAGCCTCCCGAGGCAGCAAGGCAATTAGAGAGAAATGTAACACCTGTCTGGGGGGAGGAGAGAGCTCTGGCGGGCCTAGAGATAAGGGGAGAAAACATCATCGTGGAGGAGGAGGAAGGAGAGACGGATGTTTGGGAGGATGCAAGGGACACCCTGGATAAGGAGGAAGCCTGGCCAGTCGGACAACCTGGAGGAGGTGAGCATTAAAGGCCGGGGCCAAGGAGTATAAGGGATAAAGTCTCCTCTGTGCAACCCAGGAGCAGAGTGAAGGAAGACAGCTCATGGGCTCGGCCCCTCCCTGAGGCAGCCCAATGTTTGAGAACTAAGAATAAAGGGAGACAACGCGGGCCGGCCTGATGAAGACGGTGTTGTTTAACTGACCAGGACATTCGCTGGCTTCTGGAGTGAGGGAGTGAGGTAACTCCCCACTCTATGGGAATTACACAGGCACAGAGTAAAACCTGTAAGGAAGAGTGAGAACTGAGAGGCTGTGTCTTGGGACTTTGGGAGAAACACCAGTTATTTATGCTCTGAAGCTAAAAGACAGTCTAGCCAGGCACTACTACCAGATGGAGAGACTTCTGACAGGGCCTGCTCCAAAGAAGAAAAAGCCTTATTAATTCCCAGAGGAGGCAAAGCACCACTGAACTGTGCTGAGGTGTTTTCTATCTGTGTTGAACTCCAGTGAACATAATAAAAGCCTATCTTACATAATTTTTAAGCACCTCATTATGGAGGGGGCGGCGGGGGTCGCTCACACTCTCCTGAAGTTTTAAGAAATATTGTCATCACTAACTAAAATCCTCCCTTATTTATTTATTTATTTATTTATTTATTTATTTATTTATTTATTTATTTATTGGATTTATACCCCGCCCATCTTCCCTAAGGAAATTTATGTGCCTTAGGGCACTCTTCTGGTGTTTGGAAGACTCCAGTTTGGGTCAAGTGGACCATCCATTCCCTGTTTAATGGGTGATGGTCCCCGAGCTGAGCCCCACCAAGCCCAAAACCTTGTCCTATCTTTGAATGGCAAGCAGAGCTATGGCTACCGCCTCTGCGCTACCCCCAGGGCAATGGGTGTGAGAAATGGGAGGCCAATAGCCAACACAGTCAACGATAATTTGCAAATAATTTTGGGTTGCAGCATAATGACCACATGGAACTCCAAGCGAAGTGATGTCTGGTGCACAGCAAGGATATTGCATTGATTTCAATCTGAAGCTGAGAGGTCTTGCCTTCTCTAGGGGTAATGAGGTGCTACTCTTAAGGCCAAGGTTATGCATTGATGCATAACTTGAAGAGGAAAATTTAAAGGGGACCGAACTGGTTTGTGCTAATCTCTATGAGGATATGTCATAAATAACAGTTTGGTAATGTAGGCAGCTCATTCCATTTTCAGAATCGCTGAGTATTTAATAGCTTTGAGAAGTGAAAGTATGGATAGCAAGCATTCCTTATTCAAAAATCATTTTCTCAACAGAGCTGGAGGGTTTAGGCACGATCTGTCTGCTATTTATCATGCTGCCCTTTCATCAGTCCCCAGACAAGTCAGAAGCACTTCACACCTCCACCAGGAAGGCCACGGCTAATGACCCGTACTTAATGGGTGTAGTATGGGCTGAATAGGTGGGACTTTCATGCACCCCCAGGCCATTGCACATCAAATGAGCCTGTGCAAGTCATTGTCCATCTAATGCAGGGGTGCCCAAACTTTTTGTAAGGAGGGCCAGATTTGGTGGCTGAGAATGTGTCAGGGGCCGGTTGCTCCCCGACCCTGCCACCCCTTGCAAGCCCACCCGCAGGATGGAAGGTGGGGACCAAGGGAGGGAGGAAGGTGGAAACCAAGAGAGGAAGGAAGGAAGATGGGGACCAAGGGAGGGAGGGAGGGAGGGAGGTGGGGACCAAATGTGGGGGGGGGGGAGAGAAGGAAAGAAGGAAGGAGGGGACCAAAGGAAGCACAGGGAGCCATGGCCACAGGGAGCCCCTTGGAAGAGGAGATCTGTGCGACCTTGCACCCCCCCCAAGCTCCCCAAAGGTGGCGACGGCTCACCCGCCAGCCCACCCCAAAGCTCCTTGGCAGTGGCAGAGGCCCGCTGGCCTGACCACCCCCACACATTCCCCTGCGGTGCCGGTGGCGCGGCCTGCCCAATCACTGCCCCACGCGTGCGCCCAACCTCACAATGTTCCCGGCTATGCTGGATGCGGCAGACCACCCGCACGCCTAGTTTCACAAGGTTCCCGGTGATGCCGGTGGTGGCAGCCCGACCACGCAACACCCCCCATGTGCGCATCCAGCCCCACAAGCTTCCCGGCGGTGCTGGTGCTGGTGGCCCGGCCCCCTTGCCCGCTCACCCAGCCCCACAAGCTTCTGCTCACCGGCCGGCCAGCCCGCCCAGCCCCTCAAGCTTCCCGGAGGTGTCAGTGTTGGCGGAAGATATTTTTTTAAAAAATGGGGTGAAGGAAGGGGAGGGAGGGGTGGGCCGGCCAGCCGGGGGCCACTCAGAATGGCCTCACGGGCCGGATTTGCCCCCCGGGCCGGACTTTGGGCAGGCCTGACCTCATGAGTCTATTCAGACCACCATCCACCTAAGGAGCCTAATCAGACCAGGGTGACTTGAAAGCAGGGTGAACTATAAATTGGAGGACTTGTCACCAACTTTTCTGAGACTGACGCAGCTACTTGGATGAGTAGTGAAACATTTTGATCTCACAAGAAAAGAAGTCCAGTAGCCATGACTCAACTTCCAGATATCCTCACCTGGATGACTGAGAATTTTTACAGTCTTTGTTCATTTTCCTTCTGTAGAGTTTCCCAGAAACTTAACTTGCTAACTCTGATAATTGCAATTTCCATTTTCAGGCTTTGCGTTCCTCTGCCTCCTGGTTTAAGTTGGATATTTTAAAATATTATTTTATGTATTTATATATACAATTTTTATACCGCACAGTCCGGCACCTGAACCACTCAGGCAGTTTACAAAAGTTATCAACATAAATAATACAATCTACAATGTGGATGCCTTCAAAAGGGGATTGGACAGATTCCTGGAGGAAAAGACCATCACAGGTTACAAGCCATGAGGGAGATATGCAGGAAGCTGGACTAGATGGGCCTTTGGCCTGATCCAGCATGGCTCTTCTTATGTTCTTATGTTAAATGTTGTTAAACAGATCAGCCTCCTGCCTCCATATTAATATGTTTATATGTCACTATTGGTGGAACGCTCAGTGCTCTTTTGATTCATGTAACTGTGCGATTGATTATTTTCATCCCACGTTATGGGACATATTCTAAAAATGAATGCCTACGTTGGGGGAAAAGATAAACTTTTCAGGAAGTTTGTAGTGGCAGCTTTGCTACCTAAAGCAGATATAGCTAGTGAGTTTGGTCACTAAATACTTACTGATCTGCTTATGTACTTTTTTCAGCGGTGACTTTAATTTGGTAACGTGAAGCCCCCGTATCCTAACCGAGAGGGCTGTACTTGCAGAATTTTTCTCCTCAGTGCACATTGCTTCAAGTGATTTCATTCCGTTCTGGAAGAACTTAGGAAACCCTAGTCTTCTATTTAATTAAAGAAACTGTAAAATAACAGTAGGCTTGGCGACGGTAGTGGAAGTGTTCTTTCAGTAGTTCTGGAACCTCTTGGGAGAAAAATGCTGAGCCTCAGCGAAACACGCTCCAGGGCACATATAATATATCACACCAGAAATTATGTCGCGGTGGCCTACTTAACCTCTGTTTGTAAAATTAATCTAAGCAGTCACTCACAGTATCAGGACTACTAATCAGGCATTATAGCCCTTTTCAAGGGAGTTCAGATTTGGAATTTAAGTAGTTTTAACCTTTGTGACCTCCCAGGGATTAGGTACTTCAGTTATATCTGGTCTCTTGTAGACTTGAAATGAGCTCTTGCTTTCCTAGGCTTCACGGGTAATTAGGTCAATTGGCAAAAGCCCCAGAATTCGACCACTCTCTAATTGGTATAATTCAAGTGTGTGCAAGTGTATGTTCTTTAAATATTGGCGTTTCGTTTATTGCTGAAGACTGACTCCCTTTATTGCAAGAGTCTTAACTAGTGTTCCAGTTAACAATACAATAACATCTTGCAGATAGTTGTTTTAAATGGCCAGGGCTCTCTCTCTCTCTCTCTCTCTCTCTCTCTCTCTCTCTCTCTCTCTCTGCTACTAAGATTTCTGCGTGCCTAACGTTTGCAGAAGAGAAAGCAAGGACCTCTAGGCTCAAGTATAGGCTAGACATTGTGGCAGTATGCCTCTCTTAAAAGCTGCAACCTCTCTATTAGCATGTTAGAGGGATTATTTGACAGAGAGAAGGTCCCTGAGACATAGAGAAGAGCATGTGGATTATTTTGAGAAGTTTCATATGCATTGAGTAACTGTCCTATATTAAGTAATTTATGGAATGCCTTTTCCGCCCCTTGATATAAAATAATCGCAAAACAGATTGCAATATGCTATCAAACAAATAAGAGAAAGTACTTTTTCACTCAGAGGATCATTGGTCTGTGGAACTCCCTGCCAGAAGAAGTGGTGACAGCTGTCAGCCTTGACAGCTTTAAGAAAGGATTGGACAAGTTCATGGAGAACAAGGGTATCCATGGTGATCATGATGGATGCCTATAAGGACAACCTCCGGGTTGGAGAGAGAGGCAGAATATCTCTCAATGCCATTTGCAGGGAATCATAAGCAGGTGAAGACAACTGCTTGGGAATACCCTGAAGCAAATGGGGAGCCACTGTGTGTGAGACAGAATGCTGGACTGGATGGGCTGTGGCCTGTTCCGGCAAGGCTGTTCTTATGCTCTTGTGAAACAGACCATTCTGTACACTTAACCAAATCCATCAGCTGGATGCCCTACCTTTAAAAATTAATTCTGCCATATTCACTTGCTGATCCTGCTGTGAACTGGAATGTAGTTCTTGCTGTGAATTCTCAGAGCTTCAGTGGGTGAGAAAAAAAATATTTCGTAGGCATGACTGGAATTATTACATTTTCATCCATATTTACTGACATTTTTGTATACATGCTGTTGGCATGAGGCAGAATTGCAGTTCCTTACTTGGGTTTCCTCAATTTTTGGTTTGAAATGTAAGCAAAGAAGAAGAAGAACATTGGGATCTAAACCACATGTTTATTCATGTCGGATTAGAAACAGGTGGGGGCAGTTAAAAATCAATGAGTTCCTTAAGCTTAAAAATAGTTTGGAATTAAAGGCAGGTGCTTGTACATGGACACATGCAAAATCAGTTTCCAGCATATTGGTACATATGAGATCGATCTGTTGGAATACAAAGAAGTTCATAAATTACAGAATTTAGCAATAAAGATGCTTAGACAGAGAACCCGGAAGAGCAATATTTTGTCTAAAGGGAAAACTTTTAAAAGAGCGCCTAGATCCTTTTAGTTTTCCTTTAACATCTAACATCTGACTGGCCTACAAAGTCTGCGGAGACTCATTACAGCCTTTTCAAATATTGTAGCTGTCCTGTGATGCTGAACAGGTTCAGATTAGCCCAGTAACAGCATGAGGCTGTGAAATGAGTTGAGGGTGCGATTGGGAAGTATTTGTCTAAGGTCAGCAAAAAAAAAAAAAAAAAAAAAAAAAAACGTCCCAAGGGGTAGAAGTGAGCTTAGTCACTTAATGGGAGACAGACTGGCCCAAACACATCCTTTTGTAGTTGTGACAACGACAGCTTTGAAGATTGATTGCAGGATGTCCTTAATTAATAGTTCAACATGCCCTTATAAATTAAGGGAAGTTCCTTATGTGAGTACGGAGTTAAGAACCTCCCAGCTACAATAATAAACTGACATTTTGCAAGGACAGTGGTGTTGTCGGCAAATAATACCTCTACAAGCGAGGCAGACAACTTGTTGAGTTCAAAAAATATTTCTCAGCTGAAGTAAGCTTTTCAGTTCTTGGGTTTTTAATGCTTGAGTTTGAGAAGACTCCTGGAGAGAGCGTATCAATTTTAAGTGAAAGCAGTGTGTTGGGAAATCAGCTCACTGTTTTTCCTTTGCTTTGACTTCATGTGTGATTCCAGCATTTGGATGCTTTTTTTTTTGAAATCCTGATGCTTGATAACATGTCCAGAATTTCATGTTACACTATACCTTTTTCACAATATGGGCTGGGAGATACGTTCCCACAGGCAGTTTATGCTAGAGGGGGAATCAGCATTAGATTTTTGTATGTACACACTTACATATTTTGAAATGAATTTGCTTTGACCTTCAACTCTGACATTATTAAAATCTGTGCAGCATAAAATTTCCAAGTCCAAATATATGAAAACCTAAGTTATTATCAATGTTTGCACACCATCCTTTTTGTTTAAAAAAATCACCCAGTTTGTTCACAATAACTGTAAATAGAATTATGCAACTGTAAAAGCAAAAGCCCCAGCTACAAAACTGTTGAAAAATAAACCACCGAGATTAATTTAAAAGTCTCAGAGAGGTTTTTCTTAAAATCTTTTCTGAATGCCAAGAAAGCCAGTCAGAATTTAAGTGGAAATACATCCCACAATTTAGAGGAGAAAGCCGTTCCCCACATGCCTGACAGATAAGACTTGGTGGGCTTCATTCGTATTTTAACAACCTGACAAGGTCAGAATCTTTGGTGCTGTCCCACTGTGATTTTAGTTTTTGTTTAAGTGGGTCTTATCAAGGAATTGAGCCCCAATAAGGAGGGATCTTGAGAGATCCAACTCAATTGGTCTGAATGAGAGGAGGCTGAAGGCAATGGGCATACATTCACTGGAGAAGAAATAAAATAAAATAAAATAAATATTTATTTATTATTTTTATATTTATATACCGCACCGATTTTTCAGAATGGAACTCTGGGCAGTTTACAAAAAAGCAACATAACATTAAAATATAGTGAGTTCAAATCAAATAATAAACAGCAAGAAAAAAGTGGGGAAAGGAAAAGAACCCGGCAAGATTAAACATTTATGGTCTTACGTTTGGTAGAGTGCAGCTGGGGGGGGGGACTCTTCACCAACAGAAGGCTTTTTTTCAGCAGACCTGAAGGAAGCTGATTCCCCTTCCTCAGCCTTCCAGAAGAACGGCACAGAAGAGTTGGGTGGTGGAGCAGTCACCCACCCGTTTTTCCACAAAAGGAAATGCTCCCTATTGTTTGATTTTGCCCATTAATGTTATTTATCCTTATTTGAACCAGTTTTTGTTTCATGTATGGCCATGTTGGCTTGTCAAGACCCATTCAAAAGAGTTTGGTTTTTCATCAGGTGACCCTAGAAACTTATCAGCTGAACGATATCAGGTTAGAATGCGTACCGTATTTTTCCATCTATACATTGCCACCATGTGTAAGATGACCCCCACATTTCCAAGCCAAAATTACAGGTTTGCAACCGTGCGGTTCTCTCCTAAGCTTAATTCCATGCAAAAGACAGCCCTCAATGTTTAGTCTAACAATTGTATATACAGTGATTGGTTCCAGGCCTTCCCGTGGATAATGAAAACTGTGGATAAGGGAGAACGCCTGCCCACCCACCTCCAAACTGCTGTTTCCTGACAGTAGCTTGCTTTATGACTGCTGTTTGTGACAGTAGCTTGCTTTACCGCTGCTTTTTGTGACAATAGCTTGCTTTTGTTAGCTAAACTTTCAATTATGGGTTTTGATTTAGAGATTTGAACAGATGATCAGATAAGCATTCCAAGTTTTCCGACATTTGAAAAAAAATGTTTGCTGTAAGCGAATTTAACGGAATTTCTCCAGTACATAAGAAAAGCTGAGCTCCTTGGACTTTTTTGGAGCCCACCCCCCCACCCCCAGTTTCCTTTGAGAAGGAATGGAACAACCTGTCTCTAAAAATTGCAATGAAAGGAACCAAAGTATTTATTTGTTCGTTTCTTTGAAATATTTGTACCCCAGCTTTCTCTTTCAAAAGGACCTAAGGTGGCTTACATAATTAAAAACGCAATATAAAGAGATAAAAACAGTACATTTTTTCAAATAATACAGAATAGAGATGGGCACGACTCAAAAAAATGGTGTGTCGTTTGTCGTTTAGGGGGTCTGTTTTGGTTTGTTTTCGTTTTTCGTGAATTTTTTGCAAAAAAATTCATTTTCGTTTCGTTATGTAACGAAACGAGAAAACAAAAATGAAAAATTGCTGTTTCGTTAGCATTCATTACAGTTCAATGTATTTGCCGCAACGAAAACGAAACACACGAAAAAATTCCTGTTGTTTCAGTTTGTTTCGTTTCATTTTGGAGACAAAATTTGTTTTTCGTTTCGTTACGTAACAAAATGAAAAAACGAAAATGAAAACGAAAAATTGCTCGTTTCGTGCCCATCTCTAATACAGAATTAATAACACTATGTTAGGTAAAAGCATTACTAAAGCAGACTTGGAAGCAATAAAATACAAACCATCCCAGACGGTTACTAAGGGAAAACCTCCCTGAAGAGAAAGGGGATGATGCCTGATTGTAGAAGGACAGCAAAGATTGGGCCAGCCTGGTCTCGGTTGGGAGGGAGGCTCAGTGTGAAAAGTGGGAAGTGGGATTAATGTTTTAATCTTCATTTCTTATATTTCTATTATCTTCCGATGCAAAGCGAAGTGTTCTGCTTATACATCACCCCGTAGCACTTCAAGTACTCTCTGAGTGGTTTACAATTTAATTATGCAGGCCACACATTCGATAATATAATATAATATTCTATTACTGTATATTTCTGTTATATTTAACATCACAAAGATCCTTTTGAAATAATCTGTGGAATCCTTTGGTGGTCGCTGAGCGTTCCTCTGTGAATTGCTGGCTGTTTTACCTTGTCCTTGCCCTTCTTCTTGCTGGATTCTTTCTTGTCGTATTATTTGTGCTGTTATCGTTTTTAGCTTCTTATCTATTTTGTTTATGATGTGGGGTTTAGTTTGGGGTTGTTGTATTTGTTATTTGTTGTAAACCGCCCAGAGTTCCTGAGGGAAAATCGAGCAGTTGACAAATACAAATAGAAATAAATATAAATATAAATATAATAAAGAAACGGCTGAACTTTTTGGGTCCCCAGATGTCCTGGCTGGCCTGCAGAGCTACCCTGGATTCCTGGGAGTTGTAGTCCAAGAACATCTGAGCACCCAAGCTTGGGGACCACCACTCGATACAACTCCTTTTTAAAACAAAGCAAAACAAAAACCTTTGTTTATAATTGTAGCAAATACTGTACCACTTTCTCCCTAAAAACATAATGAAACACTATCATGTAACAAAAAGTTAAGTGCGTTTTAAAAGGCTTATTTATTGTCCAGGCTGAATGAGTTTTCTGCTATTAATTGTAATTGTATCCGTTTATAATCCAAATCCTGCTACAGTTGGATAAAGTAACTCGATAGATATTGAAATGAATTCCTTGTGATTTATATAAATAGCAGTGGGCAGTGGAATCTTGCAGCACGTATATTCATTTTTAGAGTGTGTTTTATTTTCCTGCACTGCAGACAATTTGAATTTATAGATCTATTAAGTCGGGTGAGCTTAGATATATAGTCGTTAGAGCGACTTTATATTTCTCAACTCGAAGTGACCCATTAAGAATTCCAGGTATTGTGAAACACACATCCTGACAGTTCGGTGTACTGTAATGACATCTGTTAAACCTTTGGCTCTTGTTAGAAATAATGCAATTTTTGTCTTGGGTTGCTCTAAAGAAGTTGTTTCAGCAAAATTGGATTTATAGCATCGACGTTATGATGTCATTATGAAACGAAACTTCAGTTTAAATGTTATTGCTGCCTTGTCTGGAGGACCAGGGGTGATTCTTTTATTTAAAGCCATCTCAATGAGAAAGCCAAAATCGTGTTATAAGTTACTTATAAGTTGGAAGGGGCCTATATGGCTGTGGATTCTGACCCCTTGCTCAGTGCAGGGATCCAAGTCAAATTATATCTGAATTTGCTGGTTATTCGTTCCAGTCTTATTAACTACCAGCTATGGAACCAGAGGCTGTCTAAGCTGGCCACATGCCTCCAGCCACCTGTATTGTTACTCTTATGCAGCAACGTAATACACCACGATTCAGGTCACAGTTTGTAGACGTCAGAAGATAGTGAAGTTTTGGAGAGGGTTGCCATGTTAGTCTTTTCAAGAATTCCAAGCAAAATCAAAGAAAAGAAAAACAAAACAAAAGACACAAAACTTTACATTAAAATATGAAAGTTAGTCTTTAAGGTGCCACATGTTTTGTGTCTTTTTTTTTTTGCGCAAAATGGTGGAGTAAAACAAACAAGCAAACAGAGCCCTTGGAGAGAGAAAAAACATACCAGATTTGACAACAATCAATTCCATTCAATGAATTTCTATAAACCTAATTGTATTATCCCTTCACAGTCATCCCAGAGAGGTTAGATGTCTCATTATTCTGTCTTCAAGGTGATGTTTGCATGCCTTATGGAACTTTCTACCCCTTCCGTCCAACCTAGCACCACCTGAAAACAAGCTCCAGAATGTGGAACGTAGCCTTCAGATCTATGAGTGGGGAAGGATGGGGAGGCGGCAGTGGTCTCTTATTGGTATACACATATGTAAGTCCATCACTGGATAAAGCCCGCTTTATCTTCTAAAGAAGACTTAAATTGCTTATATAGGCCCTTGGAGTGTTGGAAATGTCCATGCTTGCTCTGAGGCAGCATTTTGCAACGTTGGAAAACTGACTAGCATCACATTCAAGTACCAAATGGGATCTGAACTAGTGTACATTCAATTTTTCTGGAATAATTAAAACTTTAAAAGTGTGCCAGGTTCATTTTGCATCCTGTAAAAAAGATCCTTTCCAGGGGGGTGGACTTCATGACTTGTTGGGATCTCTTCCAGCCATTCAATTGTCTTTCCAGAAGTTATTTAACTACCATATTTAATCAATATTTGTTCAAATAAAGCACTTTTAACTCCAGACGTATCTGTACTTTCCTGAAAGTAAGTCCCCTTGAACTCAGTATGTCTGGGATATGAAAACTCATAGATATATTCCTTAGATGTAAGATAGCTTCAGCAGAAAACTCACCATACTCCATCACAGATATGTTTGTTATAAGTGCTTTGGGGCTGAGATTGTATAGCACTGCATACTTAATTCAGAACTGAAGTGACATTTGCCAGTAAGACAGCTTTGAGCCTTGGTACTAAGTACTAGGACAGTTTTTGCCAGTAATTTGATGCCATGTTAATGGAAAGCTAATAAAATAATTGATTCTACTGAGCCAAACAGTGTTCTGCGAACTATGCCATAATGGAACTTCAGAACATAATAGGAATTTTACATGCTGGCGGTGGAAATAATACTGTGGAGAAAGGTTTGCTTCTCCTGTCTTCGTTGTTGGAGGAGGTAGGTTTTACAAGCAACAAAAGAAATGTGCTTATATTTCCCTCCTCTCTTTTAGATTTCCACTATACCCCAAAGGAGGAGAGAAACTTCAGTTTGACTACGGTGTCTATCTTCTCAACAAAAATATTGCACAGGTAGGAGAGCACCGAAAACGAAAATGTCTTTCTATACCCAAACGATACGGATTCTCCCATGGGGAGAATATGACTGTTTTGCTTGCCTTTTATGCACCTTGGGTTTTGGAACTGGGAACAACTAGTCCAGTGGCCCCTTAAACCAGTACATTTTAATCAAGATAAACTTTCTTGGCCTGTGACCCATCAATGTGTACAGTATGTCAAATGAATCTGGAACTTGAGTCATGGCTACTGAGCTTCTTTTTGAGAGATAGAAACATTTCACTGAAACGTTTCTATCTCTCAAAAAGAAGTCCAGTAGCCATGACTCAACTTCCAGAAATACCTGGATGACTGAGAATCTTCACAGACATATGTCAAATGAAACATATTAGCCCCTAAGGTGCTACTTGACTCTTATGACCAAGATGTAAGGTAATCTGTCCCTAGAAGCTGAGACCTGTTTGTATCCCACAGAGGTTTTTCCAACAGATGTTTGCCATATGTGTGTGTGTGGGGGGGTTCTGCTGTATTTGTATGTCTTGAGTACCTTCAGTGTCATGCAAAACAACTAAGACCTCCTGAGTGTAGGCCATTTGTATTTTCTTCACAGTGTAGAACAGTGGTTCTCAACCTGTGGGTCCGCAGATGTTCCTGGACTGCGACGCCCAGAAATCCCTTCCAGCACAGCGAGTGGTGGTGGCTTGTGGGAGTTGTAGTCCAGGAACATCTGGGGATCCACAGGTTGAGAACCACTGGTGTAGAAGGATTGCAGGCAGCAGATGCAACCCACCCTTTTCAGGGAGAAGGTCCTTTGTTTCATCTTTGGCACTAGAAAATGATTTCTTCTGAACCTCTGTTTGGAAAGTCACTGTAAGGTAGCCACTACTTAGGTAAATGGACCAGTGCTCTGACAGAGTGGGTTAAATCCCGTGGTTTTAGCATTGTAAATTAAAGCATCTGACTGGAGCAAACCTGTTGAACAAGTGAAATTTATGGAGGAGTTGACTCACCAGATCTCCACTGATTTAGTAGTCTTATTCTAGTTGCAATTTAGTACGCTAAAGGACAGGATTTTAGTTTCATGAATTCCAACCGTTGAGGCTTAAACCTTTGACAGCTTCCCTTGTTACTCTGTGAAAAGTGCCTTAAGGCAAATACGTGAGGGACCATAGTGTTAAAGTAAGGATCAGTAATCTGTAGGCTGGCCATATAAAATGGATGGATCTTGTACCTTATGATACATAGCATAACCACAGATACCTCCGTGGGAGAGAGAGAATTGAGGCAAACAAATCAAAAACCCTGGAAAATCAAAACATCTCCCCAGAGGGAGGATGGAATCTCTGTGAAATTGCAAAGTAAGAACAATTGAGAACCATGCCCACGTCGTTTGAGAAGGACAATACAGTTTTCTGCAGATCATTATGGGCGTTGTTTTGAACTTGGAATGGTATATCATTGTGCTCCATTTCAGCTAGTTGATAATGGTTTCCATCTGTTTCATCTGTTTTTAAAAGCCTCCTTCCTTTTTTTAAGGAGAAGTAATCACTAATCATACACACAAATTCCTTTGCCATTTGCAACTGAAAAATCATGAGGTTTTTTTTTTTTTTTGAAGTTGCAGAATGACTCATGGGAGAGTGCAAGGAAGGGCTCCAGAGGTTGGAAATTGATTGAGATTTTTTCAAAAACCCATAAAACAGGAATATTTTTAGACAGTGCATGGAGAACAGCCGTGAAGATGAAATTTTGCCTATCGCTTAGGACTGATCGTTAATCCCTCACTGCGACTTGCGGCTTGCTCTGTGGATCTTTTAATATTTAATTTCAACATGTAGTGTGTGATTTAAATACTGTACGTCATTTTTTAATCCCTATCGCATTTTCTTAAAATCAGGCACTTGTTTTTAGGTCAAATCAGGTCATATGAATTGAAAGCTAACTTTAATCCAGTTTTGCTCTTTCTCTGGATCATCACGGGGAGTGGCCTGACTGCAGAGGTTGTCTCTCTTGGTTCTAACAATTAAATAAAAACATTTTGATCTCTCAAGAAAAGAGGTCCAGTTGCCCTGACTCAACTTCCAGTGCACTGTACTAGTTTCAAAACAGTGTTGGTACCTTCTCATAGAATCATAGAGTTGGAAGAGACTTCCAGGGCCATCCAGTCCACCCCCCTGCCATGCAGGAACCCCCATTACAGGATTCCCAACAGATGGCCATCCAGCCTCTGCAAAAAACCTCCCAAGAAGGAGACTCCACCACCCTCCTTTGTGTCTGCATATTCCACTGCCGAACAGCTCTAATTGTCATGAAGTTCTTCCTAATGTTCCAATGGAATCTCTTTTCCTGTAGTTTGAGACCATTGCCCCGAGTCCTAGTCTCTTTCAAATATTTAAACATAGCTATCATATTCCCCTCAGCCTTCTTTTTGAAAGGCTAAACAGTCCCAGTTCCCTAAGCCACTCCTCATAAGACATTTCCTCCAGACCGTCAACAATCCTGGTCGCCCTCCTCTGCACCCGCTCGAGGTTGTCAACATCCTTTTTAAATTGCGGCGCACAAAACTGGACACAGGACGCCAGGTGGGAGTACTTCTGAGCAGGCCTCGCAAAGAACTAGTTGCAAACAGCTAGTTACTTGTAGTTAGCTTCTTTTCCCAATTAAATCAAGGTGTAATTGAGTGGCACTTCAATAGCAACATGACATGGGATAATGTTATTGTGTTTGCAGAAGCACTAACAACTGCTTATTTGTGTTGTTCTTCGAATGGTTCTTCAATAAATGGTGAATAAAGGAATATTGCATGGTTTAACTGTTGGCTTGCATTTTTATTCAGTTGTGGAGATTGCATCCATGATGAGGGGACTGGAGGAGATTCTTTTATGCCACTGGCCAGTGGCAGCCGGCATACCGGTGTTCTTTTATAAAGTAACTATTTAAATTCACTTTCCCACCCACCAACCCCAATACAAAACCTCAGGGTGGCAAAGACGTATTTTGCAAATATGAAACTATTGCCAAAAAAATGTTTCTTGCCGTCATATTGCTAGCTACTTTAAAAATGCATATTTCCCCGGCGCTGCTAGAGTTACTCTCTTCTGCAGTAGAATGGTTGGTACGTACCGTAAAGAAATTCATTCATTCCAAATGAAATTATGTTAAGCAAATTTTCCTTTATACAAATTTCCCATAGGAATGCATTGAAAACAGAGTGATCCCATTTTTTATGTTGTACAGATTCGCCCCATAGGTGACTATGTTAAACAAATTTCCCCTATCTCCGGAATTTTTTATGTTGTACAAATTTTATGTTATACAAACCGTTTGTTATACATTGCAAGGGTCCACTGTAGTTAAAACGAATCAAGAAGTAAATTGAAAGTTGCAGATATGGAATGAGGTTGTTTGGCTCCCAACTGTGGGAAGTTCAGTTGCAATCGGGATTGCTGTCAGGAAGGAATGAGCACTGGGCTGCCTCCCTTAGTCTCACCTTGATCACTTGTGTTTCGGACCACCGGGAAGATCTCAGTGGCTTTCAGCTCCTCTCTGTGTTAGGACAGGGAATGCCTGCACATCTAACACAGCTGCTAGGAAGAAGCGAGTGGCAGGCTGCCTCTGGCTGCCAAGTAGGAGGGCTTTTTGTTTGTATTTTTTAAAGAAGCCACTACTGACCTGCAGCCCTGTAACTTGACACAGAGGCCCCGTTTGACATTACCACCAGCCAGATCCTGAGTGGGTGAGCCTGCGTGCCAGTGCATGCCCGGAAACTGCCTTGGCTTACACAGAAGGAACTTTTGTACCAATTGTAGTCTTGGATCTGGAACCATTGAAACTTGACAGGAGGCATCTTACTGTCGTGCTCTTCCTCAACTAGCTAGAGTGTTAATTAACCCGTGCTTTCTTTTGGAGCTAATTGCAACGGGCATAAAGCAAGAGTCTATGGTTCAATTTGTTCTGCTGCAAGCAGAAGTCACAGGGCGCTATGCAGTACTGTAGGAGCAAGCTGTGTCTCCCCAGTATGCCGGGCTTGCAAGAGAGAGGCTACTTTTGATGTTTCATTGAATGCGGCTGTCGTGTAGCCCAGTGGTTGCCTAACCCAAATGTTTGGAACTTGGATCCCAGAAGCCTTCGCCACTAGCTGGGTTGGGTGGGGTTTCTGGGAGCTTCAGTCCGAGAACACCACCTGGGTTGACCCAAGGTTAGGGACCCGTGATCTGGTGCTTCTGATAGGAAGGTCCCTGTTACATAATAGATGTACGGATGCAACATGATAATTTATCTTGTTGGTGGGTGAATGTTGCTGATCCAAAGTAGTTACGTGTGTTACTCTCCTCGTCTGTAAAGCGAGCTGACTGTCAAAAAGGAAATTCCCTAGAACAGTCTGGCAAAAGATACAGATACAGCATTCCATTCTTTTCTAGAAGCTTACAAATACTTGCGCCTAGCCTTGTATGTCTGAAGGAATCATCTTTGCATCTTTTTTCTCCTATAAGTTAAGGAACATCAGTCCATTTACAGTGGAACCTTGACTTATGTCATAAATCCGTTCCAGTGGTCTAGACTTAAGTCAAACATGACTTAAGTCAAACAAACATTTCCCATAGAAAGTAATGGGAAAGCAGATTAATCCGTTCCAGATGATGAAAAAGACCCCCGAAAACAGCAATTTAACACAAATTTGACTGGGATAGGAGATTCCTTCTGGGGATGTAAATGAAATGTCTCTTCAAAGAGAGGAGGAGGCAGTGGAATTATAGTCCACAAGTTATATGCCTCCACTTTTTAATGATCATAGCAACAATGTCTAACATTTAAGTTTTACTGATTTTTAACCTGACGTTCCACGTTCTGAACAACTCTATGCTTACCATTAGAGTCCCACAGCTTTACAGCTCCCCAACTAAAATGCTTCCATTGTGGACCAGACTTCTGCAGCCAGATTTTTTACAAGACTGAGCCGACTGTCTAACCAGCGAGGCCAGCCCCGAGCTCCTGGCCCTTCTTCTCCTCCGGCTTCGATGAGGCCGAGGACCAGCTCCAGGTGCTCTGAGCTGGCCTCGCCGAAGCCACCACTGCCAGAGGAGGGGAAGAAGGCAGGAGCAGTTTGGAGGCGGCAGCCGCGATGCTGGGTTGTGGCTGCCGCCCGATTCCAGTGCCTTGCGCCGGGGCTCCGAGATGTAAGTCAAAGCCTGCGACTCAAGTCAAACAGGCCCCTTCTTGCTGCAAGTCAAATATGATGCAAGTCAAGTAGCATGTAAGTCAAGGTTCCACTGTATTCTGCTTTGACCTTTTGTCATTCTTGACACTGTCTTGTGTGGATTTCTGGACCAGAGAGCGAATAACACATTAAGTGAGTCTAAGATTTCTGGTGGTATATTTCTATAAGCCATTTTCATTTTAATGTGAGAGCTTCAGTTACACCTCAGCAGGTCTCTCCTTTAGTACTTTACTTTCCTTGATTAAAGCAGATGTGTCAAAACAGTTTTTGGGGAGGTACCAGCAAACCAACACAGCTCATGGATGCACTTAGAGCATCATAGAGGCTAACTGAGATAAGGGGTGGTAAGTGTGGCTCTTACACTGGAGGCAATCAAGAGAAATTTGGTCAACCACCTGGCAGGTATCCTTCGATTTGTATTTTGTTTGGTCAACCACCTGGCAGGTATCCTTCAATTTGATTTGCTCTTCTTATGTTCCCTTGCTTCATGAAGGAATACAAATCGAAGGATACCTGCTCCAGTTTAAAGCCTCCAGTTTAAAGTACAGTGGACCCTTGTGTAACAAACAGCTTGTATAACATAAAATTTGTACAACATAAAAAATTCTGGAGATAGGGGAAATCTGCTTAACATAATCGCCTATGAGGAGAATCCGTACAACATAAAAATGGGATTACTCCATTTTCAATGCATTCCTATGGGAATTTGTATAAAGGAAAATTTGCTTAACATAATTTCATTTGGAACGAATTAATTCCTTTATACAAGGTACCACTGTACTCCAGTTTAAAGCCTGGAGATTACACATCCCCATCATGGTTTGTCACCTGGGATGGACTTTTCCTCCCGAAATCTGTCTAATTCCCTCTTGAAGGCATCCAGGCCAGTTGCCATCACCACGTCCTGTGGCACTTAGACTTGATGGCCTTGTAGGACCCTTCCAGTTTCACTACTCTAGGATCCTATGTTGGAATTATCCAGACAGATTTCTCAACCTGTTTTGGTTGCAGTTTGAGAATTCTACGTTGTCTGTGAAGATCCTCACTCATCCAGGTGAGTTTATCTGGACGTTGAGTCAAGTCCATTTGCCATGACTCAACTTCCAGAGAATCCTAGGTTGTGTGCTTATTGGGGCGATTGGGGGGGGGTGTCACTGAGGTTTGGCCATGACTGAGAAGGCCCTTCTAGTCCATTCAAATTATGTTTGGCAAATAATAGCAATTCCAAGCCACCCGTTTTTTTGCACCCCATTCTGATTTGTAATATCAGTCAAATGTTAACTCCCTTGAGCATGCTGGACCCGGGTCACTGAGGCTTTATTGTCACAGTGTCTAACACATTGTCTCTAAGACATCGACTCTTTATAATTCTAAATTGTCCGAAGAAAGATAGTGGGTAGAATCCTGTTGGGTCCTTCTTCCCGAATAAACCAAGCCATGTCGACCACAGTGGCAAATTGAAGAAGGCAGTTAACAAAATGTTGGGCAAGAGGCTGGCTGTGTAACAGGAATGTGACTAGCACCTTGTTGATTATGTTCTGCTACTTTTCCAACTTATTCCACAGTAAAATCCCAGAAGGACTCGGGCACAAGTTTATATATAAAATAGGCAGTGTTTGCAAAACAATATGGAGAGACAACAACTAGAATAAAGTGTCTGAGAAACTCGACTTGTTCCACTAAAGCTCACATTAAAATATAAGCTAGTTTTTAAGGCGCTGCCACACTTTATTTCTTGTTTATTTGTTTTTCTTTTCTTTTTTTATGTATAATGCCTACCCAGACTGACATGGCTACCTCTTCTATAACTAGAGTAAAATTAGTGGTACAGTGGACCCTTGTATAACAAATAGTTTGTATAACATAAAATCTGTACAACATAAAAAATTCCGGAGATAGGGGAAATTTGCTTAACATAATCACCTATGGGGAGAATTTGTACAACATAAAAATGGGGTTACTACGTTTTCAATGCATTCCTATGGGAATTTGTTTAACATAATTTCATTTGGAACAAATTAATTCCTTTATACAAGGTACCACTGTATATGTAAATGACCAGTTTTGAACTCTCATCAGGAAATGTCTGATACTTTTGTACAAAGTTCCTGGTATGATTGAACGGTCTAATCCTTGAGCTCTGTTCTTTCAGCAAGCCTGGCTTCTCTTGGAATTTCCAGGCTGGGTATTCCTATATAGGTGAATGCAAGTTGACTTGTACAGTGTCCTACTTGCAGATAAAGCTTGCCATAAGAGGACTTGCAGAATCAGTAATCTTAATTAGCTCAGCATTTCTTGAGAAACAGACTGTTTTAGGACAGTCGGAAGAGGGATAAATCCTGTACAAACCAGGTTATAACCTAGTAAGAATCAATGGAAACAGCAGGAAGGCCACTGAATTATTCCTTTTAATAACTGATTGGAAATAATGAATGGTAGTACCAAAGTCAGAACAAGAGCCCTGCAGTTGATGTTTAATATTCTAAGCTCATTAATCAAAATGAAAGCTGACCCTGTCATTCTGTGAATGCCAATAATGAAAAATGAAAGGCAGCAATAAGTGATGAAGACCAAGTAAGAGATGGATTGACATAATAAAGGAGACCATGGAGTTGAGTTTGCAAGACTCAACCAGGGCTGTTAATGACAGGAGCCTTTGGAGATAATTATTTGATAAAATTACGCTAAGTAGGAAGTAATTTGGGAACACAGAGCAGCAACAACAGCAGGCTTCTAATAATCATGAAATCTCCTCCCTTCCAATCAGATCATCTGTTCACTTGCTTATTCAATCAGCTTAGGAGTAATATTGTACTGTAGTTTGGCCTTTCGTCTGTCCGAACCAATCCATTCTCATTTCATTTCATTGGGACTGCTTCGTGTTAGTTTTAATGCTAAATTTAAATTTCAAAGCGGAAGGCTTTGGGAAACTTTGTTTTTGGATTTAACATCACAAACCTGGACTCTTTATGGACGCAAAAGTCGCTTGGCTTCCCAGCTGCTCATAAACTTGTGAACTTTTAACCCTTGGAATAAGAAAAAGATCCCTTGATGTGATTCTTAGATGTGCAAGTTCCCTCCAAGTGAGGTCATTCAAAGGGAATACGCCCTCGTCTTGAAATCTGATAAACATCACTTCGTGGCACTGAAGAGTTTAAATAAATACGAAGGCATAAACTTCGGAAGGTTTCAGGTTGTAACACAAGCCTGTGGTCTGGCTGTAAAAAGAGTTAAACATTGATAATGCGCCTTGGTGTATTTGGGTTTGATGTCTTTAATGACTGCACTATCATCTAAATGGCCCTTTATATACATATATTCTATAAAACAGTTGAGGCCTCATTTTATAAGCCCCCCTGCATCTCTTATGAAAATTGGAATTCACATTTACAATTATACTGTACGTTTGCTTGGGTAAATCATTCCTATATCTTCTTTGTAATATAACACTGAAGTGTGACATGCTTCCCTGGAGAAGAGAGTTATTGTATGAACAGCAGAATACTACCTTGCTTGGATGTTCCTGGTCCACCTAACTCAGTAGTGAGTTCTGTGTTCTTCATAAGCTTGGAAAAACATTATTCCCAACTTACTGTTTCTTTATGTAAAATATTTATATGCCACCCTCCATGAAATTGTTTTACTGTCCTGTACATATCTTTCTCGTGTACAAAACTAGGATTAGGGGCGCTTAACCCCACGTAGTTCAAAATCCATGTATAACTTTTATGCCCCCTCAAAGTAACTACAAAGTATAAACCCCGGACCACGTAATGAACATAATGACCTCCTGATGTAGAGGCTGAATTAGAGAGTTGTGTTTGGGGGCAAGTACTTTGTCGCCTTTGGTGTTGAACTAATATGGTTAGGGTGGGCAGGGGCACAGTATCAAATATTTTTATTTGGATTATTTATTGATTTATTGTTAAAAAAAACCCAACAACTGTGTGTAACCAAAATCTTGCTACATGGGTCTGTGAAATGCAGGTTCATTCCTGCTTATAACATTTTAGGTCCTGTTTGGGTGAACATTTCCCTGTCCAGGCCCAAAGAGGTGCGCAACTCTAGCTTGAGTCTACTTCTGCCCATACTGTCAAGGACTGAAACCGACATAGGATTTGAGCAGAATGTTCGTCCACTCACAAGCTGCGCCTGGGTTGAAAGAGGTGTCCCTGTTAAAGGCAAAACCCAAAACTCTGCAAAAAATAAAATAAAATTGTATGCAGATAACGATATGCATCTTTGTCAAGCTCATCGCGTGTTTCTTTCAAACCATTGGCTGAAGTCCAGTCATGTGATGTTGCACCGTGTCAACTCCGTCGGTATCATCAGCTGTGGCAGTATTTCACTGTTTGAAAAGGTCCTAGCCTCATCCCCAAAGGTTTTAGCGCTCTCTTTGGTCCAGGGGAAGCCCTTGAGGCTGTAAGACCAGTGGGGGAGCTAGCTAGACATGGCCAATGAACCGCCAGACCCCTGGTTCGTACCAGTTTGCTTCTCGTCTGAAAAGCCATTTGTCGCTTCCCAACCCTGCTTTCTCCAGTGGCTGCACAATGAGAGGCAGTGCTACCTCTGTGCACCCGCTGGAGGAGGTGAGGCTGTGAAACACCAAGCGTCTCTTTGGACGAGGAGCGAACTGGCACGAACCAGTGGTTCCTGCCCATCTCTCATCCTAACCATCTAAAAATTTCCTCCACAGGTTCTGTCCTGGCCATTGGGACTGGCAGGGTCATTTTTCAGATATCTAAGACTTCCCGTCTTACTGTCCCCAAAGGACTCTAGCGAAGTTTAGGAACCTTTGGTGGTGGTGGTGGGAATAACGAATGTTTAATTAGCAAAATATGGACGGAACCGATGATGCCATGAGATTTACATGGTGTTAACTTTACATTGCTGGATGTCAGCCACTGATTCCCTCTCATTTAATAAAACACCGCAGGCAGTCCAGAAAGGCAGTAAAACAGAATAAATCAAATATATTAAATCACAGCACAGCAAGAGCAGTATGAAACCATACTGGGATAAAACTGCCCACCACTACGACAAAACCAGGCTCTTAACACTCCTGGAAAAGTGTTGAGGCGGCACTATTTTGCCAACCCTGCCCTGCATTCAGCTACCAAATATCCAGTAATTTGGGAGCCTTCTCTGCTTGCAGAACCACCCCTGACAAAGCAGAAAACATAGGCATGTATCCAGGAGTCTTTAGCCGTTGCTTCTGTTACACTGAATGTCAGATTATTATTTTTTCCCTACTGCAGCATGGAATGAGTCAAACTCACTTGATCCAAGTTGAAATGTAAGGAAGATTCTGTCCAGGCGAAGTGAAAGCATCTCTTAGGAAATCTGACATAACCTAGGAAAGCAGTGTTCTTTCTTCCCTTCCTAATATGTCTTAACACCACTGCATCTTAGCATCTTCTAAGGATTTTGACCACGATCTGGGGGTGGGGCTGGGGGCTGGTGTGCCTTGCTGTTTCCCCCATACCTCTATTGTGACATGTAGTTTTGGCAGCAGGGTGCTTGTGGACAACAGGAGCCCGCACCCTGAGGGCATCCTCCCCCCCCCCCAGCTCTGAAAACGGGACTGCTGGCCGGCCCTGTGTGGCTTCGTCCTGCCTTCCCCCCCCCTCCCCGCAGTGTGGAGACCCAGAAAAATGCCAGCACTCCCAGGCAGCTGTACCACCCCCACCCCCCACTCCAATATAGTCTTGAGTGGAGATCCATTGGGAGATCTGTTTCCACGGAGGAGTTGCCCTCATACTAACGCTAAACCGACACAGGCCCGGCGCCAACCTGTCCATCGGCCGCCATTATGGCTTGGTTTGTTCCCCTCCACCCCACCCCCCATGAACTGTGACCATTAGGGCCTCAGAAATGCTTTTGTCGCTGCCTCTTCACAGGCACCTGAGCGTGTGGATTGCATGTAAACCACTTTCACTGTTCCCGCAACACTCCCGTTCCTTCTGCCCTGCGCCTGGTAAGGCACTGCACTTAGCGACAGTTAAATCTGGACTCGCGTTTGGTCTTCCCCAGCGAAACTGAGGAGAGAGCTGAAATAATTGCATACGCAGAGCCAAGAAAGCTTTTATCTGACGCGAAAGAGGCTTTTGGATGGTGCCGTTGAACTCCCTTGACGAGTCCCAAATTAAAACGATTAAGTGAAAATAGGATGTAGTTGTTACTTTTATAGAGAGAAGAGCCTCTTTCCTTTTTTCATAGTTCCCCCCAGGCTGACTTTATTTAGGATTGATGCATGCCTCCTTAAGCCCTTTAATCCAGTTATTTATATTCTACAAACCATTAGAAGTTGGGAGTGGGCTTTTTAAAAAGATGTATTATATATCCTCTTATTGATTTCCATATGTAAAGTCTGCCTTTTGCAAAAGGAAAGGAAAAAGAGCTCCAAGGCATAATATAGTACCAGTAGTATTTTGTAAAAGCCACTTAAGAATTTTTGAAAAGTTATCTTTGGGCGCTTTTACACGACCCCTAAGATCCGCTGGCCACTTAAATTCAGACCAGAGATCTTAGGGGCTTGTCGCTCTTCCTGCTTCCCCACCCCTCCGCACTTCCTGGCTGCTGGCTGCGTGAGGAGAGGGAGAAAAAAAGGAGGAAAAGATTGTGCCTCACCTCCGTTCTGGCTCTCGTTCTGGCTCTCGCTCTTGCCCGCAAGATTCCTGTGTCTGTAAAGTAGCTCTTAAAGGGGCGGGAGCCAAAACAACAACAAACAGAAGCGAGGAGAGCCCCGCAGGTACTTGAAAGGTGCGCTGGGACGCGCTAAAGTGGGTGTGGTCGCACCTAATTTCCTGTAAACTCTGGAGCTGGTCGGTAAACATTTTTAAGCTCCGAAGCTGGGAGCCATTTGCCCCGGAGTTTAGGGGCCGTGTATAAACGCCCTTAGTTTGTTCAGCAATACCACTCTTCACTGCACTACAAGATGAATGAAAGCCCTGTCTGAGAAAACAGGCCTTGTTAGGATTCAGGGGATATGTATGAATAAACTAGGTTGTATTTGTTTTCAAGTTGGTGTGCTCAGGGAGGATGCAAATCTTTGTTGTTTTCACCCTTGCGGTGCAGTGGGTAAATGCCTGTACCGCAGATAAAACCGTGCTCACAACCTGGGGTTCGATTCCAGGTAGCTGGCTCATGGTTGACTCAGCCTTCCATCCTGCTGAGGTTGGTAAAATGAGTACCCAGCTTGTTGGGGGAGCAGTGTGTAGCCTGCATAATTAAAACTGTAAACCACCCAGAGAGTACTTGAAGTGCTATGGGCCGGTATAGGAGCAGAACACTTTGCTTTTACTTCAAAAGTTGCCTCTGTACAGGGTAAGATTATAGGAGATTTTGTACATTTTTCCTTATCCAACAGTTTTATTGGTGGGAGGAGAAATCCTAGATGTGCTTTTTGTACCCCATGACCATCCCAAGTCATGCTTTTGTTTTACTTGCCACAAAATCCCCTCAGACTTATGGCGATCTTATGAATGAGCCACCTCCAAAATGTCTTCTGATTAACAGTTCTTCGCGGCTCTTCCAAACATGAGCCCAGGATTTGCACCGACAAGGAAAGGAAGACAGTGAGCTCTGAAGGAGGGCGGGAAAATCTGGGTTTAGAAATGCAGAGGAAAACGTTTCCTTTTGGAGAACATATGTAAATAGAAGTTTCAAAAGATGCACTTCCCATTTCTCTCTCACTTGATTTCTCTTCATCGGTTTGCTTCCTGGCTATTCATGGTGCAGAAGCCACTCACCTTGAAATGTGGAAATCTGGAAAATACAGTTCAGTGAAATCCATGTAGTATCATGTTACCTTCTCACAGCGCCTATAGCAGAATTGTACAGTATATTCATTTATATGCTGCTCTTTCTCTTTTAAAAAGAATTAGAACTAGGGTTTAAGAAAGTCTGCATGAAATTGCAAACAAAAAGATTCCTTGAGTCAAAAAATAATACCATCCTGTGTTCAAATATAGCTTCAGTTTATTAGGATTTTTTCTCACTGGACTTCCTATAATGTTGAACCTTAGCTACTGTATTCTGAAATGCTGTCCTTAAAAAACTGAAAGCATGCCGTGTGCCATCATAAAATTTTGATTAAAATTTCAGTTAAGTACCTTAAATCAGTGTTTTTCAACCTTTTTTGGGCAGTACCTTAAATGATGGAAACAACAAAAGGATCTTATTTTCCCCCAGTCCTATTGGGACTGGGGGCTGTCTGGGGCCTCTTAAACTTATCTTAGGCGACTCGTTTGCTGGAAACAACAATGGGCCTCAACAGGACAGGCTTTCCAGGCCTATTGGAGGCTCCAGGAAGGGGCAAGTGCAGTGTTTGCCTTCATATGCTGCGATCTGGAAGCCACAGTATATTTTTGTGAAATGGCAGGGGACTACTGTACATTGCTGGAAACAAGGGGCCTCCAACAGGCCCGGGAAGTGTGTCGAGAGGCCCGTTGGAGGAAGAATATCAGGCCTGGGGCAAACAGCCCAGGGGCGCACTGAATAAAGTATTTTATAATTTTCATATTTCTGTTTCCCATAATAAAGTAATAAAATACTTTCTTTGTGTTTATTTGACCACAGTATATGAACTGTGAAATGGCAGGGGACTACTGTACATCTAGCAAATCAGCCATCTACCTCAAGACTGTTGAGAGGATGCCCAACTGCTCAGAAGAATGCCCAACTAACCTTTTCCACGTTGTCTTCTACAGCTTAGATACCAACACAGCCTGGGAACTCCAGATCTAAGGCAGACCCTTCCAAACCTGAAAAATTTTCTGGAGCACGGCCTCATGGTCAGATGGTAAGTAGAATTGCTTTCACCTGTACTGTGCAGTTTAGCAGTGGGAAGATAGGTGGGTGGTACGAATTTTGCATGATATACCTACCGCCCATTACAAAGACATTGAGCCTAAAAATAGCACAAATGAGGTGGTTCTTCAGGAGGAAAGGAGGGAAGTATGAGACGTTACTAAAGATGGGCATTGACTCCTGGTTTGTGTTGGGTTGTCCGTTTGTCCAACAGGTGTTCCGACTAGGACTCGGGGCAATGGTTTCAAACAACAGTGGACCCTTGTATAACAAACAGCTTGTATAACATAAAATCTGTACAACATAAAGTTTTTTGGAGATAGGGGAAATTTGCTTAACATAATCGCCTATGGGGAGAATCCGTACAACATAAAATGGGATTACTCTGTTTTCAATGCATTCCTATGGGAAATTTGTATAAAGGAAAATTTGCTTAACATAATTTTATTTGGAATGAATTAATTACTTTATACAAGGTACAACTGTACAGGAAAAGAGATTCCATTTGAACATTAGGAAGAACTTCATGACAGTTAGAGCTATTGGGCAGTGGAATATGCTTCCACAAAGGAGGGTGGTGGAGTCTCCTTCTTTGGAGGTTTTTAAGCAGAGGCTGGATGGCCACCTGTCAAAAGTACTGTGATGGGGAGTTCCTGCATGGCAGGGGGTTGGACTAGATGGCCCTTGAGGTCTCTTCCAACTCTATAATTCTATGATTTTGTGATTCAGTGGTTCTGAGCCCTGCCTCTTCTATTAGGTAGGCACTGCCTCTTGATTGTGTGCTTGCTGGAAAAGGCACCACTGGGCATCACAAAACACCTTTTGGACCAGTGAACGAACCATCAAACTGGCAGTTCATGCCCATTACTGGAAATTACCTAAGAGAAATATTGTAAGCGCTGTGATAGTCTTGTTAATACTTGCAGTTGAGTTGTGGTAAGCAACCAGGAGGCTCAACTTTCCTATTAAAAGGCATTCAAGAAAGTCAACTGGAATTCTGCCCTAAATAACCTCCACTTCCTCCTCAAGTGAGAACCATGCATTCGAACAGATATTGTTCAAGAAGAAACCTCTGTCACACACAGTGGCCCTTTGTACACGACCCCTAAACTCTGCCGCAAATGGCTCCCAGCTCCGGAGCTTAAAATTGTTTCCCCACCAGCTCCGGAGTTTACAGATAATTAAGTGCGATCACGCCCACCTAAGTACGTCCCAGCGCACTTTTCAGGTACCTGCTCTCTGGAGGTGAAAATTCCTGATGCGGATATAACAGTAGTGACTGCCCGGCTCTCCTTGCTTCTGTTTGTTATTGTTTTGCCCCCTGCCCCTTTAAGAGATCTGAATGCTGCCGGGAACAGAGCGAGACCGGCAGAACGGAGGTGAGCGGCATTCTTTTCTTCCTTTTTTTCTCCCTCCCCTCACGCAGCCAGCAGCCAGGAGTGCGGAGGGGGTGGGAACGCAGGAACAGCGACAAACCCCTAAGATCTCTGGTCCGAATTTAAGTGGCCAGTGGATCTTAGGGGTCGTATGAAAAGGGCCAGTGTTTCCTTGAAAAGCTGAAAAGGGCAAGGCACTGGAACACAGAGATGTTGGAAGGGAAATTTAACTATATTTTTGCCATGGTTTGCTGCCTGTCCGCAGGCCACCAGCTTGTCGTGTTTGATAAAATACAAATGCCACGGCGTATATTGTTCTACAGGTGTTACTCATGACTACCGCTGAGCTGTTTTCAGATGAATCAGGATGATTTGCCTGGTGCAGGCAGTTTATCTGGAACTACACCCCTTCCAAGGACATTGGGTGGGAGATGTCAATTATTTGACAAAGTGGCTGAACAACAATGGTGCAGTCTTAGGCAATTTGTCTAGTATATTTGTGGACGGAGAGTAAACACGGGAGCCACCGCCCAGGGGACCAAGGGCTCAATGCACTCTGAGCCCTGTATCCTCCAGAAAAACGCAGTGGCAAGCAAGATGGTAGGCAAGCTGGCCACTTTTTCTTGGCCACCCCTTGCTTGCTTCCTTGCTACCAGAAAGACCGCTGGGTCCCGACAGCCGCTCGCCCGAAGACTGCATAACCAACGAGGAGCGGAATTTGGGGGTTGTGTGTGATTTGTTTTAAAGTTACTTGTTGCTTATAAGCAGTTCTGTGACTCATCTGATTGAACGCCAGACTCTCCATCTTCAAAATAAAATAAACCCATCGGATTTGGCTTTTCCTTACGGTGGAATTCTGGTTCCTGCCTTCAGGGTCGCTTGTTGTCCCCGGATGCCTCCTTAGAGTGGCATGTCCTCGTTATCAAGACAAAACACATTTTTGCCTGGCTAATATTTCACGCCGTGTGTGGATATTCGCCATCCTTCTGTGGGGCTATCACATTTGCTCCCCGCTGCCCAGTCCTGTGGACACCTATGCCTCATTGCTTTCCCACCTCCAAGGCTCAGATAGGCGGATGGATCTGAACAGGACCCCTCGGCAAGGCCAGTGCACCATAAACGGTAATGAGGCTTTTCGGAGCTCCTCCCTCAAGGGGAAGATTAGAAGGCCCTATTTCTAGCAGGGGCCGTGAGGCACAAGCATGCTTGACTGCAAGAACCAGTTGAGGTATGCGTGTGTGGAATGCACACCATCCTCTGTGCACCAATGGTTAAATGGATATCCGCAGGCCCTGGGTGATTAAAATCAAGATTTATAGCAGCATATATACGGCAGGAGCAACCGTGCTATGGGCTGATTGCAATCTCTTGATCCACATGACTGGCCAATGATTCCATGATCTCCCCTCACTTGCTTTGATCAGCATGAAGTTGGGGAAGCTCAGTTCTCTCTGCGTGATTTTTCTTGACAATCCTCCAGTGATGTAGTTTCTTCCATTTGATAGTCCCTCCATGTCTTTGGTAACTACCAGGATTAATTTCCAAGGCAGTAGCCCTATTAGTCAACTCAGGGCCTTTTTACACGACCCCTAAACTCCGCCGCAAATGTCTCCCAGCTCCGGAGCTTAAAATTGTTTACCCACCAGCTCCGGAGTTTACTGAAAATTAAGTGCGACCACGCCCACCTAAGCGGGTCCCAGCGCACTTTTCATGTACCTGCTCTCCAAGCGTGAAAAATCTTGATGCGGATGTGCCGGGCTCTCCTCGCTTCTTTTTGTTGTTGTTTTTTGCCTCCTGCCCCTTTAAGAGAAGGAACCAGGAAGTGACGGGGCTCCCGGCAGCTTCCACCAGCACCGGGAGGTAAGCCTTTATTCTTTTGTCCCTTTTTTCTCCCTCCCCTCACGCAGCCAGCAGCCAGGAAGTGCGGAGGGGTGGGGACGCATGAAGAGCAACAAACCCCTAAGATCTCTGGTCCGAATTTAAGTGACCAGCGGATCTTAAGGGTCGTGTAAAAGCGCCCAAAGAAGCTTCCAACACTGAGAAAGGAACAGGTTTCATGCGGCGTTTTGCAATCTGCACCATGAGAAGCTGCATCTTGGTCTCTAGTAACTGAGTCTCTGTAGCTGTCATGGACAGTAGCCTGGTTCTTGAGATAGATATTGCCTCTGAAGAAGTGGGCTATAGTCCAGAAAAGCCTATGCCTGATAGAATTTCTTAAGATTTTTGTTTTGTTTTTACTTCTGTGTAGTTTTCAGTAGCATTATATGTGCAGGTGATGAGCAATTCTCTGTGGCATGAAAGATAACTTGTTTGAGACTGGGAATTGTATGCTGTGTTTTTGGAGTTATTACATTGGCCTTTTGCAAGCATATTAGATGACAAGAGTGAAAAATGAAGACCCGACGAACAAAGGAGAGCTGAACACAAGATCCCTTCATCTAGAGCAGTGTTTCCCAACCCGGGGGGTCGGGACTCCTTTGGGGGTCGAACGACCATTTCACAGGGGTCATCATGAGCCAGTGGAAAAAAGACACCAAGGGCTTGGGTCTGGAGGAGGAGTGGGAGGAAGGGGGGAAGAGTGAGTTACAGCTTGATAGGTTGGAGGGGATGTCAGTCAATGGCACCGGAGGCTGCGATTGGCTGAGGGTGCCTGTAGACTAGAGGGAAGTTCTCTATGGCACCTGTGGCAGTGGCCTGCCAAAGGGGGGTTTGTGGCCTCTCCCAAGCAGGGCAAGGGGTCACCACCACACGAGGAACTGTATTAAAGGGTAGCAGCATAAGGAAGGTTGGGAACCATTGGTCTAGAGATTTCTTAATGAGTTTTGAGAGAATAGGTCCAGGGCCTATGGCCCACTCTTGAATTCTCCTTTGGGACAGTGTTTAGATACAGCCTGCGATGGTACTCTGTAATTTTCAAATAAATGATTGGTTTTATAGTGGAACTGGAAAAGGTGCAGAAGAGAGCGACTAAAATGATTACTGGGCTGGGGACCTCCCTTATGAAAAAAGGCTAAAACATTTGGGCCTCTTCAGTCTGGAACAAAGGCGCTTGAGGGGGGATATGATTGAGACATACAAAATAATGCAGGGTATGAGTAAAGTGGATAGAGGGAAGCTCTTCTCCCTCTCTCAAAATACCAGAACTAGGGGACATACACTCAAATTGAGTGCTGGGAGAGTAAGAACAGACAAAAGAAAATATTTTTTCACCCAGCGCGTTGTAAGTCTATGGAACTCCCTGCCACAGGATGTGGTGATGGCATCTGGCCTGGATGCCTTCAAAAGGGGATTGGACAGATTCCTAGAGGAAAAGTCCATCACGGGTTACAAACCATGATGGAGATGTGTAATCTCTAGGCTTTAAACCAGGGTCCTTCAAGGGCCAGATGCAGGGGAGTGGTATCAGGAGACAGAGATCTAGTCTCATGCGCTCCCAAACGCATCTGGTGGGGCCGCTGTGAGATACAGGAAGCTGGACTAGATGGGCCTTTGGCCTGATCCAGCATGGCTCTTCTTAATGTTCTTATGTTCTTATGTGACATGAGAAGTGGAGAGCTATGTTTTGCTTGTGTTCACAACATAGCTCAGCTTTCGCTGCCTCAAACTGGGGAAATGCAGGGGTTAGAGCTTTATGGAACAGAGATGTTGGAATGAACCCCAGCTCGCCTTCTGTTCCCTCTGCTGCTGCCACCAATGTTTTTTTCTGTGGGGAAATTGTATCTTGTGACACCTTAAAGACTATACAGTGGACCCTCGTATAACAAACGGCTTGTATAACATAAAATTTGTACAACATAAAAAAATTCCAGAAATAGGGGAAATTTGCTTAACATAATTGCCTTTGGGGAGAATCCGTACAACATAAAAATGGGATCACTCAGTTTTCAATGCATTCCTATGGGAAATTTGTATAAAGGAAAATTTGCTTAACATAATTTCATTTGGAACGAATTAATTCCTTTATACAAGGTACCACTGTATATTATTGTGTCGCAAGCTTTTCTGGCCTAGAAGCAAGTTCAGAAGGAATTGTGTCGGCGATGGTGCTGAGATGCAATGGAATTGGCGGGGGGGGGGGATGACCCTCCTCCCCACTAAAGTATCAAGAGTTAAATAGCAAAGCTTGGAAAAACAACATAATCTGGGGCAGAGCCTCAGTGTGTGCAAAATGACCTTCACGGTAGTAATAAGTAGTGATAGTATAACTGTCTTAAGATTGTCGAGTGAATGAACACTCGTAGTGGTCTAAAAGCAGCAACGTGCTTTGTGGGATCTCAACGGCTAACAAATTTATAATAATAACACATGTGTTTATGGATTACTATCTCCTCCAGTGGACCCAGATGAATACCTCTGTACTTGTTGATGCATTTCCTCTGAAAATTGTTTTTCTAGCGAACTTGCATTTAATCAGCCCCATTTTCCCTGTCAAGCCATAAATTCTACCAAGCAGGAGGGCACAGGATTCAGGAAAACTCGTGTTTCTAACTCAACACGTGGGACACGCAGAGACTGTTGGATGGATGCAGCAAATGTAGAGTGCATTGCCTAATTCCAGCATGGGAGGTTTTGTATTAAGTCTGGCCTGTTAATTCTGGGTCATTAATCGGTCTAAAAGATCACCTGAGCAATAAATTGCGCAGTGGAGTGGAGCGAGAGCTTGGACCTCCGTGAGATTCAAATTTCATCAGCTCGTAAAAGCTCACAGTCTGCAATGTTTACATTGCAGTTCCTGTTTGTCCTTTTAAATTCATTTGGTTATGGAAGGTTTAAAAGGGGTACTATAATGACTACATGGTGTACGGAAAAAACAAGGTATAGAGTGAATGGTTGAAATCTCTTTAGGAAATAAGAAATGCTGGTCTGGCAGCATAATTCCAGGCAGGGTTAGGTCCACTGAAGCAATGAAACATGTAATCCTAATATAGTTCCCACTGACTGGAAATCTGTTTTCTTAGATGGGCTCATTTCTGATGATTTTTGGATTCCTCCGATTGCAAAGGGGTCCCCCATTTTAACAGTCATTCTCTGCCTTTTTTTGTAGTGACCGGCACCACATTTCCAGCGCCATTCCAGTTCCAAAGAGACAGAGTTCTGCATTTGGAGGCTTAGAGGTGGGCTTCTCCATCAGCCATCCTTCTCCAGATAAGGGACTCCGGAAACGGGCCAGCTCGGAGAACGAGCGCCTTCAACACAAGACTCCTCCTCCGAGTTACAACTCGGCTTTAGCCCAGCCCGTTATGGGCGAGCCCGAGAGAAAGGCTGGGTCTCTATCCTCGTCTTTAGATACCTCAATTGACTTCCCAAAAGAAAGCAGAAAGGGAGGGGAGGCGTGTAACAGTTTCAACGGTGAAAACAGGGAGCTGAACAGTTCCCAGGGTCAACAGGAGGCTTCCCTGGGATCCTCTCGTGCAATAAACGGCGTGGCGTTGCCCGGCGAACGTCCGGAGAACGTGGCTGGGGAGCAGCCGTGTGCCTTCCGCGGCCCCCTTGGCACCAGCTTCCTGTGTACGGTTGAGCAAGCGGAGGAGATCATGGGCATGGAGGCCACGGGGTTTGGCACCGGAGACCAGCTGGAAGCCTTCAACTACATCCCAGTGGACCATGCGGTGGCCGTGGAGTGCGACGAACAAGTTCTGGGGGAATTTGAAGAGTTCTCCCGAAGGATCTGCGCCCTGAACAAGGACGCTTCCACTTTCCGTCGGCCGCGGAAGGGTTCTGACAAGTGAGCCGTGGGACGCCATGGCCGGAGGAGTGGTTGGGCCAGGACTAGTGGGTCGGAGAAGGTGAAAAGGGTGTGTTTGGAATGAAGGTGAAACTTGCACTCATAATCCCGGGGTGGAAGGAGTGGGATCGGGAAGAACGTCACGATCGTTCTGGGAAGGAGCTTTTGACAACTGAAAAGTCACGGCATATCCACCTGCAGAAAACAGTTACTGCTTCCTCTTCTGGTCTTCTGATATTTACAGGTTGCCCTGAAAGTTGTATCAGGCCAGTTGTGTATCATCTGCCTTTCAGTTCATTGTCTAGATTCCTTTCAACCCTCTTAGGGGTTGGGAAGGGTTAAGCCAAACCTTTGCTTGAGGGTTAGGCCAGGAGAGGTGTCAGGCAGGCACTGTCATCTCTCCCTCCTCAACCAAGGTTTGTTGGATTGGGCTGGATCTTGCCCCTCCTCTAGATTCAAAGGGCATGCAGAATTGGTCTTCTTTGCTTGGGAAACAAGTGGTAAACTTAACAAGGGGACCAATCGCCTAAAAAAAGCCCTTGGAAAACTCCTCGGAGCCTCCCTTGGCTTTGTTTCCCGAATTCCTGCACTGCCGTCACGGACCATCCTCCAGTGAAGTGAGTCGGATTTGCCAGGAAAGACCCTTGCACAAACCCCCATGCGTGAGACGGGGTCCGCGTGAAGGAGGGGTTTCCCAGGGGAGCGGGATTGTCCCATTGGCTCTTGGCTGCCAGGAAGAGGTCTATTGTTCCTCACCAGCATGTTGTGTCTCAGCTGAGCGTGTGACGCACACTCGGACCAGTCCAGTCAACAGAATGTGCTCCTTTGCCAATCCAGCTGGCTTTCCAGGCTGCTTTTGTGTGTGTGTGTGTGTGTGTGTGTGTGTGTGTGTGTGTGTGTGTGTGTGTGTGTGTGTGTGTGTGTGTGTGTGTGTGTGTGTGTGTGTGTGTGTGTGTGTGTGTGTGTGTGTGTGTGTGTGTGAGAGAGAGAGAGAGAGAGAGAGAGAGAGAGAGAGAGAGAGAGATCCCTACAGGTGTTATCTTGCAGGACCATAAAGCCCTAAAAATAGCTTTCACGCTCAGTGCAGTGATGGTTATTTCAAACCCCGTCAAGCTGTGAAGCCGTTCACAAACACAAGCCAAGTTTGGAGACACATGGTGCAATAAGTATCACAATAGGATCACATGAATGGGAGTTTAATAAGTGCTTGGTGTCGACCCTTATTAATTTTGTATGTGTCTAGAGCAAAAATCAGCCAAATCACCCATTGTGTTTAGAACCGGAGTTGTCTTCGGCCGTCTTCCAGTGGGGCAAGCTTGACTCAAGGCGAGGTAGTTTACCACTGGCGCATGTGTTTCCAGCTGTACTAATTAATGTACAAGCAGCTCTTGTTGTCTGCTTGAGGTTCCCGACAATATGCATTTTGGAGCTGAGTTATCTGGCTCTTGCTTTCTACATTGTATACCGAAGTCTGGGCTCAATTGTGAGCTTATAAAATATATAAATATATAAATATATAAATATAAATATGTATTGCAAAATAAAAGTTTAATTTACTTCATGGAGCCTGCTGTCTTCTTTCTCTTCTTCCTTTGAACCTTTGCGTCACCATCTTGGAAAAAAAATCAAAGCGACCGTGAAGGAAGTGGTCCGGCTTAGCTGTGTTGGCCTGGAACCTGAAAAAGACTCTGTGCCTTTTAAAATTATTAAAATACATCATGTGGGTACCCAGTGTGCCAGATACACCCTTTGCCAGTGTTGGCAAACCTATGGCACGGGTGCCAAAGGTGGCACTCGGAGCCCTTTCTGTGGGCACCCGACATCGCCCCTTCTCAGCCACCTGTATTCAAGTCAGATTGCTGTATTGGCACTTTGCGAAAAAAAAATAGTGGGTTTTAAATCACAGTTTGGGCACTCGGTCTCTAAAAGGTTCGCCATCACTGCCCTATGCATTTCTCTTGAAATGCAGAAACAACTCAGAAAACAGATCTGTTTTTCGCCTCATGTTTTAATTTGTGCTTTTGACTGTGGTGGCGCAGGCGGAGGCATTGATATACTTTTTCAGACCATCAGACCAACAGGTAGAACACATGGGCAAAGCAGTTCAGCTTTGCTTTAGACCCATGGATTTCTGCTTCCCCATCAGACTGGAAGATGAGGGTCTCACCCCGTTTGAGATTATTCAGGAAGCTTGTCTGCCATGATTTCTCTTTGAGTCACCGCATCTAAAAAAAGACAGAGTGGAACTGGAAAAGGTGCAGAACAGACTGACTAAAATTATTACCGGGCTGGGACACCTCCCTTATGAGGAAAGGCTAAAACATTTGGGGCTCTTTAGTCTGGAAAAAAGGCGCCTGAGGTGGGGATATGATTGAGACCTACAAAATAATGCAGGGCATGAGTAAAGTGGATAGAGGGAAGCTCTTCTCCCTCTCACAAAATACCAGAATTAGGGGACATCCACTCAAATTGAGGATTGGGAAAGCGAGAACAGACAAAAGAAAAAAAATTTTTTTCACCCAGCGTGTTGTTAGTCTGTGGAATTCCCTGCCATAGGATGTGGTGATGGCATCTGGCCTGGATGCCTTTTAAAGGGGATTGGACCAATTCCTGGCGGAGAAGTCTATCACAGGTTACAAACCATGATTGAGATGTGTAGTCTCCAGGCTTAAAACCAGGGTACTTCAAGGGCCAGAGGCAGGGGAGTGGTATCAGGAGACAGAGATCTAAGTTTTGTGCACTCCCAGACACATCTGGTGTGGCCCCTATGAGATAGAGGAAGCTGGACTAGATGGGCCTTTGGCCTGATCCAGCAGGGCTCTTCTTATGTTTTTATGAGTAGTGTTAAAGAACCCTAAGGTTCCTTGGCTAGATGGGTCAGGGGGAATCCACCTTCCAACTCATGTTCTTCAAAGAAAAACCGTCTGGAGAAGCAAGAGCATTCCTGAGTACACCATCCACGTGGCCTGCAAAGGGATGCAATATATTGCCAGGTTTTATAACATTTCTGTTCATGCACTAGATGCTTTTGAGGTGTAGAAGGCTCTCTGCATTTGCAGGAGGGGACTGGTCAGATAGTCCTTGCTTGAGAGACGTCGCCTGCTTCAAATGAAACTGATGCACCAATAACTCGACGTTCCTATGCCATATATAGACAGACAGACACATTCATTTCTCTATTTGTGCCATATGCTACGTCATTTAGGCTTGGCGTACAACTTCCTGGTCAACTCAAGTCAGCCAGTAGAAGCCCAAATTACTGGCCCAGTTTGTCCAGGAATAGCATCCAAATAAAAGGATTGAAATGTCTTTGGTTTTTTTAAAAGGCCAATACTTTAGGCTAAAAAGAGGTGGAGAGGCCAACAGATGTCACCACCACAAAGTCCCTCCTAAGGTTTTATTGGAATGTGCTTCCTTGTAATTTGGGTTCTCAATTTCTTTGGAGGCAGAAAATGAACTTTTTATTTTATTTATTTTTTACATCTTATATGCTACCCACTACCCAAAGGTCTCTGGGTGGCTTACAATCTTGCTCCATCTTCCATAGGGGACTTGCTCCATCTTCCATAGGGGAATCCTTCAGATATATCTGTGAAGATTCTCAGTCATCCAGCTGGGTTTATCTGCTACTTATCAGGATGTGCTTTCAACAATACCCAGAGAAATCAAAAAGCCTTCACCACCAAGGCCATAGCTAACAACCCATACTTTATAGGTTTCATCACCTTAGGCCATTGTTCACCTTAAGGCTATGGATACTATTGTCTACCTAACAAGCATATATCAGGTCATTGTTCAGCTTATGAGCCTAATTTCAGACCAGGGTGACGAGGTCAAAGCTAACTATAAGATGGAAGACTCCCAACTAGCTGTATTCAGACTGATGAAGCTGTTTGGATGAGCAGCAAAATGTTTCTATCTCTCAAGAAAAAGAGTCCATTTCCCATGACTCAACTTCCAGAATCCTTCAGATATTTGAACATGGCTACCCTTCCAACTTGGTTTTCTACCCCTCGGCTAAACATATTTAGCTCCTTCAACTGTTCCTCCCTTCCTGGGTACACCAAACCCAGGTGTTAATTTATTTTATTTAGTGGCTATACTGGGAGAAAAACCCTGGTGGCTTCAGAATGCTCATCTTATGTCTCGTTATATCTTATGTCTCAATGCACCTTGTACTGCCTGTTTGCCAAATGGATATACAATATTATTTTCCCTTCCACCTAATTGATACTGTACATCTCTGGATGTACCGTGACCTTGAGTCCTGCATTTGTGCATTAAAACATGTTTGGGTGGCAGGAGTGAATGGTGAAGGTGGGAGGGTACCAAGCTTCGCTACTACCAGATGAGCACGAGCCCTTCTGGTTTCACCCCATCTGGGGATAGTTATTGTTTTTGCTGCAGATGAGAGTTCTAAATTTGTGGGGATGACACAAAATTTGCATGCACTCCCAGAGACATTTGGTGGTGCCACTGTGCAATACAGGAAGCTGGACTAGATGGGCCTTTGGCCTGATCCAGCAGGGCTCTTCTTATGTTCTTATGGGAAGAAGCAGGTGGAGGAAGGAGAAAAAGATGCCTCTTTGAATGCACTGTAGAAAAGCCCAGTTCTAAAAGAGATGAATAAAGATGGTTTCAGGTGTGCAATGGCCAGAAAGATGTGCAGGAACTGCTCAAGAGCTCTGCTCCTTTGAAAGGTTTTTGCTCCACAGTTCTCGGAAATCCTGGCCTACACAGCTAGTGGCAAAGGCATTTGGGAGTTTTACCTAAGAAGAGCCCTGCTGGATCAGGCCAAAGTCCCCTCTAGTCCAGCTTCCTGTATCTCACAGTGGCCCCACCAGATACGTTTGGGAGCGCCTGAGACTAGATCTCTGTCTCCTGATAGCACTCCCCTGCATCTGGCCCTTGAAGTATCCTGGTTTTAAGCCTGGAGAAGATACATTTCTATCATGGTTTGTCACCTGGGATGGACTTTTCCTCCAGCAATCTGTCCAGGAACATCCGAGAAGCCCATGTTGAGAACCACTGTCCAAGTGGATTATGGTAATACACTACTTTTATGAAGAACACATCTGCTGTTTTTGATCACAGGTTTATTAACGTCGACATGCCCCTGTCTGGCTCACAAATGGAAATCAACACATCTGCTGCAAGACCGATTGTGAATGGTACTAATTATGAAACAAAAGTGCCCCACAGATTTCTAAATTAAAAACACGGGTGTTTGTTTGACTCTGTCCTTCTAAAAGGAAGCCTTCTCACCTAAGTGCTGTTGTCATTCTGGTGACTGTTTCAAAAACAACATGCTTCTAAGCACCAGCCACAATCCTATTGGTTGTGCATGTTCAGTAGACAGCGGATATGCCAATGAGGCACCTTGGTATGGAATGAGCGCTAGCGTTTACCTGTTCCGTCTGCGTGGTCTCTGCATGATTGAAATATGTTGGGCAGCATCCAACCTTCCCAGCAAATAATATCACATTCTGTGCTTGGCCATGCATATTCCTTGTTTGCACACCTGTGATGATAGGCAACTCATTGCTCTGCTTGACTTAGACATGAACTTTGGCTGCACACGATACCCATGTGGTCAGCAACCAGCTGCTCAATCTCCAGATTTCCTGATGAGTGAATTCCTGAATGAGTGAATTTTCCTGATAAGTGAATTTCCTGGATTCAAATTCACTCAAATGGGTGTGTGCACACATATATTTCTGCGTGGTACATGCTTGCATTCATGTTCACATGAGGAGACAGAAGGGGGCCTTCTTTTTTGCTGCTCCTAGACTTTGGAACTCCCTCCCACTGGAGGCCAGCCTGGCCCCATCTTTGCTATCCTTCGGCAAGCAAGCAAAGGCCTTTTTCCTTCAGGGAAGCCTTCCCTCAGTTACTAGCTGCCAACTATGTGATTCTTAGATGAATTGTTATGCATTATTGCTTGGACTGGATTTGTAGTACAATCTGTGCTTTCCATTGTTCTGTTTTCTGTTTTCCATCACTCAGAGTGGCAATTTTTCTGTATTTGTTTAACTCATTCTCAGCTTTTTTTTTGTATTTAAAATTTTTATTACTTTTAATGGGAAAGGGAAAGGGGAAAAGGAAGAAAGAAAAACATGAAGGGTTACATTGAATATATCAAGTCAAAGATCATACATAACAGAATATAGTAACATATCAGTTAACTAGTATTTTAACTACTTCTTGCCATCTTCTTTTAGTAGTCTCTTCATAATCTCCTTTTAGATATCCAGAAAGTCTGTCGATTTCAATACATTCTCTTATATTTTCACAAAGGTTTCTCTCCGTGGGTACTTCAGATTGCTTCCAAAACTGTGCATCCAGAATCCTTGCTGCAACAATTACATGACGCAATACATACTTTTGGTCATATGAAATGTTCATGTGAGTTATGTTCAATTAAAAAAAAGTTCCAGTTTATATTCTAGTTCAGTGATGGCGAACCTTTTAGAGACTGAGTGCCCAAACTGTGATTCAAAACCCACTAATTATTCACAAAGTGCCAGAACAGCAATTTAACCTGAATACAGGTAGCTGAGAAGGGGCGATGTCAGGTGCCCACAGAAAGGGCTCCGAGTGCCACCTTTGGCACCCGTGCCATAGGTTCACCAACACTGCTCTAGTTTAATCTTCAATGATTTCTCTATAAAAAGTTTTACCATTTTCCAGTATAAATTTGCTTCTTTACAGGTCCACCACATATGATAGAAGGTACCACTATCATGTTTACATTTCCACCATCTTGAGGAACAATTATACATTTTGGATAATCGGTGTGGAAACTCATTCTCAGCTTTAATATTGCCTTTTTAATTATGCAAGATGACTCCTCGCCATCAACGTTCTTAACTTTAAACATTGCCTTTAATGTGTTAACAACTGTTGTGTTCTCACTATCCTCCGACTTTATACATTATCCTTCCATGTTGTAAGCTGCCTTGGGTCCTTTAAAAGGGGAAAAGTGGGTTAAAAATATTTTAAATGAACAAATAAATATGCACAATTTTCACATTACAAATTGGAAGCATTCAGGCCGCATTTGACAACAGCGTCGGTGATGTTCATCGCAAATGCTCACGACCTGGGTTCAATCCTCGGTAGCAGGCTCAAGGTTCACTCAGCCTTCCATCCTTCCGAGGTCGGTAAAATGAGTACCCAGCTTGCTGGGGGGGGGGGGCAATGTGTAGCCTGCACTCTAATTAAAATTGTAAACCGCCCAGAGACTACTTGTAGTAGTATGGGGCGGTATATAAGCAGAACACTTTGTTTTATAAGAAGCTTAAAAATAGCAATTCAAAGGTGGAGCGAAGGAGAGACATGTTAAAATGTAAATGCCGAACATGTGGCGAACATCGCAGGAGCGCCACACTGGAGAATTTCTGTTGGAGGTCAATGAAAAAGGTGGGTTAGAGGAGAGGAACAGCAGTATTTCAGGAAAGCAGCTTTGGAAAATTAGATCATACATTGTCTTGATTATTATTTAAGGTATCGAAACTTTGAGGTTTTAGGAACATGCAAACACATTTAAATTGAACTAGCTTGTTAAAAAAAACGTGTTTAAGAAAATATCTGATTGACAGCTCTCTATAAGATCCACTGAGAATGTCTTTTGTAGTTCTGTTCACTGACTTGGTGAGCTGGCTTGGGGATGCGTAGGGAGTACAATGTTTCCTTTGGGAATTAAGCCTATGCGTTGCTTTCTAGACCCTCTTTCCAGAGGTGCTACACAGCTGGAATAACAAGATGTATGTATTCCGACGCTGGATTTTTAGAGCTTTATGGAGTGTGGAAATCGGTTGTTCACACATGGAAGCCGGCTTGGTTAATCTTCCGGCACTTCCTGTGATTTGGGCAACCATGTGCCTTTTCATTTTTTCTCTCCAAGAAGTTTGCTGCCGAGATTAAAGACCGACCGTTTGAAAAAAAGGTGGCAAAATATGGCCTTGAGGAGCAGAGCTTTCCTGTTATTCCCACAAGGAGCCTGGAATGTTTAATGTATGGTCTCAAAAACAGCTTTTGTGGGTAAAACAGCTCACAAAGCCTTTCCCCTAGAAGGCTGTGTGCGATGGAGACTGTAGTTGAGCACCCTCAGAGGTTGCCTGTACCAATGGACTGAACATAAGAAGAGCCATGATGGATCAGGCCAAAGGCCCATCTAGTCCACCTTCCTGTATCTCACAGTGGCCCCACCAGATGCGTTTGGGAGCGCATGAGACTAGATCTCTGTCTCCTGATACCACTCCCCTGCCTCTGGCCCTTGAAGTACCCCGGTTTTAAGCCGGGAGATTACACATCTCCATCATGGTTTGTCACCTGTGATGGACTTTGCCTCCAGGAATCTGTCCAATCCCCTTTGGAAGGCATCCAGGCTGAGAATAACTTGCTTGGAATTGTCATTGAGCCGTTATGTTGACCAGCATTGGGGAAATGACCAGGGCCTGGGAAACCCCATAACAGAGGTCCCAAGAGGTGGACATTGACTCCCCAATCAGGCATGTCCAAACTTCAGCCCTCCAAATGTTTTGAACCACAACTCCCACAGTCCTTTGTCATTGGCAATCTAAATTTAGAATTCTGGGAGTTGTGGTCCAAAAGATCAGGAGGGCCAAAGTTTGGACGTGCCTGCACGTTGTGCTGCCCGAGAATGCACAGCACAGATTTCTTGGTTCAGCGAGTACATCTCCAGGGCTGCACTGCTACACCACTATCCCATTACTTTACTCTTTCCAAAGGGTGTGTTTCTGAGACAAATGGAGACCGGATTTCTGCATCTCTTTCTGAAAGCATTTAGGGCTTCTGCAACAGTCAGAATGCTGTAAAATCAGACTGGAGTAAAACCTTTTCCATGTATGGTGTTCTAAATAATCCTGCCATCTCCTCCTTCAGCTGAGCCACAGTTAAGGCTGTTGGAGACGTACCACCAGCACAAGATGTGACATCAGAATCTTCTCCAAGAGTATGGAGAGAGACTCCAATAGAGACATGACAAGAATGAGGAATTACGAAGACTCAGGGCTGTTGGAGTGGTGCAAATTGGTTTAAAGCCAGGGACAGAATGGAATGCCACCAAACACAGGAAGAAAAGAGAAAAAAACCACCCTCCACAAACTATAATAGTCTGCCTGAGGCTGGGCCAGTGAAATAGTATCTGTGTATTTCTTTTTTTCCGGCCCTGTTTTTAGACTTTTCCTGTTTATTTTAGGGCATCTGGTTCTCTTGTGTCAGTGGGTCGTAAGCTTTAGTTTCCTCCAGATGTTTTAGACGTCCAACTCCCAGATGTTCCAGCCAACATTTGGAGAGGCCAGTGGCTGAGAACCATGGGGCCATGCCAAGATTCCGCAGATGTCCTGGGACTCCTCCTTCCACCTGCCCTGGTGAGTGGTGAAGGGTGGCAAGAACTGTCCCAGATCTAGGACTCAACGTGGCTCACAAGATCTAAAAAGGGGTACATTTCGAATGTTGTATCATTCTGTAAAATGTGCAGCGTTCAGAACATTTGTCTTGTTGCATGGACTGGTAAATCTGAGAGGACTTGGAATGGGGTGTTTGTGTCCTTGTAAGCACCGGATAGGGTGTTTGTGTCTTGGTCATCTATCTGCCTGTCTACTTGTGCTTGTCTAGTTTCACAAACAGAAAGCGACTCGTGGCTGGAAACTTGCTCGTAGAAGTGGCAAAAAAACCCATGTGGTCAATCCTTCCTTCTCACACTGGCAACTGGCTATCAGGCAAAGCTTAGAGAAGCTTGGAGAGGCTGTTTTGTGTCAACAAAGACTACCTCTGTGGAGGTCAAGGCAGTGGCTAGATTTCAGTTTGTGTTCTGGTCTCGATCCTAGACGGACACTTCAGTAGTGATGGAAGGGATGCTGAGAGGTCACAACTACCGCCACCTGCTGGCAAACCCAGTAGTAGGTGAGGTGGGGGGCTGCAGATCTACATGATGTGAAAAGTGACCAGTGACCATTGCTCAGCCCTGACACCGAGATGTGGACTGAAATCTAACCACTGTATTGACCTTTGCAGAGGCCGCCTTTCTTGATGACGGGAGTGCTTTTGTAGGTTTTGTTGATTTTTTCTAGGATCTGCTCTCGTGTAGAGTGCCATCTAAATCATCCCCACCACCAATTATTGAAACCAGATCACTATCGCATGGTTTAGAGCTGATGGCTGCGTTCTCCTCTTGTCTGTGTCTGAAGCATGACCCTACCCCTACTCCACCCCACCCCACACACAAAGAACTGAGCAATAGAGAGTGTAGGATATCAGACGACTCTCGCCATGAGATGTGAGCACAAAGTGCATTCGAACATATGGAGAGGATCACCGGGCCGAGTCTGAAAGGGCCGAGGATAAATGGGCTGATGACTCTTCTCTTTAGGCTGACTCGAGAAGGAGGAAAGGGGATTAAGGACCTGGGCCACCGCCACAGGAAGACTGGATTAAAACAAAAGCCAGAATGCCACTTTCTTGCTCTGAAAATTAATGGGCGTCTCATTCCAGATGTTAAGCTTCCTGAAGGACCACATTACTTCTCACTCTGCCTTCTGTAAAGTGGTTGCTCAGGATTTTAATCTGTCCAGGCCTCTTGAAAGTCTTGTTGTTATTGTTGTTGTTGTTGCTGCTGCTGCTGCTGCTGCTAACGATGATGATGATGATGATGATGAATAAAGATCAGAATTGAGAAAAAGAGCTTAATCCCATTGTTCCTCTGCAAATCTATGTACACAGAATCAACCCCCTTACCTCTTAAGTGCTTTATTTATTTATTTATTTATTTATTTATTTATTTATTTATTTATTTATTTATTTATTTATTGTCTTCCCAAAGGAACTCCGGGCGGTGTACAACAATCACAGAAAACAATTCTATGCCACCCAGTACCCAGAGACCTTTGGGTAGTGGGCGGCATATAAATTGTATAAATATATGATAAATAAATAAATAAAAGATAAAATTAAATTAAATTTGAAAAAAACACTTAAATCAATTTAAAAATAAATAAATAAATAAATAAATAATGCTTGGCAAAATAGCGGAGCAGAGCAAAACAAAACAAAACTAAACAAAAACCCTAATGGCCACCAAATGCCTCTCTGAAAAGCAGAGTCTTAAGCGCTTTTCTAAAGGTGGGCAGGGACTGTGCAAGGCGAATCTTAACTTGGCAGTTTGTTCCAAAATGAAGGGGCGGCTACCAAGAAGGCCCGGTTTCGAGGGATTGATTTCTGGGCCTCCCTGGGAGTGGCCACCCAAAGTGAGAGCACCTGCAAACATTCTGCTGGGTTGGGCTTCAGTTGAACTCTAGAAGATCCTTTCTTCAAGAAGTTCAGTGAAGTTCAGTGGGTCTTCCGGTTGTTCCAACCACCCTGCTGTTTACCTGGCTCTGGCGTTTCGGCTTGGCAATGGTGGTTCTACCTATCCAGGTCCCTTAGGGTGAAGCTACACAAAGTGGCACTGACATGGAAGATATGACCTGATTCTCCAGACATCCATTCCTGGTATTAATCAGCCTGGCAGAGGAGGTGGGGTGGAAACCTCTAATGGGAAAAGCCAGAATTAGTTTCTGGCTACACTCATGTCTTGGAAAACAGCAGCCCCTCTTGCATGGAAACATTGTGTTGCCAAGAGCCAAGCCAGAGAGATGTAGAGAAGGCCACGTGGATCCAATTGTCTTCCAACATTTCTCAGGACTGGACAGCCTGGAACACCAGAGGAAGCAGCTCTTGAGCAGAGCTTGGCAAAAAGTTCCTTTTCTTTTTGAGAGGAGACTACAAGGCATTGTCACCTAACTTTCCAGAGAACCAGCAAATTCGGCTGCCCATTGTCTGCTATCTAAGAGTAGGAACTTGTGGTACTTCAGATAAGGGTGAGCAACCCATGAGGGTCGGGAGCATCTTGGCCCTTCCATGGGAGTAACTGGAGGTCTGTTTGGGGCCCTGCTAGAGACCAGAGAAACTTGGGTGAAATGACCGCCCAACAGCTAATCCCCACCATCAGCACAAAACCTTTGGATCCCTGACTGGCTTTGTCTTCAAGATCAAGAATAATCCATTTGTCTGAGAAGGTTCTCAGTCATCCCAGTGAGGTTATCCAGAAGCCATGGCAATTGGACTTCATTTCTTGTGAGGTCAAAACGTTTCACTTCTCCTCCAAGTAGCTTCGTCAGTCTGAGGAAGCTTGGTAGGAGGCCTCCAATTTACTGAGTCCTGAGGTGCAGTGGTTAAATGCCTGTACTGCAGGTAAAACTGTGTTGACCTCGTGTTCAATCGCAGGTAGCAGGCTCATGGTCGACTCAGCCTTCCATCCTTCTGGGGTCGGTATCCAGCTTGCTGGTGGTGGGGGCCAATGTGTAGCTTGTATACTGTAATTAAAATCTATAAACTGCCCAGAGACTACTTAAAGTGGTATGGAGCGGTATATAAGCAGAACACTTTGCTTTAACCTCCATTTTGTTGAAGCACTTACCACCTCTCTAGGTAACTGGTTGCGTTATCGCACTGCTCTAACAGTCGATAAGTTTTCCGCATTGTTCAGCCAAAAGCTGACTTCCTGTAGCTTGACCCCATGGTTGCGTGTCCTGCACTCTGGCATGACCGAGAAGAGATCTACGGAGCAGAACCTTACTAGCGGACTACAAATCCCACAGTCCCCCATCTGGCTTGGGCACTGGTGGTTTCTGGCAGCCGACGACCCAAAGCCCGTGTCTACACAGGCTTGGTAGAGCAAACAAGGGGGTGCTCGGGGGACAGACGAGTCCGTGGCAGCGAGCCAACGTCTCTTGATCCCGGTAAGCTCAAGAGGGTTGAACTCGGTCTTACACCGTGTGCGTTTGACAAGCCCTGAACCCAGACGAGCTGGGCTCTTGGGATGAGGGAGGTTCCCTTGGAAAACAGAGTAAGAAAGGGATTTTTTTAAAAAAATAAATCTTGTCAGCCAAAGGATCTATGTCACTCCTACAACAGAGAGAGGCAGCTCGGAGCTAAACTCAGTGGGGGCAACTGACAACTTATTAAGACACCCGGAAAGCCAGGAAGTGTCTGTGGGTGGGAAAAAGCGTAGGGAGGGTTTCATAGAGAGGTTTTTATCGTAATTCAGCTGCGGAGAGGTACTTCCCACTCAAACTCATCTGAATCCCAGCCGTGAACTTTTGGCCTGTCTTCTTAGCCGGGTTCAAGCATAACTGGAGCTTGGAAATGTTTCTATGGCTTCTTTTGTGCTACTAACAGTGGCGGTGCAGGGTCATTCCTTGCAGACCCAGAGAGAACAACCTCATATCCAGATTCTGGAAAAGTGAGTTTTTGGACTAAAGTGTTCTGCTTATATACCGCCCCATACTACTTCAAGTAGTCTCTGGGCAGTTTACAGTTTCAATTACAGTAATGCAAACTACACATTGCCCCCCCCCCAGCAAGCTGTTTAAGTGTCTTGTCCCAAATGAAAATAAAAAATAAAAAATCCAAATGTGGGTATTTAAATATAAATGAGAGAGAGGGAGAGAGGGAGAGAGAGATTTAAAATTGAATGTATATACTGCTTATACAGCAAATTGCAGACAGACAGACAGACAGACAGACAGACAGACAGATGGTATGTGAAACAGCACCTACAGCCAGGGTAGATAGTAAAAGCAAAGCAAAGTGTTCTGCTTATATACCGCCCCATACCACTTCACGTAGTCTCTGGGCAGTTTACAGTTTTAATTACAGTATGCAGGCAACACATTGCCCTCCCCCCCCAGCAAGCTGGGTACTCATTTTACTGACCTCCGAAGGATGGAAGGCTAAGTGAACCTTGAGCCAGCTACCTGGGATTGAACCCCAGGTCGTGAGCACAGTTTTAGCTGCAGGACAGGCATTTAACCACTGCGCCACTAAAGCAAAGTGTGCTGCTTAATATACCACCCCATAGCGTTGGAAGTACTCTCAGTTCATAAGGTGACGAAATAAAAAGTGGCAGCATTACCAAGTGGATATTGTGAAGATTAATAAGTTGGTTCCCTGCCCATCACTTTTTTCATCACAATCACACATTTAAAAGGGAGGTGTCGTCACAATTTGGTGGCACAGCGGTGGGATGTTGAAACAAATCCAGGTGTGCCTTTGAAAACCCAGCGTGTGAAAGGGGTGACGTCACAGCGGTTTACAGCTTTAATTACAGTAATGCAAACTACACATTGCCCCCCCCGCCCGACCCACAAGCTGAGAACTCATTTTACCGACCTCGGAAGGATGGGAGGCTGAGTCAACCATGAGCCTGCTACCTGAGATTGAACCCCAGGTCGTGAGCACAGTTTTTAGCTGCAGGGCAGGCATTTAACCGCTGTGCCGCTAAAGCAAATTGTGCTGCATATATACCACCCCATAGCGTTGAAAGTACTCTTGGGGCAGTTTACAGGTTAATGACGCAGGCTACGCCTTGCCCCTCACTCCCAGTAAACGGGGAACTCATTTTACACACCCTGGAAGGGCGGAAGGTTGAGCCAACCTCAAGCAGGCTATCCGAGCCCGCCAGGATTGAACTCGGGTCATGAGTGGAGTCTTGCCTGCAGAACTGCAGTGTAAACGCAGCGCCGTGAGATTCCATAACTACTCATAATTTTCCCCACCCATCAGGCTGCTGGAAATCCGGAGTCCTAAACAGTCATCCTTCTGGGGCCTACAAAAAGCAAAAGCAAAAAGTGTTCTGCTTATATACCGCCCCATACCACTTTAAGTAGTCTCTGGGCGGTTTACAATTTTAATTACAGTGTGCAGGCTACACATTGCCACCCCCACAGCAAGCTGGGTACTCATTTTACCGACCTTGGAAGGATGGATGGATGAGTGAACCTTGAGCCTGCTCCCTGGGATTGAACCCCAGGTCGTGAGCACAGTTTTACCTGCAGGACAGGCATTTAACCACTGCGCCACGAGGCTATATGCAAAGCGAGTATGCAACTCACGGGGGTGGGGCAGAGGGGCAACGTGTAGCCTGGGTCATGAAATTGTAAACAACCTAGAGAGTGCTTTCGGCACGATGGGGTGGTATATAAGCAACACACTTTGCTTTTAGAGGACAGAAGGATGGACATGGACCCTGGAGACCACGGTTCAAATCCCTGCTGGGTGTTATTTATTTATTTATTTATTTCAGAGTATTTTTACCCCACCTTCCTCCTTGGAAAAGGACCCAAGGTGGCTTACAGTAATGAGGGATAATATACAGTCCAGTACAATTAAGACATGTTCAAGTACTGTAGTTGAGAACAAGGAATTGAGGGACATGTTACAGCAGTGTGGGCGAACCTTTTAGAGACCGAGTGCCCAAACTGTAATTCAAAACCCACTAATTTATCGCAAAGTGCCAATACAGCAATTTAACCTGAATACACGTGGCTGTGAAGGGGCAATGTTGGGTGCCCACAGAAAGGGCTTCGAGTGCCACCTTTGGCACCCGTGTCATAGGTTTGCCAACACTGTGTTACAGCATTAATAGACAACATTACATTAAAGCTACACGTTATAAGTAATTATAAACACAGAGTCTATGTGAAACTATAGATTCATATAAAATACACATGGTAGTCCATCATTCAGGGAAAGCTTGCCTGAAGAGAAAGGTCTTTGCCTGTTTCCGGAAAGACAGCAGAGATGGGGCAAGTACTGGCCTCCAGTGGGAGGGAGTTCCAGAGTCTGGGTGCAACAGCCGAGAAGTCCCTTTCATGGGTTCCCACGAGACGTACCTGTGAAGGTGGTGGGATGGAGAGAAGGGCCTCTCCTGATTCAGTCTTTGAGGTAGCTTGGACCCAGGTCGTACGGTGCTTTGTAGGTCAAGGTCAGCACCTTGAATTGTGCCCGATAGCTAATTGACAACCAGTGGAAATGCTTTAATAAGGGTGTAATGTGATCTCTGTTAGAAGTGGTAAAAACCATGTCTTCAGTACTGTATCTTCCCTGAAAAGCCAAACTAGGGGTGCTATAAGTTGGCTTTGCTTTAGCTGCACAGCACTGAAGACATTTCTAGATTTTGGTGACTTCTAAATGTTGCTGCTTTGGGGCAAAGCCTGGATTGCTCTTAACCCAATGACGGCCCTGTGGTGGTCCCGAAAAGAACTGGTTACAGGAAAACATTAGAGCGGCTCCCGATCTTTCTCTTCTCTTCTCTCCCACTTACTCCTCTGTCCAGACAAGCTGACAATGATGCATGATCGTAAAACATAAATGGAATTGGGGTGGGTGAGATGGGAGAGGGACCTGCAATAATTGTCCCCATTTGAGTCTCATTTCTTCTTCTTCCTCTCTGCATTCCAGAGACAGGCCAAAAGGTTTTTCTGACAGGGACCAGCTGAGTTACGTTATTTGCCCCAGACGCTACCTCTGGATTTGCTGAAGCCTGCCACTGCCAAAAAGTGAGGTCTATCAGAGAGATCTAGCACGCTTGATGCCTGTTCTTAGGAGAGTCTTGTGTTTTTTTTCCTGGGCAGGGAGAGGGTTAGAATAAAAGCAGCCCTTGGCATCCATCGCCCAAGCAGTTTCGATCAGATGGCTGCCCAAGAACATAAGAACAGCCTTGCTAGAAAAGGCCACCGCCCATCCAGTCCAGCATTCTGTCTCACACAGCAGTGGCTCACAATTTGCTTCAGTGCATTCCCAAGCAGATGTCTTCACCTGCTTATGATTCCCTGCAAATGGCATTGAGAGATATCCTGCCTCTCTTTCCAACCCGGAGGTTGTCCTTAGGCATCCATCATGATAGCCATGGATACCCTTGTTCTCCACAAACCTGTCCAATCCTTTCTTAAAGGGGTCAGGGCTGACAGCGGTCACCACTTCTTCTGGCAGGGAGTTCCACAGACTAGTGATCCTTTGAGTGAAAAATTACTTTCTCTTATTTGTTTGAGATCTAGCACCCAAAAGTTTCATGGAGTGCCCCCCAGTTCTAGTGCTGTGCAATAGGGAAAACAGTTTTTCCTTATCTACATTATCCACATCGTGTAGGATTTTATAAGCTTCAAACAGGTCACCTCTTAGGTGCTGTCGTTCAGTTACTGCAAAGTTTAAAATAAATCAACAAACACAGTTTCTCTCCTGAAGGCAGCAGCCAACTAAATATTTCATCAGAAGGCCTAGACGCTGTTGTGACTGCAATTATTCTAAGAACCCCGGGTTGTGTTTCCTTCTGGGATGACCTGGCAGCGTTCCCTAATGGCGCCACTAGATGGCAGGAGGACACCCTCCATCTGTGGGTCTCCTCTACCAGGGATGGGCAGACCCCTGGTGGACCATCAGCAGTAGCCAAGCATCCTGCAGGGTTGTTGTACCATGAAAAAGTAGAAGCACTTACTTCTTATGGTTTGGGATTTAGTCAAAGCAATAGCGTTATTATTGACAGGAAATAATCCTTCTGCATTTTAGAGTGGGGGAAAGAAATCTTATGTTTGTAGTAAGTTATGCACCATCTGAACACTTGCAATTTATGGAAACCTAGAGATGGTTTCAGATGTCAAGTTAACATGACCGCTACTATTATAGTGAGTTCTGATACCTCCGTGAGGATTTGAACTCAGGGCTCCTGAATCCGAACTCGTTACCTAATCTAATTTACAGAGAATGGGATTGTTACAAAGTTTGTTTACTAATGGATTTTTTTGCCATTTGCGTTTGCTTTAAAAATATGCTTGCAATTTTATTATACCCTTAAAGCCATCTCTAAGTGACTGATACATTAATAGAATGCCCGTTAGCTTCCAAAAATCCTCCTTGGAAAAAGTCATTTAAAAAAAAAAACCATAGTGGGACTGATGGTTTAATTTTCATAAAGCAATTGGTGAGATGTAAAGGTTGCTGCAGGAATGCATGATGGTTGTCCTGGAACTGCTAGAAAGACGAACCCGTGGGTCCTAGATGAAATCAAGCCTGAACTATTTTTGGAGGCAAATCTGTTGAGACCGAGGCTGTCTTACTTGGGGGACCTCCTAAGAAGGCAGGGTTGTTTGGAAAAGGCAGTAATGCTGGGAAAGGTGGAAGACAGCAGGAAATGAGGAAGACCAAATACAAAATGGACTGACTCCCTAAAGGAAGCCATAGGCCTGCGTTTGCAAGAGCTGAGGAGGACATTTCAGAGAGTGCTCATTCACAGGACGGCAGTAAGTCAAAGGGGGATAGTACGTGACAACAACACCGAGGTTAGGAGTGACTGCTCTGCACTGAAAGTAGAGAAAGAGTAACTTTAGAATAGTTGTTTTCTTTAGGATACCGATAGCATGGCAACCAGAAACCAGGCGAACCCTGCTTTTCCCAGCTGGACCTTGAAACAGAGACCTAGCATTGTCTGAATCACGCTCCGACGTCTTCACGCACAAGCCCTGTTCGCATGTGCTTCAAGCATGTGGTGCCTGCGTGCTATAAAGGGAGTGTGCAGATAATCCTGGAAAATGAACAGTATGACGCCAGAAAAAGTTGAAAAATCTGGATTCTGAGTGAAAGCAGCTGCTTCTGTAAGAAAGAACCCGGGCAAAGAGCAACAGAGAAAGTACATTCCCATGCATGAATGTATGGGAATCAAAGCAGTGCTCAGTGCAAGTTGCCAAGTTCTGAATTTCTGATTAAAAATCTCTAGCTGCACAGTGGAGGTTCAGGAATTCACAGAGCAGAATAGCCCCAAGTCCCCCAGAGTAGTCCACCTCTTTTCTCCTTAACTGGTACTTACAGTCTCAGTAACTCATTGTGAGACATTAGTGGCAGAAAGAACAGAAAAAAATTTTTTTCTTTACTTGCAGTTGCAAACGGATGAAACAGCAAATTGACAAACAAGGCTGTTTTCAGCAACAGACTTCAACAGACACGAGAGGAGAAAACAGTGAGCAGAGAGGTAGGGCTGTTTTTGAAACTGGAAGCAAGAAGGAACAATTGATTAGTGCTAGATAGATTGACAGTCACCCCTGTCCAGGAAGTTCCCTCCCAGCCATGACTTCTCCAGGAAGCATGCGAGGTTGTAAAAACTCCAACAGCGTTGATGTCTGATCCCCCTATCCTGGCTGCTTTATTTGCTGTCTTGGTGAACTTGCCTCATCAGCAAAAATCAAATGAGGGTGCTGTCATTGATGTAGAAAACCCAACAAATCACAAGCCAACAATGGATGTAAAACCATGGAGATAAATTGAATCTGGTGCAACTACAAAAATAAATTGATAAGTCTGGGACGCTGCTTGGACACCAGACAAATTTCTTCACTCACTCCCACAGTGACACACACAGCAAGTTTTAACCTTGAGCTTGAAAAAGTTACTTTTGCCATTTACAGTTTCCACAACACTCCGGCAAGCAGGGCTGCTGGCAATATGATTTTCCCAAGCTCTGTTTTCAGCTTACCGCCCAAAGAGCAACAAAGAGGACGTGCACTGACCTTTCTTGGGCTGATACTTCACGTCCATCTCATCGCTGTTCGCGGTCCCGCTTGGGACTGGTACGAAGTAATCTAACCGCATGTCCATTGTGGGATGAGGGGAGTTTGTCCTGACCACGCCCCCTGAACTGAGATTTAAGTGGGATGAGAGATTCCCCTCCCTGGCCTCGGGAATCTGCTCATCACGCTTCTCGTTCCGAGACGAGTGCCCTTCAGGTAAGACTCGTCACACAACGTGCCATTCTCCATCTAGTGGCAGGAGTGCAAAGTGCCATTCGCCAGTACATTCCCTATGGAGTCAGCAACGCAGTGCAGAGAGATTAAAAGACAAATGCCTCAAACTCAGCTCCTTAACGCATTGAAGGCAAGGCTTAGGAGAATCGAAATATCGAAAAACAGAAGGTCGGGCCGAAAAAAACCCAGAGAACAAAGGCATGGAATTTCACATCTCATCACAGAATGAGGATGTGCGGTAACAGTCATGCCATTATCATCCATCACACCCATGCGTACACCGGAACAGGGACAGAACCGCAAGAAGACCACGTGACCGTGACTGACATCAACACGCAATGAACTTCCTCCCGGGACGAGAATGGACATTGTCAGCTGTCCAAACTCCTTCCCTGCTTACCCCTTCTCCCTCTCAAGCTCTGGCTTCTGGGGGAATGCCCACCCTGTCTCTTCCTGACCCCACTCCTTCTTCCTCATCCCATCTCACTCCCCCGTCCCTTTCCCCCAATTTGGAACTTTCTCCCAATACAGCCCGTATTTTTCCGATGCTTCTACAGCCCTGCTGCAATGTGAATCCCTTTTGCTTCAGGGCAGTCCAGAGGAATGTATTCGCCGCCTCCTTTCAGAGACGGTTGTTCGAGCCTCTCCTGGGTCATCTGCTGTGTCTCCCACTGATGACCCCGTTGCTTCACGACTTCTGGGTCCACTGCAGGTAAAAGCCCTCGAATTCTTAACTTCCCCTACCAATGTGGCTGCTGTTTCTCAATCCGTTTTGGCCAGTGCCCTCATTTCTGAGTTGGATCATAAATTGTTAAGCCATCGCCTCCGCCACCGCCCTCCGACATCTTCCACTCCTGTGGGAATGGAGGTCGGCGGACCTTCTAGGCGCCACATCCCTTTCGATGATGCAGATGTGCCTGTGGCCAATTTTCCTCTTCGGGCTATGCCCGGATCCACTGAACGTCTGGATGATGGCACTCGCCGCCCCAAAACTATCACAGTTCATGTCCCCTGGTCCCAAACTGAGATTCGCACCATGGCCCAGAGTTTCCCGAATATCCGGAATGATCCAGTGAAATTCCGGGAAGACTTAGCTACCATTATGGAAGCCTATCAGCCCTCTTTTGCAGACCTTAATCAGTTGCTGTGTGCTATTACCCCAAAAGAGGTTGGGAGTGCCTCAAACAAGTGGCCCATTGGCCGAACACTCCTCCTCCTGAGGCTGACCTCCCAGCTCTACGTCGGCAATTGCTTGATGCCATTCAGATGGTCTGCCCCAAGAAGGCTGACTGGGTTAAAATCCGGGGATGTAAACAGAAGTCTGCCGAGTCTCCCGCTGAATATATGGACCGTTTACAATTGGTTTTTGAGCAGCACAGTGGGATTCAAAACCCTTTTGAATCTGCTGTCGATGCTGTGGTCGCTTTCTTTGTTGAAGGACTGCAGCCCAAACTTTCCTCTGCCATCCAGACCAATGTAGTGGGATGGAAAGCTAAATCTATTTCCGAAATTATTGAGGTGGCTGACCACTTTGCTTCGTCCTTTGCTAAGTCTAAGGAAGAGAAGGAAACTAAATTAATGGCCCTTCAATTGAGAGCCTTGTCATCATCCCTACAGGGTGGGTTTGCTCCAGGTCCCATTCCTGGTCACCCACCGACCCCCCGACCTCGGGGTCCGCAGCATCCCAGAGGATGCTTCATTTGTAATGATCCTTCACATTTTCAATCCCAATGTCCCTACAATGATCAGATGCCTGTTCCTGTCCCAGGACCTCACACTCGTTTTCCGCCCCCACAACGGGCTTTTGTGCCACGAAACACTGGTCAGTATCCGTCTGCTCCAACAGCGGACGATGTGCCAGATGATTCCCAGTCCAATTTGGTGTTTTGACTAGCCGATGATCAACGGAGCTCCCATTCAAAGCCAAATAACACTTTCTCTCTGTCTCCTTTTGATCCTGTTCTAACGTGTACTGTCAATGGAGTTGCTGTTCCTTTTTTGGTTGACACCGGGGCTGCCAAATCAACCATCAAATTGGAGGACTTTCCCCATTTTCCTTCTTCCGGGAAAGTGGTAGGTATATAACTCTGAAAATTAGCAAAATTTGTGAAGAAAATGGTCTCAAATGGCCAGATGCCCTAAATATTGCCATTATGTCCATGAGATCTACTCCTCACAAAAAGTATGGTCTTTCTGCTCAAAAAATCCTAATGGGGCGCCCTATGCGCCTTCCAGTTTCTGCTCCTGTGCCCATTCATTCCTCTGACTTAGCTATGTTGGATGATACTATGATTGACTACTGTCATGCCCTTATTTCTTGTGTTTGAGAATTTCATTCTCAGGTTAAAACTGCTTTGCCACGAGAGGCCGATAAGCCATGCCATTCTCTGACGATCGGTGACTGGGTGTATGTCAAGGTCTTCAAGCGCAAACATTGCTTGGAGCCTCGCTGGACTGGTCCCTTCCAGGTTCTGCTGACCACTAATACGGCTGTGAAGTGTGCAGGTCGACCCACCTGGATCCACGCATCACACTGCAAGAAGGTACCAGCTCCACCATCCGTTCCAGATCCTTCGGTGGTGTCCGCTGCTGCGGCTGACCCAACTGCCAAACCAAAAGCTGAGCCTGCCACTGCTGACGGTCCTAGTAAAGACATTCCTCAGAACCCCAGTGACTGTGACCCTCCAGGAGCCTCAACAACTAATCAAGGCCAAGTCCAACGGGAGTCCAATCAATCAGTTCCTGCGGAGCCTCCGGTAGCCCAACAACAATACAATCTGCGCCCTCGGAACAAGGAGAAGCTGGTCAAGCGTCCCTAGCTGTTCTCTTCGTGGGTTCCAGCCTGTGAAGATAGCGGTGTCGTGCCGCTTCCAGCGTTCTTCAAACGGGTGGTGTTGTTCCCCTCCAACTCCACATCATCTGGGAGTGGGAAAATTGTGGGCTTCGGGGGTTGTGGGTTGTTGTTTCAGGTTCATCAAGTCATCAAGGTGAACTGAAAAATGCCTCTTGAACCCAACCGACGTCTTAGAGAGACTGCCAGAATCCGCAGATATTTGGTTCCTGTCATGTTTTTCATCACCATCATCCTGTTTTTGGGGTTCCTGATGAATGCCTTTGATGTTCTCAGTCGACATACTCAGCCGTATCCTGGACGTCAACGGAACTTTGATTTGCCTGCCAGTTCATTTTCACTGAGTCTTATCATCGGTGGTCGTCGAAAGCTGATGCAAGTTTTCTGACTGACAATCCTTTTAAAAGTAATCGGTTTTTGCAATTCTTTGAAATTTATCGTGCAATTCATAATTCCTCTGGTCTTTCAAAATGTTGGCTCTGTGCATCTCTAACTGAATCAGGTCAGCACTCTGTTCCTTTATATGGGGTCCCAATGAATGTATCTTGGTATGAATCTCCTGCTCCCAATGATCCTTTTCATATTGAGGCCCAATTAATGTTTAAAACTCATGCTCCCCCTCTCCTGCTGAACTCAGCGGTTGAGGGTGGGTATTGTGTTACAATTAAATACAACCGCAGTGGTTTTCCTGCCGATTCGCCTTATTTACAGCCATGGGCAGTCGGCAATAGCCGCTGTAATTTTACCATTGTCCTGCAAATTTCTGTTATTAGACACACTAATTGGGATGATTTTCCCCACGTCTTCCACCTGTGGGTTTCTATTGTGAGTGCCCAGCTGGAATGACCCGATATCGTACAGATCCTGCAGGCAAGTCTGTAACAGTAAAAAACCAAATTTGTGGCCAATTCAATCCATATCCTGGATACTCGTGTTACTACATGGGCGATTTGCTCGAAGCCGGGATGCATCAGGATGGGTCCTTCCATACTGTCCCTCATGCCCCCAATTGCCTAGCTCCTGGCCCAAAATCTGATTGTGGACAGAAGTTTCGAGTGTTCAATGATGAGATAATTCAGAATGCCCCGAGAGGTTATGAACTAAAGCAGGCCCTACGGATATCAATGTGTTGCTCACCTGCGTTGGGAAAAAGGAGGGAGACATGTTCGTCAACAAATTGTTTGCAACACTTTACCACTTCCACCATGTTCAGGAATACCAGCAATTCATGGATGCGTAAGATGTTAACATGAAGTAACTGTCTTAGAGGGGATTTGTGAGGGTAACCGAGAGAAGTCCCTGCTTCTTTATATTTTCACACTGAATATTAACAATTTGATTTTTTTGTGAAGATTCTCAGTCATCTACGTGAGTTTATCTGGATGTTGTGTCATGGCAACTGGACTTCTTTTTCTTGAGGGTTTGTAACGTTTCACTGCTCATCCTGAAAGGAATGAATTCAATTTATGGGGTTCATTGCCGGCGTGCTAATAGCTTTGTAGAATGCAACAAGCAATCTGAGTCTTTTTAGACAGAAAAGAAGGTTTATTGATTGCAATCAGGGCACTTCCACACTTTTTGGTGGTGAGAAGTCCACCCAGAAAACGAAAGGAGATATTTTTATAAGGTTTTTCCAGCACTCTTTCGCCCTCCGCCCATCCGAATTTACGTCATATACATTTGTTACATGCATCAAACACTAATTGACATCTTTGGTCATTTATTTTGTATTCCTGACACTTGCCTAAAAGTTCTAACTGGTACGTTTGATCTCCTCCCCTCACAGGCAGGGAGGGTAGGATCATCCTTATGTCCTTGGACATTTGACAGTTACAAACCCCAGACGCTGAGATAAGGCCTCCCTGGTACGCCTTGGACACACGTTAATTGCTAGTGTGTGATCCTCAAAGCTTAGGAACTTAATTGGATCCTTGAATTCATAATTGCTTTAGCTGACTTAGCGGAAGTTCCTTTCTCTATTCTAGCCGGAAAGGCTTGACCAAAGATTCTAAGTTTACAAGAATACAAATGTAGATACATGTGAATGTGATACATATATGTATATATGTATATATATACGTGGAGTGCTTAAGTGAATATAACTACATTATTCGTGTCACTAGTGTGGCTATATATATATATGTATTGCTTAGAATACATTGTTGTTGAATACATGAGGGCTTGTCCATACCTGTGGTTAGTAAAGCAGCCATATATATTTATAAATATATAATTAGTCAAATGTCCTCCCTTACACTCGGCCCTGAACGGATTTCTGGAAATTTATGCCAGTAAATTTCCCAGAAAACGTCATGGACTTGTAAGGGACGAACAAAACATATCAAAGGTATATGTACAAAAGTGTGAACATTGCGTGAGCCCCCCCTATGTCATTCCTGGGGTGAGATGGTCTTCATGGCTCATGGAAGGACTTTCTATTTTCCTGACAAAAATTTAGGCAGGGCAGTCAGAAAAACATTCTCAGTCCTTTTTCCCCAAAGGGCTTATAGACACAGTTAACAAAATGAAGTATCACAACATGATTTGTGGCGTCTCATGGTGAGGGACGCATTTGAACAGGTGAATGACAAAGAAACACCCCTTAATCCACTAGGGCACTTTCTAGAGTAAAATGTTAAGTTAACAGATGAAGTGTTGCCATGCTTGGGATGTAAGAAGACCCCCCCTGGTCGGACCCACAGACTGCAACGGATGGATATGTTCCATGGACCACAGCATTTAAGTTTCCCCTGTTGGAGAAATGCATCGTGGTCACAGCAGTATCAGGTAACCTCCCAGGCCATGTTGTACACTTCTCAAGGATCCCAAATTCTCAACTGTTGAAGGGGGCTGGCATAAGAATTTTTGATAATATTGTGATAGACTTGGATATCACGATCCCGTCCCAAAGCGATAATTAAACATGCTTTAAACAGCAGATTTGTTCATTACCTTATTTTAGGACAATCATGAAACCCAAATTAATTTGCCTGCCACAGCAGTGCACATGTGAGATATCGTGTTTGTGTGTTTGGTAGTCAGGCTGAGAACCCTGAATTCTAACAAAGCACCACACTGTAGGTTCATTTTGCAAACCAAATACTTATAAGGAAAATATGCCCTTCTTAGCCCACCAAGGAAATATGTGGGCCAGGCTACTTTGCCAGGTTTTTTCCAACCTTATTTAGGTGTGTGTGGTGTGCATTCAAACTCAGATAATAGCAGGCTGTGCAGAATCACCCAGTTGTGTGTGCATTCTCAATTGATAGACATTTGCAATGATACTAAATAAAGGTAATATACATATCATGAAGGCTGAAAAAGGCATAAGACACATCTAGATGGTGCTTAGAAAACCCACCTTGCGCCATACATTCTCATGGTAAAGTCATGAATGAGCCGTTGAAATCCGGTCAGAAATGTCTCTGTGGCTGATAGTTTACACACAAAAATCTGCCCCGTAAACATGGGGCCAAGATTAGTTCATCAGTGTCTTTGGTGAAGAAAATAATGTAGATATAGCTACTTCATAAAGCCACTTTTTTCTTAGGTATAAAGGCTCGTGAACACCCATGGGCACCAAAATGTCTCTCATTCAATACAAATTGCATAGAAAGGCAAGTCATAATCTCTGGCACTCAATGCTTTGTGAGTAAAAGCATTTTCAGTGGCCAAGCATGATCATTACATAAAAAGGCACATCCAGAGAAGCACTTCAGTAAGAGTTTTCACAGTGACTATCAATAATAGACAATAAACAATATCATAATAGAGCACAGGGTAATGTAAATATGTAAAGTTGCTCTGGAGCCTACCGTGCGCAGGAAAAAAAAAAAAAAGAAATAAGCGCTCACTTGTCGGATGCTGGGAGGCTGGTGTGTGCGTGTGTGGCAACACAAGTTCATGGTGATCCAGGGCACGCGCACAGGCATCAATGAAGGTCTGAAAGCAGTAGTTAAACCCCAAGTCTCTGTCCCGGTGAAAAGGGGGTTAAATTGCAGACGTGAAGTCTGTTGGCCGCAATCCAAAACAAGAGTCAGTGGCTGTTTCAGACCCACTCTCTCCCCCCATAAACAAACAGAAAAGAAAAGAAAAAAAAAAGAAAATGAGAGACAGGAAGACAGGATTTTAATCTGTCAACCTGAGTTGAAAGTGAATCCGCAGGCTGCTTTGGGACCCTCCCAGTATCAAACGCACGCTGTCATCTGGGGAAGGATGGGCAGGATGCGGTGACCACAGGTCAGGTTCATGTCGTCGCCCGCCGTCCAGGGTGAAGTCATCTAAGGCATAGGGGCAATCTACAGCAGAGGGCAGAAGGCGTCACCGGTCAGGCCTCACTCCCTCTCGGTCGCGGGAGTACGGGTCACGCTGGGTGAAAAGGCTGACATCACTGGATCCTGGAGCCCACATTGATCGAACCCGCGGAGCGAAGTCATCACGAAGATGGCATCATCAAAGGCATCAAAGGCGGGGAGGGAGGTCCAGGAGGGATGGCAGAATGGAGGGCAGGAGGGTCCCCATCTGAGCATCTACGACCGGCGGCGTCAGCTTTCCAAACCCGACCGACTCCGTGATCCAAAAATAAAGACCGGGTGGGCGTTTTCCCAGAGCAAAAACCCGTCCTCCAGGATGTACCTGGGTAAGAGAAGAACAGACACACGACCACAAACAGACAAACACAGAACACAAACACACAAAACGGCCCCTCAGCTGTCCTTGTGCTGCCAGGCAGGGTGGTATAGTCTATCTGACAGTCTCGGGAAAAAAAATGTCGTAAAAGGCAGATTGAAGCTTTCCTCTTCGTAAAACCAGTACGTGAAGTAAGGGGGAGTCTATGATGAGGACACCTCTGCACATCAGGAGATATGCACAAGTTCAGCTGGCTCCAATGAGCGCTTGCAAGGTGTAGGTGCTCAGGTGTCCCTAATCAACCACAGATCCCATCCCCAAGTCAAATTGCTCTTCTACACGGGGACAACAAAAAGGTGTAGCTGGCAGAATATCCATGAGATGCAAAACAGGGTGTTTCCTCCAGCGTCTTCCCGTGTGGAAAGAGACAGACAGACAGACAGACAGACAGACAGACAAACAAGCAAACACACACAAGAATGGCCAAGCAATCTGCAGATCTCCAGGTGTGATAGTGCTACATGCAGTACACTGTGTGCAGATTTCTATGGCACAGTGTAGTGCAGGCTATGAAAAAGGGCCATAGTACACAGCTGCACTTCAGCAGTTTTGCACAAGTTCAGCTGGAACAATATTCCATAGCCACGCTACTAGGCTCCCTGTGAAATTTGGAACAAATTAGTAATGTGCACTGCAGAGCCATCCTTTAAAATAGGGAATCTTGCCCTTTACATACAGGTTTCATGTGCACACAAAAAAAAAGGAAAAAGAAAATCGTTAAGTCCATATTGTTTTCTAAAAAGAAAATAAGCCTCATTTTCCTCAGGGGAGCTCCTGAGACCAGGTGTGATTTAAAAGCTGCACCAATACACTTTGCACATTTTAGTGGCCAGGCGAGCCTTTTACCGCCAATGGCAAAAAGATAATTCTTATATTCTTAAGAGTCATTAAAATCGCAAGTAAAATCACTATCCCAGTAGCGTTTGAACATATCTTCTAAAAATCAAATTAAGAAATTTGTGCACTCTGTTGGGCAAGCAAGGCTCCTCTTAAGTTCTAGTGTTTAAGCCTGCCTTAACTATAACGCTTTGGGATTGACTTGTAAGTTACTTCAAAGGCAAAAATAAAAAATATGCTTGCAGGACAGCTTACAAAGAGGGGAGGGGGCTTTAGTGTGCTGTCACATCCAAAAAAAATAAATAATCAGGTTTCTCTTGTGTCCTTTTTCCGAAGAATTCTTTTATTCTAAAGTTTCTGATAACAAGATTTTCACCTCTTATTCTTTGGCAAAAATACCTGAAAGGTATGTTTGATTCCAAGGGTTTAATTAAATTAAAACGTGACGTTTTGGGGCCGAATTCCTGGATTCTCTTCTAAACAATAGACTCCCTTTCCCTCTCCCCTATCCAGGAGAGAGAAAAAAAAAATGCTGCAAATCGGCTAGAAGCCACCTCTTTATGCTTTTAAGGCAGCACGGAAAATTGTGGTCGTTCCCGTAAGTGGAGAGGAGTGACCTTCTGGCCATTGCCTATAAAATTTACTGGCTTATGGCTTTTAGGGGTCAGTTTATTCCCTTCGCTATGCATGCATTAGGTTGATGTGTTCAATATAAGTTTTGCGTCCAAGCTCTATCAAGTGGCTTGGGAGAGAAAGGAGGGGTTGGGAGTTGTTATCCTGCCTTGCCCTGCAAGGTGGCCCCGAGAGGAGAAAGAGAAAGGAGGGGCTGTCGACTTTTAAATTCCCCCGCGGCTGCCTTTTACAGCCTGAGGCAAGCAGATAATCTCCTGTAATTACTTCTGTAATATATTAGGTGTGAAATGCCCTGGAACAAAGGGGCAATTCACCCTTTCTGTAGCTATTGATCTTGTTGTTGGCTTAAGCCTAATTTGAGAAGCGTGGCTTTTGTAATGAATACACAGAGCTACTTAAATCAGGAGGGAGAGAAAAAAATCTTAGGTGAACATGTAGACTTTCTCTCTCTTCCTTCACTCTTATATCTATGGGGAGGCAAATAATGCCTAGATAGGAGAGAGAGAGAGAGACTAAGATCTTCTCCCCACTTTTCCTTCGTCTAGAAAAAAAAAGGTAGACTTGCGCAGTAGGATAGTTGTTGGCAGTTTTGTCCTGAGAATCTTTTATCAAATGTTCTTAACTACTTTTGGAGAAGGGAAAAAAAAAGGCATTGATTCTACTTTCTGTCGTGGCCAGCTGCCAGAAGGGGCTCAGCCCCTGATTTGATTTCCCTGCTTTTGATTATTAATAGTTCAGAAATAACGTCCCTACCTATCTCCTCATGTGGTGCATAGCAACCCTTAGTTCTGTTTAAAGCTTCCATATCCAAGGAGTTGGGCATTGGCGTAGCGGGATGGAAGTACCTCCTGAATGCTTGAATAAGGCAATTCAGGGGTACGCATCCCCCATCTAGCACTTCCTGTCCCCTCAATGCTCCGTGCTCTCCTCCCGTTCCCTCAACATCATACCTATCCATCCCACTTCTGTCTTGCTGCCTTCCTTCTACTATTTTTTTCCTTGTAAAATATCCCTTCAACTGGTAAATTTTGTTGCGTGACCAGCCAGTCACAAAATATGCGGGATGTTGTTTATCCCTGAGTATTCAAAAGTATTTTCTCACTGCCCATATTCCCCCTGGTATTATCAAAATTGCTGGAGGGGTCTCCTAGTTGGCAGAGTTTTTAGTCTCTTATATTAATTAACTAAGCACGTCCTTGTACATTCACACACCTCTTGCTAGCAGGTCATAATTGGTCTGTCCTCCCTGAGGGCTAGAATCTTAATTTGAGATGGTAAAGTCCTGCCTCATCCTAGTTAGAGGGGTTCTTCTTAAAGCTTACTCATGTTCCATTTAATACCAAAATCATTACTTCTGGTGGCAGAATTCCAATGTTACCACATCGCACATCAAAAAGGGGGTGCATAAACTGCACTAATTTATCCCCATAGGTTTACTTTAAAGGTCTAACTGTGTTCCTATGATTTCTCCCACACAAGCATCAAACGGACTCGCACCTCAACAATCAAATGCCCATCATACACGCCAACATGTGATTCAGCAACCATACACAACTCTCCCACATTTCTGTTTCCCCAGTTAACTGTGATCCCTTGCCTAAGAATAGATCTTTCTAACTTCTCTAAAATCAAACGAAGATGGTGGAACTCCGTTGGTATTGTAGGGCAAAGATTGCCAGTCTTTGCCCCTGCTTAAGACACAGGGAATGGCCACTTCCCTGTGGTTACCAAAAAGAATTCAACTTAACACCCACATATATATTCAAACATTAATAAATCCTCTGAGGAAGCCAGAGCAGTGCTCTGCTTCTAATTCTTCAAACACTTGGGGAGGGGGACACTAGGGTCACTAGAGAGGAGCTCTCTTCCACCCTCGGGGGACCTCAGAGTCTCTCAACTCTTAGTCCTCCCTGGTCCGCGGGATGCTAGAGACACACAAGTGTCCCTTCTCGTCTTCCTCCCTCCCCGGGGCCGACTCATAAGAATCCGCAATCTTCTCCACTCCACAGAGCTGTTAGATTCGAACTCACGCCACCCCACAACTAGTTTTCTCTTCTTACCAGATTTCTTTTGCGCAGTCCTCTCCAATTCCTCCTGCCGGCACTTGGTTTTCTCTCATGTCCGGTAGCCGATCCAGTACTGACAAAGTGAACCTCCTCACAAATTTGAGGGTCCGGACTAGGTTCAATTAATCAGCACAGACTTCTTACCGTGACCTGAGTCAGACTCTACAAGCCTCTTTAGCAGCGGCAAAATTCCCCGGCATCTCCACCAAATGAAAGGAATGAATTCAATTTATGGGGTTCATTGCCGGCGTGCTAATAGCTTTGTAGAATGCAACAAGCAATCTGAGTCTTTTTAGACAGAAAAGAAGGTTTATTGATTGCAATCAGGGCACTTCCACACTTTTTGGTGGTGAGAAGTCCACCCAGAAAACGAAAGGAGATATTTTTATAAGGTTTTTCCAGCACTCTTTCCCCCTCCGCCCATCCGAATTTATGTCATATACATTTGTTACATGCATCAAACACTAATTGACATCTTTGGTCATTTATTTTGTATTCCTGACACTTGCCTAAAAGTTCTAACTGGTACGTTTGATCTCCTCCCCTCACAGGCAGGGAGGGTAGGATCATCCTTATGTCCTTGGACATTTGACAGTTACAAACCCCAGACGCTGAGATAAGGCCTCCTGGTACGCCTTGGACACACGTTAATTGCTAGTGTGTGATCCTCAAAGCTTAGGAACTTAATTGGATCCTTGAATTCATAATTGCTTTAGCTGACTTAGCGGAAGTTCCTTTCTCTATTCTAGCCGGAAAGGCTTGACCAAAGATTCTAAGTTTACAAGAATACAAATGTAGATACATGTGAATGTGATACATATATGTATATATGTATATATATATACGTGGAGTGCTTAAGTGAATATAACTACATTATTCGTGTCACTAGTGTGGCTATATATATATATGTATTGCTTAGAATACATTGTTGTTGAATACATGAGGGCTTGTCCATACCTGTGGTTAGTAAAGCAGCCATATATATTTATAAATATATAATTAGTCAAATGTCCTCCCTTACAATCCAAACAGCTTCGTCAGTCTGAGGAAAGCTAGTTGGGAGTCCTCCTGTAACTTGAGCCCCTTATGGCGTGTCCTGTACTTGGGGAAAATCCTGCCCCTCGTCCGTAGGACTGCCTTTCAACTATTTGAAAAGTAGCATCCTATCACAATTTGTGGTGCAGAAACTTTCATGTCTTCAGAAGCACAGCACCGATGGGAATCCATGTTTCAACCAGTGTAACTCTCAGTTTTGCAAACGACCTTGGAACAAGAACAGGAACCACTTGCTTTTAAGACTTGGGAAAGTTACAAACTTAAGAACACAGGAACATAAGAAGAGCCATGCTGGATCAGGCAAAAGACCCATTTAGTCCAGCTTCCTGTATCTCACAGTGGCCCCACCAGATGTGTCTGGGAGCGCACAAGACTAGAAATCTCTCTCCTGATACCACTCCCCTGCATCTGGCCCTTGAAGTACCCTGGTTTTAAGCCTGAAGATGACACATCTACATCATGGTTTGTCACCTGTGATGGACTTCTCCTCCAGGAATCTGTCAAATCCCCCTTTGAAGGCATCCAGGCCAGATGCCATCACCACCCCCTATGGTAGGGAGTTCCACAGACTGATAACATGCTGGGTAAAAAAATTATTCTCCCTCGTGGCCTTCGTGAAGCCACACAGATGGGTTTCCCAGGCGCCCTTGCGCCGGAGGTCGGCCTTCCCTAGCATAGGAAAGTTCGTTAGTCTCCGCCCCCGCCCAGCGCGCCTGCGCGAGGGCCTTCCCGCCCAAACCTCAGTTCCTCTTTACCGCCTTCGGCTAGAGGTTCGCCATCGTTAGTCTCCTGTATTTTTGCTTCGTCTTTGGATTTTCAACGGACTTTTGACCCAGACTGCCTGACTGATGTCTTTTGCCCAACCGTTTAAAAATTGTACTGACTGCGGAGCCAAGGTTCCGCACTCCGACAGCCACGAAAAGTGCTTGCTTTGCCTCGGCGAGCACCATCGCCCCGAGGCCTGCGCCATTTGCCGGGGTTTTAGCATGCAAGCACTGAAGAACCGCCGTAACCAGCTTGCATCCTATCTCTTGGAAAAGTCTCTTCAGCCTCAACCAATGGAAAAGAGTGCCACCGCAGAGCAGCCCCGTAAGTCGGAGGTCCCTGAGCGGGAGGGAAAATTGAAAAAAATTCCTGTCCTCCAAGCGGTCTCGAAGACGAAATCTTCGAAGGCTTCCTCCCCTAAGTCCTCCAAAGCCGCGAAACCGCCAAAACAGCCGGCATCGCAGGGCTCAGCCACCCCCGGGACCCTTACGGTGGAGACGGAGTTTGCGGGTTTGGCCATGCATATCTCGGCCCGCCCCGAATTCGACCCTTTGCTCCGATCTGATGACTCCGACCAGTCATCCGATGATGACTACTCTGCACCTCCCAGCACCACCCTGTTTGGGAGGGAGCCCAAGGAAATGTCGGACTCTGGGACCCGTTGGTCCGCCACCGAAACCAGGACCCGTCGGTCCCCAGTGCGTAAAGCACTCTCGCCAGCGCCTTCCTTGCCCGCGAGACTCTCCTCCCCGGCCGCCGGGTTCAACGGGAAGCCCACCCCGGCTCTCTCCCAACCGACTTCTACGGCACCGGCCTCGACAGTACCTGACCCGATGGTACCGAATCCACCTGAAAAGAAGGGTGCAAAGCCGGGGGGAAAGCCTGAAAAACAGCGAAAGCGCCACCGATCCCCATCGGGTTCGCGCCATGCGGCTTCTGCAACAGAGCTCGCTACCATCCCGGAGGTCTCCACTCCGGCCGCCCTTGCGGGTTCGACCGCTCCAGTGGCTCTGGCAGTAGCCACGGCTCTGACTCCTCCAAAGAAACAACCGCCCCCATCTAAAAAGCGGCGCCCCGAACCCGACGCGCCCACCGTTCCGGCCGTGGCTGTCCCACCGATCCCGGCCTTTTGCTCAAGTTCGACGGGCGGCAATGGTCCATTCAGACCGCCGAATCCGAGGACCAAGAGGACAACCAGCAAGCCACCCCAGCTGCCTCCTCCGACGAGTCCGACGCCTCCGAGGCCGAATCCGAGGCTTCGGATTCGGTCCAGTTCATCACGTCGCCCTCCTCAGACCTGGAGGAGAACCTCCCACCTTCTTCTTCGGAGTCGATGCGGAATTATACCGCATTCTTAGTAAGGATGGCTAAGACCATCGATTTGCCGGTGCACCAGCCAAAACCCAAGAGGCCATGTCACATCTTTGGGCGCATATCTTCAGAGGAGACGGCACCTGTGCACCTCACCATGATCCCATCATTCTTGACGATGGCAGAGGACGCGTTCCAGACTCCCGCGGCGACAAGAGTCTCCAGAAGACTGGAAGCATTCTATAGGGTGCACGACGACAGTGCCCCCTACTTAGACAAGCACCCGCCACCCAACTCGGTGGTCGTTGCCTCCTCGCAGGTCCAGTCCAGGACCAATCAGACGCCCATCCCGCCTTCCAAAGAGGGCCGCAAACTAGACACCATCGGCAGGCACCTTTACTCCTGCTCAACTCTGATCCACAAGGTCTGCAATTACCAAGGCGCGATGGGGGCCTATCAAAGAGACCTCCTCACCCATCTGCACCCCTTCCTCGAGAAGATTCCAGAGGACCACAGGGCGGAAGCCATGGCCATCTATGAGGAGTCCATGGCCCTCGCGGGACAACAAATGAGAGCTGCCAAGCATACCTTCGACTGCGCATCAAAGGTAGTCAATACTGCGGTCACCCTCAGAAGGCACGCATGGCTTCGCACCACCAGCTTATCTGACAATCATAAAGCCCAGATCGAAGCCCTACCTTATGACGGTTCTGGCCTCTTCCACACCACAACGGATGACCTGATGGAAGACAGACATAAAAAGCAAGATACAGCCAAAAAGCTTAACGTCATCCCCTCCAGACCATCTCATTCCTTTTGCTCCCAACAAAGACGGCGATACTGGCCCCCTTCCTCCCAGTCCTCCTCCAGGGGCCAGCGAGACAAAACTACAAAACCATCTCCCTTCGCCTCCCTCAGCTCAAAGTCCAGAAAGGCCAAGACCTCTGCCCCTCCCTCAAAGTCCAGAGAGAGGAGGCACCGGGATGACTACTGACTCGGACACCGTCCGACTCCAACCCTTCCTCACGGCCTGGGAAAACATCACCACAGACCGCTGGGTCCTGTCAGTAGTGAGGAACGGGTATTCTCTCGAACTCCACTCCCAGCCACCTCTGGGAAAAATTCTGCATACCCCCTCCCCCTTGCCTTCTGGAAGAGGTTGCCTCCCTGCTCCAAAAACATGCAATCCACCTTGTCCCACCCCACCTCGCCTCAGCAGGCCTCTTCTCCCGCTACTTTACAGTTCCCAAAAAGGATGGAGGCCTACGGCCCATTTTGGATCTTCGATTACTCAACAAGTTCCTAATATACAAAAAGTTCTGCATGGTAACTCTGGAGAAAATCATCCCCCTACTCCGCAAGGGCGACTGGTTTTGAGTTGTGGATCTAAAGGATGCCTACTTCCACATCTCTATCCACCCGGCCCACCGACACCTCCTCCGCTTCGCGATAGGCAACCAGATCTTCGAGTACTCAGCCTTGCCCTTCGGTCTCGCCACAGCACCCAGAGTATTCACAAAGTGCATGGCCCCCGTCGCTGCCTACCTCAGAACTTTAGGCATCATCATCTTTCCATACCTCGACGACTGGCTAGTCGTTGCGGACACCGAGCGCAAGGCCAAAACCGACATAGCCACTGTACTGTCCACCTTGGACACCTTGGGCCTACAAGTCAACCTCACGAAGAGCCGGCTGCAACCTTGCCAAGTCGCCACATTTATCGGAGCCATACTGGACTTCACTCGGCCTATCCTCCCCGAGACAGAGTCCGCGAAACCCTGGCGCTAATTCAACAATTCCGACCAGGGCAATCCATACAAGCCATCCAGGTTCAAAAGCTGCTGGGATACATGGCCTCCATGATCTCCGTCCTCCAGTACACGAGGCTGCGACTCAGATTCCTGAAGAGTTGGTTCCTGACCCACTTCGACCCCACTCGCGAGCCCCCCAACCAAGATTCTCACCGTCCCTCAGAATTTGCCACCTCAACTAGCCTGGTGGACATGCCGCCACAACATCCTCGCTGGCAGACCCTTCAGGGATCCCTTCCCCACGATCCAGCTAACCACGGACGCCAGCAACACCGGGTGGGGCGCGGTGTGCCTGTCTTACCAGATATACGACTCCTGGACTCCACAAGAACGGCGGCTTCACATCAACGAGCTGGAGCTCCTGGCAATCTTCAAGGCCTGTCGAGCGTTCCTCTGTCACCTCTCCGGCAATGTAGTGCTGACAGTCACAGACAACACGACTGCCATGTACTACATCAACAAACAGGGTGGAACACATTCTTGGCCTCTCCTCGATCTCACGATCCGCTTCTGGGACTGGTGCATCCTCCACAACATCCATCCAATAGCGATACACCTGCCGGGACAGGACAACATAGACACCGACGGCCTCAGCAGGATGCAGCAATCCAATCACGAGTGGGAGCTCCACCCCGCTACCTTCGCTCGCCTCTGCAGGACATGGGGCACCCCTCAGGTTGACCTATTCACCTCTCTTCTGCTCGAGAGCAGGCCTAGACCAGGGGTCTCTAGGGGACGCTCTCCTCCCGTGGAGCCACTCCCTCCTTTACGCATTCCCCCCATACCCCTGTTGCACAAGGTAGTTATCAAAGCCACCCAAGAGGCACCCGACCTCATCCTGATTGCTCCGTGGTGGCCGAGGCAACCATGGTTCGCCCCACTTCTCCAAATGGCCTCCTCCTACTTCCGCCTGCCACAGTTCCCGGACCTCTTGTCCAAAGATCACCGACAGGTACTACATCCCGATCTCCCTCACCTCCAGCTGACGGCATGGAGGATTCACAGCTCTTAGAAACCATCCTCAACGCCTGCCGTAAGGCTTCGACTGTCTCCCAGTATGCCTACAAATGGCGTAGGTTCTTAGCCTTTGCACACCAACGAGGCTTCACCCCAGTGAATCCGCACCTTACCTGGATACTTCGGTACCTGCTCCACCTCAAAAGGTCAGGACTCACCATGTCGTCCCTCCGAGTACATCTCTCTGCCATCGTGGCTCATCAGCCTCCTTTGTCTCCGGCAGCCAGCTTCTTCAGACATCCTAGACTAAAGCTCTTCCTACGAGGACTCAATAACACGTTCCCAGACAGAAAGCCCATCCCTCCTCAATGGTCCCTCTCCCTCGTCCTCCGGGCATTACAAGGGCCTCCCTTTGAGCCCTTGGCTACCGTCGACCTTAGGCTGCTTTCCCTGAAAACAGCCTTCCTCGTCACCATTGCGTCTGCTCGCAGAGCCAGCGAGCTCTGCGCACTCCGGTGCGACCCATCTTACCTGCAGTTCTACCCTGATAAGGTAGTCGCGTACCCCGACATCACCTTCCTCCCCAAAGTGGTGTCTTCTTTCCATGTCTCTCAACCCATCATCCTCCCGGTTTACTTTCCAAACCCGTCGACCAGGGAAGAAAGAGACATGCACTCCCTCAATGTAAGAAGAGCCCTCGCCTTCTACGTCTCCAGGACTAGAGCATTCAGATCTTCTCAGAGGCTCTTCATCTGCCATCATCCCGTAGCTGCGGGGCGGCCAGTCTCGTCCCAGCGCTTTGCACGCTGGATCATCCAAGTTATAACTCTGGCCTATGAACTGGCCAATAAACCTCTCCCTGGTCCCATCAAAGCACACTCAACCAGGGCCATGTCCTCCTCTGCGGCGTTCCTTAAGGGCGTCCCTTTGGAAAACATCTGCCAAGCTGCCACATGGGCCACACCAGAGACCTTCGTGAACCACTACAGGCTGGACGCCCGAATGAGATCTTCTTCAGCCTTAGGGAGAGCCGTGCTTTCCTACGTGACGGCGTGACTTCCCACCAGCCTGTGAGCACTGCTTGCAATCACCCATCTGTGTGGCTTCACGAAGGCCACGAGGGAGAAGAACCGGTTACTTACCTGTAAAGGTGGTTCTTCGAGTGGACCTTCGTGAAGCCACACAGCACCCGCCCTCCTCCCCTCGGACCGTCACGCCTAGACTGGAGCTCACCTGTCTTCTGGCGGTCAAGAGGAACTGAGGTTTGGGCGGGAAGGCCCTCGCGCAGGCGCGCTGGGCGGGGGCGGAGACTAACGAACTTTCCTATGCTAGGGAGGGCCGACCTCTGGCGCAAGGGCGCCTGGGAAACCCATCTGTGTGGCTTCACGAAGGTCCACTCGAAGAACCACCTTTACAGGTAAGTAACCGGTTCTTTTCTCTTGTCTGTTCTTACTCTCCCAGCCCACCATTTGAGTGTATGTCCCCTAGTTCTGGTATTTTGTGAGAGGGAGAAGAGTGTCCCTCTATCCACTTGACTCATGCCCTGCATTATTTTGGACGTCTCTCAATCATATCCCCCCCTCAGGTGCCTTTTTTTCCAGACGAAAGAGCCCCAAATGTTTTAGCCTTTCCTCATAAGGGAGTCCCCCAACCCAGCAATCATTTTAGTTGCTCTCTTCTGCATTACTGATTATTTTTAAGAAGTGAGTTGCATATCAGGCGTTCTTCCCTCATCAGAGTACGAAAGCTGGAGGAAGTTCACAACTGCTGTCAGGGATGGACAACCCTTTCCTAATCCGGGCATGCCGTTCTATACCAGGGAACCCTTTTAGTACTCTCACTGGCTTTACTGGTTGGGTTGATTGAAGAAGGAATGTTTTGCCCTCCTGTTGCCAAGGTTAAAAGGCCCTGCCCATGTGGGCTGATTTAATAGCCATCATTTAATACAGCAATCTGTGAGTGTTATTGTTCGTCCTGTGTTCTCATGACATGTGAATCAGTGTTGGTTCAGAGCCGGGAGTGTTCCTGCTCAATGTCTGAAGCAGTTGTCCATTAAGTGCCTTAATTAATCAATGGAGAAGAATGGCCCACGGCCGTTGTCACCCTGGTGGAATCTTACAAGACCCAGCTGTGAAAAGAAGCGTTTGGAGAAAACCCACAAAGCTGTCATTTCGTTAAAGAGATTTCATTTACAAATCTCTCGTGCCCGTCATGTGCAGGATCCCAACTTCCGCACTCCTCAGCCATCCTGAAATCGGCCACCTGGGGGTGATGGGGATCGTAGTACTCTGGATTCGACAAAAGCGACAGGCACCAAAAAAGTAGAGGGGAAAATGATCTCAAATTGCTGGAATTAGTGATTAATGATAATAAATTAATTGTGTGCCCTCAAGTCTATTTCTGGTGGCCCTTGATATAAACTAATAATTAATTGGGGCAATTTCTCTTGTTATTTTTCAGAGGAGATGGGATACAATTTGGTCAATGGAATAGGTGATTTTTCAGCAGTCAAGTAAAGCTGTAGGCCACCTTTGCCTTCAGATTGCCTACAAGGATGACCCATCTTTCCATGCTTTTCTTTTCTGTAAATACAGTAGGACCCCTGTATCCACTGATTCATTAACCACTGGTTCTGTTATCCACAGTTGGCAGAGGAAAAAATTAAATAATTCAGCAGCCATTTAAAAAGCTACTGTCTCAAAAAAAAAAGCAGTCGTAAAGCCAACTGCTGTCACAAAACAGCAGTTGGGGAGGGGTTGGCATTTTCTCTTATCCACAGCTTTCGTTATCCACAGGAAGGCCTGGAACTAATCCCCAGCAGATACTGGAGTTCTACTGTATTGACCTCATTCCAAAGGACAACCTCTTTTGATTCATTAGAGATTTTCCTCCTCACCTAGAAACCCAGAGAAAAGGTCTGATAATGGACTGAGATTTCAGTCAGTGGCTTCAGCTTTAGTAACACCCCCACCCACCCACCCATCCACACACATGCACGTTTTGATCCCCTGGTAAAAAGGAGAAAACCAGAGCAGACACAACAGCAGAACAAATTCCCTCATTCCAACTCTTTTCCAACTCTTAGTTGGATATTACAGCTCCTTTTCTGTTTTTGTTCAGGTTGTGAGCTGACTTGAGTCTCACACTGTGGGAAAGGAAATGATTAGATGTGAGTTAGTTAGTTAGTTAGTTAGTTAAAGCAAAAAGGGGGTTGAGCCATGTGGCCATCACAAAACACAGTTGCAGAAATAGGTTACAGGCGATACCTTTATAGTTCTTTTTAGTTAGTTAGTAAGAAAGTAAGGTAGGTAGGTAGGTAGGTAGGGTTGAGGGGTGAGTGGCTGGCTGGCTGGCTGGCTAGCCAGATGGATAGATGGGTGGATGTCAGACATGCTGGCAAGTGGCAAGTCTTTGGGTCAGAGTCCCAGTCCAGTCTTTGGTACTAAGCTCTGATTTCTAAGCCCCACGTCTGGATACCTATTCAAAACAAGCTTTTATTTCTGCCAGAAAAAAGATGAGTTTTGAGTTGCGCCTTGAGTCCCAGATGTTGGGATATAAACCTGGGTCAAGTCTGAGCCACGTCGCTGGTGTGACATAATGGAGTCCCACCATCCAAGTCCCCATCCTAGACAGATGGATGGAAGGATGGACGGAAGGATGTTTTGGATATTCTGAAACTGTTTTTTCCTCTTCTCTAAACAGTTTTGAGTTGTGGGGGGGGGCAGAGAGGGGAGGGGTCTCCTTAAATTCAAAAGTGTACACTGCACAACTTCTCTAGAGGGAAACCAGTCCTCTCCCCCAAATAAAAATCCCTTTTCAAGATGTCAGAGGCCTCTAATCCAACCCCGGCCCCCTGCGTCACAGCCCAGATCAAAGTGCAGGTTGGCTGTTCCGCGGGATTCTGTCTCTCCCCCCTATCCAGATAACTCTCCCCCTCTCGGTGGGGGTTGCCCCTTCTCTTTTTGCCCCCAACCTCCCTCCCATGAGGGGGAAATTCATCTGCAGAGGTCAGAGGGAAGAGGGCTAGACAATAACGCAGGGTGTGCGGGAGGGCCCATGGGTGGTTCATGTGAAGTCACAGATGGTGCCTCTATCGGCCCTGAGTTCAGACATGTTAACGAGGGAGAGCAACCATCCATCTATTTAATTAATTAACTGAAAGGCGGCAATGGATGGGCTGCAGAGTTCAAACTCAAGGGTGACGTTCAATCCCGTCCCCTTGCAGTGCTTGGGGAAAGCTCCCCCTCCCCAAAGACATTTCATTCCTACTGCTGAGAGTTGGAAAAGGACCTTGTTGTGGTTACTTTTTGCAAAGTGGTTGCAAATAGAGATACAGGGGACCCTCATATAAGAAACGGTTTGTATAACATGAAATCTGTACAACATAAAAAAATTCTGGAGATAGAGGAAATTTGCTTAACAGAATCATCTATGGGGCGAATCAGTACAACACAAAAATGGTTGCGATGAGGGATTATACTGTTTTCAATGCATTTCTGTCAGAAATTTGTATAAAGGAAAATTTGCTTAACATAATTTAATTTGGAACAAATTAATTCCTTTATACAAGGTAGCACGGTATATTATACAGCTTGTTGCTTTTCAACTGCCCCTCACATTTTTAAAATCAGTTTCATCCCACAAAACTAGAAATAGTTCTCTTAAAATGTATCTTTTTTTCTTATGCAAAATACTGATTCAAAGAGGAGGCATCGGGGAAAAAATGGTATCTCAGTTACTCTTGCCTTGTGATTTTGCAATATATGGTTTCAGGGGAAATGTCACTTGGTTTTATTGACTTGTGTCTATTTGGTTTGTTTAGAGCAGTAGGAAGCCCATCTCTGCTGGATTAGTGTCCTTGGCTTCACTTATCCATGGTCTGAAAACATTAAAAATATTTTTTTTAAAAAACAGAAAAAACCATGTTCACACGAATTACCAGTACCAGCCACTACAAGGAGCCAGAGTAGATAAAAGGGACACACTTTTATCTCTCACAAAATACCAGAACTAGGGGACATCCACATCCACTAAAACTGAGGGTTGGGAGAGTGAGAACAGGCAAAAGGAAATATTTTTTCACCCAGCGCTTTGTTAGTCTGTGGAACTCCCTGCCACAGGAGGTGGTGATGGCATCTGGCCTGGATGCCTTCAAAAGGGGATTGGACAGATTCCTGGAGGAAAAGTCCATCAGAGGTTACCAACCATGATGGAGATGTGTAATCTCCAGGCTTAAAACTGGGGTACTTCAAGGGCCAGATGCAGGGGAGTGCTATCAGGAGACAGAGATCTAGTCTCATGCACTCCCAGATGCATCTGGTGGGGCCACTGTGAGATACAGGAAGCTGGACTAAATGGGCTGTTGGCCTGATCCAGCATGGCTCTTCTTATGTTCTTATGTTCTTATGTATTCAGCATGTTGAGAAACCCGGTTTCTCTTTCTTGCCCAGAGCTCACATTGGCCCAGTCAATGTGGGGATAATTGAAGTCCCCCATGATTACTATCCTGTCCCTCTTAGACACCTCCATGAATCATTTCCTCATTACAAGGTCCCCTTCCAGTTTTTGATCTGGTGGACGATAGCAGACCCCCACTATCACATCGCTCCTTGGACCTGGTAGTTTAACCCACAGTGATTCTATGGTGGAGTCAGACCCACCATCAATCTCCATTCTGCTGGATTTTACCCCTTCTTTGACATAGATGGCCACTCCACCTCCAACCTGCCCCTCTCTATCCCTTCTATAAAGATTGCCTTCTCTACATTTAATGGGTTGTTGCATGACTTGAGGTCAAACCTGTTTGCAGCTTGTGAATAGTCGGGCGTCCAGAAGGCCTCTTGAGATCATCTTCAGATGTTTTGGGTTTTTTTTTTTAACACCGGTTCTCAGGCATGTGTAGAATCCATTGTTCAAGCGAGAGGGGAAGAGGGGAGATGTCTCCTGAAGCATTGGGGCTGGTCGGGGCAGTTGGAGGGCTCCCCCATAGATCACTCGGCATGGGCCATGACATGACAGGCCCATCATAATATTTGTGAGGGATCGCTTCCTCGTCAACTGAAACACGGGCCAAAAGCAACGCTTTACGGGTGCAGAGGGAGCGCCGGGGCTGCGCCGTGCTCACTTGAGGTCACCAAGCATAACAATCCGAAATATTTTTCCTTCCCGTTAAAAATAACAAGTCGGGGTTAACAGACTGTTTCACGGCTGCTGATGACGGGGAGGGAGACAGTCCGAAGGGGAGAAAATGCCAACGCCTCGAAACAGACGGAGAAGAGGACTTTGTAAAGGGTAAATCTTGGGGTAGAGTGGTATCAGGAGACAGAGATCTAGTCTCATGCGCTCCCAAACACATCTGGTGGGGCCGCTGTGAGATACAGGAAGCTGGACTAGATGGGCCTTTGGCCTGATCCAGCATGATGGCTCTTCTTATGTTCTTATGTTCTTATGTAAACTGCCGTGTGGCTCCTGGCGTGGTACAGCCAAGGACTGCAGCTCTACAAAGGGCAGCCGTTTTCGTCCTCTGAAATCTCAGTCATCCAGCTTGGGGCAGAAAGGGTTGGCACTCACTGTGTGCCCTCTGAAAGCTCTGGTGGTAGGGGGAGTCTGGGGTTTGTAGTCCAAACGAGTAATACGTCGGAGCTCAGACAAGGGGAGCTGGGTGTGAGAACCAGACTCTGAGCAGCACCAGGAATGTTAAAAATTCCCAACCCTTTCTTTCTTTCTGGATGGAGAATGACTAGACATAAAACATTGCCATTTCAACAGAGGCTTAAAATCCAGATTTTTCAGTTTGTTGACCCAAACTGAGTTGTCCCAAGATCTATCTCTCTGATGTGTAACATGTGCTGGGTGAATCTAGAGTGTCTGCTCAGTTCAGTTCAGTTCAGTTCAGTTCAGTTCTCTCTCTCTCTCTCTCTCTCTCTCTCTCTCTCTCTCTCTCACACACACACACACACACACACACACACACACACACACACACACACACACACACACACACACTACCACCACCACCACAATTGTCCTGTTTACCTCTGGCAAATTTTGTACTGGTTTTGTTTTCCTTTCTGAGCCTTGATCCTGACTGTGCTCATCATAAGCACAACCTTGAAGGTACAAATGGTACAGCGATGTATGAAAATACTGGTGGACTGGTAGTAACGGGAGCCTGGTAGTTAAGGGCTTGTTTTTACTTGCCTACGTTACTTGGAATTGCTCTGTTGTGGTCCATTACCAGTGCTTGTGATTGATGGAATGAACCACAGCGAGGCTTCCTCTTTTAATTTGCCAATATTGTGGGGATTGCCAACTTTGTGATATTGGCGAATTAAACACTTCTTTGGCTCTGTGGAGGCCAAGTGGAGAAAAGGAACAAACAAACACAAAATGTAACTATGTATTAGAACAGTGAATATGTGTTGCTTTTAAAACAGTTAGGTTGTATGTTAGGTGGCTGTACCTCTATCTATCTATCTATCTATCTATCTATCTATCTATCTATCTATCTATCTATCTATCTATCTATCTATCTATCTATCTATTAGATTTATATATCCTGCCATCTAGCAACTAGGCCACTCTGGGCAGTTTATAGAAATACAGCAAAATACAAAAATACAAAACATAAACATTATACAATAAATACACGGCAGGACATAATAAAATATAATAAGCATAACTCAATAAAGGTCATAAAATTAAAACAGAGGACAAAGATAAACTAAAGGTGGAACAAGATGGATTGAATAACAGCAAGTCACAGAAGACTAACTAATCAGCCGACCTGCCCCAAATAGCTAACTTGTAAAGCAATTTGACTGCATGCTGCTAGGGGCCAAATCGGCCTGAGGTCCATTAGCCATTTGGATGTGTAACATTTGTGCTAGTTGTGTCCAACTCTAGGGGTGGTGCTCATCTCCATATTCAAGCTGAAGAGCCAGTGTTGTGCAAGTTCATGGCCACATGGCCTGCATGGCTGCAAGGAAACACTGTTTTTACCTTCCCACTTTTTACGGTGGTACCTATTTATCTACTTGCATTTACATGCTTTCAAACTGCTAGGTTGGCATGAGTTGGGGTTAACAGTGGGAGCTTGCTCCGCTGCTTGGCACCCAGGATTCGAACTGCTGAGCTGCTGACATTGCAGCCAACAGTATTCGGAGCGGACTACTGAGCCACCACGACTGCTCCAAACGGTATACCCTCTGCCGTTCGCCAACCCTGTGGGCACGTCGGATGTACACAGAAGATTTTCTGTAACATACCTGAATTCATCTGGTGGGTGGCTGCTGGTTAGGAAGTCACGGTTTGCATTCGGAGTCTTTGCACAAGCCGTGGGACTTGGGCTGGGTGGGGTTGCGAAATACAAGGGCCGACTGCTTAACTAGCAGCAATCGTCTGCTGGCATTTTGCGCCGACTGTGTAATTCTTCGCTTCGATTCCAGCCATTCTATTCTGGGAATAAAGCTAACAGGAGGGCGCATTTCCCTCCAAAAAGAAGCTGTGATGTTTGTCACGTTTGCCTTGATGTTAACAAATCCCTCCAAATTTCAGGCCTCCTCACACCTTTAAATTCATCAACACGGCTGGTCAAACTATGCTCCTGATTTTGGTTGTTTGGATTTCACATACGGTTGGCAAACTCTGCGTTTTCCTCCCCTTTTGTGCCCTGGAATTTGTTTCTGAGGGACATGGTTGAGCTAGTTTGAGGGAGGATGGTTCCTACAAATATATCTATTAACAGGAAACCATGTTGGTCCCACAAGAGAAGGACGCTTCCAATTTATTCCAGAAGACCCATTTGAGTCCGTTTGTTCCTATAAATTTTTCTTTTCCCCTTAGAAAAGCAAATTAAAACTCCCCCCCCCCCCCGGAAAACCAAACCGTCACATTTTTGTGTAAGGTTTCACCTTTATGTTTTTGCCCTGATGTATGGGATTCCTGCCTCCGGACCCACGTGGAGAGCACCTGGAAAGTGTTTTTCAGGCATCCATCTCAACTTTGAAGTCTCAACCTCCTCTCCCCCACAACCCGAAGGGCCACAAATCACTTGGCAATTGAGGTCAAAGTCGCTGGCTACCTGCCTCTTTTCCTCTTCCGTTCCTCCTCACCTCCATGGAAAGACAGGAAGGCAAGAGGTTCGCCACCCACTGAAGGGGGTTTATGTAGGATTTGTGACATCTCCATTCTGCCTGCTTGCTCAGGCACCTTCTGAAAGACTGGGCCGAAACACATAAGAACAGAAGAACATAAGAAGAGCCCAGCCGGATCAGGCCAAAGGCCCATCTAGTCCAGCTTCCTGTATCTCACAGTGGCCCCACCAGATGTGTCTGGGAGCGCACGAGACTAGATCTCTGTCTCCTGATACCACTCCCCTGCCTCTGGCTCTTGAAGTACCCTGGTTTTAAGCCTGGAGATTACACATCTCCATCATGGTTTGTAGCCTGTGAGGGACTTTTCCTCCAGGAATCTGTCCAATCCCCTTTTGAAGGCATCCAGGCCAGATGCCATCACCACATCCTGTGGCAGGGAGTTCCATAGACTTACAACGCGCTGGGTGAAAAAATATTTTCTTTTGTCAGTTCTTACTCTCCCAGCACTCAATTTGAGTGTATGTCCCCTAGTTCTGGTATTTTGTGAGAGGGAGAAGAACGTCCCTCTATCCACTTTACCCATACCCTGCATTATTTTGTACGTCTCAATCATATCCCCCCTCAGGCACCTTTTTTCCAGACTAAAGAGCCCCAAATGTTTTAGCCTTTCCTCATAAGGGACGTTCCCCCAGCCCATTACTTGGAAGTGGGATCAGTTACACGCGGTGAAGTAACATGAATTACGAGGATTGGTAGCTGTGAGCTGACCTCGCAGGACAACCAAGAAGTGCCTAAAGATGAAATTACAGTCAGGAAAATAAAATTACAAATGGCCAAATTTTCCTATTAACACAACACATTGTTTGGAGCAACGAGGTTTCAATGAAACATATTTTTTTAAACTAAGCCATGACTTGTAACATTGTTAAATGTTTGCTGCAGGGTGGGTAAAAATAAATGTTTTAAAATTTTAACATTGATTTCATCCGTGATTTAATTTTTTAAAATGATTTTTAAAGAATTAATTGTCAAAAAATCTGTGTGATGATTTTTTTCCAATTTAAATCCAATAAATGGATGGAATTGGGAGACAAGATGTAACCCTGCTAAACTGTGTAAATAGCTGGTGCCTAAGATAGTAAACTAATTAATAAGTTAAGATTACAATGTACATTACTAGGTTATGTTAAGTTTTTATTTTTGTTTTTTGCCTTTTCCCTTTTGCTAGAAATTTTTTAAAAATGCTATTTATTTAAAAACAATAAAATAAAATCTCTAATAACCTATTTGGCCCCTACCAGCATGTCCAAGGAGCAGTGGGGTGTTTCAAAACCATCTTTTAATTATTATTTTTTAAGAAGTGGCTTTAAAATGGCAACTACATATAAGCATGTAACTACATATAACCACGAGAGGAGCCCCGTGGCGCAGTGGTTAAATGCCTGTACTGCAGGTAAAACTGTGCTCACGACCTGGGTTCAATCCCTGGTAGCAGGCTCAAGGTTCACTCAGCCTTCCATCCTTCCGATAAAATGAGTACCCAGCTTGCTAGCCTGCATGCTGTAATTAAACCACAAAATGGTTGCGGTATATAAGCAGAACACTTTGCTTTGCTTTGCTTTTGCATAATACAGTACATCCCACAAAATGTTGCATGCCAAATGTATTGCTTTTTTTAAAAAATACAGGCAAAAGACTTGCTTTCAAAAGAAAAAAATATATATATCTGTGACTTGGTTCAAGTGAGTGAAATATCTTGGATCAACAGCTGGGAAAGAAAATCTTTCACAAAGGAACATTCTTTCTTTATTCATCCCAGGGTGTTGCACAATTTAAAATTATGTGCATTTATGAATTATAGGGAAAATTAAAAACAGACTGAAAGGCCAATATAATTAGACTATTTTTTACTTGCTACCACAAAATTGTTGTCTTGGCCACTTACTAGATCTTCTTTTCTGCACCCAATTTGCTCAATTTTACTGGATTATTCTTTGATCTTCCAACTTGGTTACAACAAATATAAAGTGACTTCCTGACAGTTCCTCTAGAGTCTTGTCCTGGTGAAAGTCACTCATCAGAATTCATCCATTCTACAAGATGTGTTGTTTTTATTCTCCGTAGGTTTTGACTATCCTCTTCTGGTTTAATGTTTAGAGCTGGGGTGTTGCGCAGAAAACTTTCCCTTAATTTTAGTTGTTGCCCAAGGGGTTGTTATCCATGATGTTGATGGCTTTGGTGCTGCATTACCTTATTCCATTCATTATTTGCTAGCACCACTCTGTGCACTTCTAGCGGGGCATTGACAGCCCCCCCCCAAAAAAAAAAAGACACAGAGAGAGATATTTTCAATCAGGGTAAATTTCAGGCAGCCAATAACAATGCCATAGTTCATAACCCACAACCCAGAATTCTTAATTCTTAACCCGTAATCCAGAATCTGTAATCCATAATTTGTAATTCGCCATTCGTAATTTGTAATTTGTAATTCATCAAGGTCTATATCTACTGAGGAACATTGACAGCCCCACATCGATTACCTAATGTACCTCATAGCTGGGAATTCAAATGTGAATTAGCCTGGTCTTCACTCAGTTTGCCAACTCTTGGACCATACTGATTTCAGATTATGACCTTAAAAACATTCAGAGAAGGCATGTGAAGGAGCAGGTGAGGATGGACATGTCACAGGTCCTATGGAAAGCTCTCTCTGCAGTTGCCGAGCTTCTTCCCCTCCAGTCTTTCATGGAGGGGAGGAGTAAGGAAGAAAAGACACAGGTGGTCCTCGTGAGGAAGTCTCACACTTGTCACTCACATGGGCCTTCCTCGCCTGAGATCCAAATCTCCCCTTCCCCTTCCCTGGTGTGTTTTCCATGCCCAGCTGCACCAGGACATCTGAGGAGGCTTAGATGTTGCATCACAAGCTTTGGTCCTTCTTGGACTCTTTGATCCTGATGTGAAGCTGCTATGGTTTCACTTCTCTTTTTATTGCTTTAAGAGTGGAGGAATGTTCTCATATAACTTCCTCGCCTGCACCAGCCACCGGCTGAATGAAAGCAATCGAGTTTGGAAAGGCCAATCAAGCAGAGGAGGGAGATGAGTAACACGGTTTTACGAGGAGTCCAAATAAAATTCTTTTTCAAGAGTGTCCAGCTGCCACCAGACAACCTGGCGAGGCGGCCGGCTCTGCTACCATCTGCTGAGTGATCTGGCGAGGAATAAGAAGGATTATGTGCAAAAGACATCTCGTTCCAAACCCTTTCTCTGCAGTGGCTTTCATGCCGAGAAGAAAAACACTGCCTATCTCAAAGCCCGATTCTGTTTCAAGAGAAAGGTTTCTGGGCAGATCGGATCCAGCAAATTAAGTTATTGGCTTTTCCTTACAGTGTTGGCTCATATTCAGCTTGTGTGATCTCCATCAGTGCCAAGATCTTTGTCATTATGTTGTTTTGCTGAGCCTGGCATCTCCCGTCTTGTAAACTGTGTGTTTGGTTTCTTTTTCTGTAGTACAGTACTTTGCCTTTTTCCCTGCTGAGTTTCATTCTGTTGTTTTCAGTCTCGTGTTCTAGATCTTTCTGAAATTTGTTTCTGTCTTCCAGGATATTAGCTGAAGGTTGGGCTTGGGTGCGGAAGGTGACTTGTGTCTCTCAAGGACCGGGGTTGCGGTATTTTGGTGACATCATTGAGAGGGGAACGCCCTACATTTAGATCAAATGTGGTGTTTGATAGCAGTACAGACTACACCAGATGTGACTCCTCAAAATGGTTTGTGCAAAATGTGGGGAATGGGTCCAAGATCATGTGGAATCATGCCAGCTTCTCAAATATTGATTTTAAGGTGATCACAAGATTATATTCTTAGCATTGAAAAATTTAGAGACCTTGCCAAGGTATAGCGAGCTTTGGTTGTAAAGTGACCAGTGGAAATACTTTAAATGTCAGGAGAATGGAGAACAAACCTCGACGGAATTTGCAGGGTTGTTGCTCAACGGAGAAACATAAGCCGTCTTTGGGACTCCCTGTTTTCTGTTGACTCATCAGGGACGTTGGTTCCCATCAGCGACCAAAGGAGACACTGACAAAATTAGTTTTTGTGGGTTCTGGGATTGTACACTGAGGCTGAAGGATGCTTAATCTTTTTTTTTAGCCGAGAGAAAAAATACTCTATATTATTGAATCATACGCTTTGTAGAATGTTTACCTCTTGTGCGGTTAGCGAGTCTTCAAGATGTTTCAAATCATTCTCGATTCCAGTAAAAGGGGCCGAAGTCTCATTTAATTAAAATCCCACACAGTTTCCCAAAAACGTTCGCGTCAGAGACAACCAATCTGAAACGTCATCCCGGTTCCCGGATTCGTTCTAGAGTGTCCCGTTACTTCTTACGGCTCCCCAAAAGCCCATGGCCTCCACTCCCCTGCTATGCCCAAGGATCCTTGTCCAACAGGCTTGCCAGATTAATATCACAGGAACGTCCCAACGTTACCATCAATGGGATCCTTCGGCCAATATTGACATTACACATTTTTTTGGAGCTTTTCCCAGATTTTAGAAGGAAGGTCAGTTCTGGGAAACTTCTCCTGCCTTTTGATATATACATGCCTTTTCATATATACCCCAAAGGGTGCCATGCTTCCTCCCTGTGTGACATGGCAGCTTGCGGGTTGTTAATATCTTCTTATTACACACACATGTTTATGTGGTTTCTGGGAGCATATTATATTACTCTACCACCGCTTAATAGACTTTTGAGATGATTTTTCTTTCCTTTGGGCGATTCTCTTGTTTTGGAAGCCCAGGAGTGTAGAATTCTGCAAACGGAAGGCAGGCAGAGAGGGTTTCAGAGATGGCCTTTGCGTCAGAGTCACAATGTGTACGTTTGTGTAGCTCCCAGGGAAACATGGATGCATCATTTCAGAACTTCTTGGGAGTCTCTGAAGAGACGAACACTCTTTCTTTCATCAAAAACTTGGAAGTCTACTCCCAAAAGGGCAAAAACGTGGAGGTTGAGCCCCACTAAGTCCAAGCAGCTGTGTTTCCATGAGGTGTTTGAAAACTTGCTTTTTGATGACAATTTCCAGAATCTCCCACCCGGCATGGCCGCTGAGGGTTATTAATCCAACTAAGTAACTTTTTTCAGGCTCTTCTCTGTCCTGTCATTACTTAAAATCAACTGGTCCGGGCCCTTCCATTAAGCAAGTGACATGCCTCCCTCAGGCAGCAAGATCAGAGTGTCATAAAAGGCAGCAAACAGTAAGTGAATTGTTTGTTTGTTTACAGCCAGTGAGAAGAACTTAGGGGGAAGCTATGACTAAGGTATTGGAATAGCTTCACCTGTCACCTCCTCGTTGCTTGGTGGTGTGGGTGCCATTTGCTTTTTTGGCCTCAAGTTGAAAAATATTCAGGATTTGGTGTCAATGCCACAAGGGCCAAAAGGAAAATTTAAATACATTGAACCTCTGAAGAAATGTTGTGGTGTGTGTGTGTGTGTGTGTGTGTGTGTGTGTGTGTGTGTGTGTGTGTGTGTGTGTGTGTGTGTGTGTGTGTGTGTGTGTTAAACATCAAGTCTCTGAGCATATCCCTCTGTCCACCGAATCCTTGCTGAGATAGTGTTGGTCCTCTCTTCTGGTACTTCTCTGTCTTAAAATTGCTATTATTCCTTATTAACCTGTGGCTCCAAGGAATGATTAAAAATCTGGATTTTATTCAGCCTGAGGCTGGCTGGGTCACTCAGTGTGTTAGCTATTCAGAGCCAGAGGTTGGGGGTTTGATTCCCCCACTGTGCATACCTGTCAAGTTTTGGATTTGAAAATAAGGGAAATTTTCCGACACCTGCCAAGAGCCATCCCACCACCACAACCAAGCTCCAGTATCTCTCTGATTTTAAGATAGCTGCACAAACTATCTGAATACTGTATGTAATGACATAAAGAAACCTGATGTGATATAAATTCAACAGGCAGCTGTAACTAAACTCTGCTTTTCTCCTTACATGGCTTACAATGTTCTTATGCCCACATTCATCATGCTATAATATTTTATTCTTTCAGTCACAAACATATTTATTTTATTTATTTATTTTTACAGCTTATATGCCGCCCACTACCCAAAGGTCCACGTCATCTGTTGTTTCTCTGTAATAAAATGTCTTGAGTGTCTGAGCATAAGCAGAGTTCAAATGAGATAGCCTTTGTCTAGGCAGAGGAGACCCGATTCCTCCCCACCCTCTTAGTAAAAAAAGGGGACTTCGCTCCCCCCTTCCTTCTCAGGTTGTCACATAGGCAGGCTAAACAACAGATGTCTGCATTTATAAAGCTGTTTTCCAGGTTTTGGGAGCTCATCTTTACCACAACTAAAGAATTAGTCTGCCAATTGTGAATGGCCTGCCTGGAAGGTACCATATTTTTTTTAAAATACAGGACATTTCCGGGGAAATAATATTCTGGGAAGACGGCAGGAAAAAGGGGGTAAAAAACAGGATTTTCCTGGGCAGCACAGGAACACTTGACAGGTATGCCACTGTGTGTCCCAGAAAATCCAGCTTGTGTGCCCTTGGGCAAGCTGTCCCAGGATGTCCCAAGAAAAAGGCAACATTAAACCACTTCTGAACACCCTCTGTCTTCCAGAACATCTTGCCAATAAATCAGAGTTGACTTGAGAGCACATGACGACAACGGATAAGGCACCAGCCCTTGGAGGCTGGCTTGGATTTCTCCCAGTCCCACTGGCATGGCTGCTCCAACCCATCTTTTTCTTTCTGGTTGGCCCGGATTGCGCAGGAGCTGGCTAATCACTGGCCTCCACTCTCCGACGTGAAAACCTAGTAGCAAGAGTTCGAATCCTGCTCCGACCACAACTGGCAATGGAGTTCATTTCTGCTTCATTTCCTGAAGATGGTGAAGATGGTAAAGAAAGGTCTCGAAGGAACTCAATATTTTATTTATTAGTAACCTCCTGAGATCAACAGTTATAATTCAGAAGGAAAACCAGGATTACTTGGGCTGGCCCCACCTACGCCTTGCTCTGGTTCTGCCCACCACGGGTTTTCTGCCTACTGTTTTGATCAGTGACTCCTAATCTTGGGACCCCAGATGTTATTGAACTAAAATTCCCAGAAGCCTTTGCTACTTAGCTGTGCTAGCCAGGATTTCTAGGGGTTGTAGTCCGAGAACATCTGGAGACCCAAGGTTACGAAGCACATATTTGTGTCCAAAATGCAAGCCCACATCAAATGTCTACTGCTAAGTCAAAGCCCTGGAGGAGATTTCAGCTTGGCGTTGCGAGAAATACTAACAAAGTAGGAGCATTCAGCTTTGTGGACACCCTGGGCAGCTGGAAAGACAAACAAGTGAGTCTTACCGTTACTTCACGAAGTGCCTCGCTTAGAACCGACCTTGCCTTCGCTGTGAATTCGGAGGCGGTCACGTGGTGGTCACGTGTTCTCGCTTCGCTCCCGCCCCTGTTTCTCCGTACCCCTGAAGTACTCACGAGCTGCAAGTCATGCCACTTTTCAACGTTCTTATTTCCCATGTCCTTTAAAAAATAAATCGATGCACTGATGCTGGATTGTCAGTTGCAATGGCTCTACTGATTTCAACTGTTTCCTGGCATCCTGCCCTCCGCCACTTGCACGCTGCCTGCCCCGGGTGCCCTGCTCTGGCCGGGCGAGGCGGCAGCGGCTCCTCCTGCTTATCGATCGAGGAAGTAACAGCGCAAAGCGATTTTATATTCGATATCCCTGTTTGAATATTTTTAAAAAAACTTGAAATAAAAGATTTAAGCGAGATCAGCCGCTTTGTTCGCCCCGCTTCTAAAGGGGAGTGGTCGGGTGGCATCGCTGCCAAAAAAGGATGAAAATTGATTCGCACAGAAGTCGGTTCGTGAAGTAGTTCAAGTCAAGTCTGAATTCTCTCTGGAGGCAAAAAAAGGATGAAAACGGAGTCTGCCCTACTTTGTTTATTTATTTTATATTCATTTTAGAGTATTTATTTTAGAGCATTTTAACCCGCCTTTCTCCTTAAAAGGACCCAAGGTGGCTTACAGAAGGAGGGATAATATACAGTCCTGTACAATTATAGAATTGAGGGACAGCTTTGAACATTAGGAAGAACTTCATGACAGAGCTGTCTGGCAGTGGAATATGCTGCCACAAAGGAGGGGGGTGGAGTCTCCTTCTTTGGAGGTTTTTAAGCAGAGGCTGGATGGCCATGAGTCGGAAATATTGTGATGGGGTTCCTGCATGGCAGGGGGTTGGACTAGATGGCCCTTGAGGTCTCTTCCAACTCTATGAGTCTATGATTCTTACAGCATTAATAGACAACATTACATTAAAGCTACAAGAGAACACAAACAGTTAAAGGGCAATAAGGTTTCATGTAAAGTTATGAATGATGGAAACTAACATAGTATCAAATTTCAATATAAACCCATAAGATTATAAGTAGTTATAAACACAAAATGTATGTGATCCTGTAGATTCATATAAAAGACACATAATAGGTAGACCATCAATCAGGGAAAGCTTGCCTCAAGAGAAAGTTCTTTGCCTGTATCTGGAAGAACATCAGAGACAAGGCAGTCCAGGCCTCTAATGGGAGGGAGTTTCAGAGTCTGGGTGCAGCAGCCGATAAGGCCCTTTCATGGGTTCCCATGAGACGTACCTATCGGGGTGGCAGGCTGGAGAGAAGGGCCTCTCCTGATGACCTTAACCCCTGACAAGACCGAGGTTATGTTCTTTGGGACTTCCCCATCTGGCTATGCAGGCCCTTATCCCACCTTGGAGGGCGTTTCCCTCCGGCCTTCGGACTCTGTCCGGAATCTGGGCGTAGTCCTGGACCCGGTGCTCACCATGGAGGCCCAGGTGTCCGCTGTGTCCAGGGCTGCCTTTTTTCAGCTCCATCGAATTGCCCAGATTCAGCCATACATAGATGGGGACTCCCTCAGAACTGTGGTGCAAGCGCTAGTGATCTCGAGACTGGACTATTGTAACGCGCTCTACATGGGGTTGCCCTTGACTCTCCTTCGGTGACTGCAGCGGGTCCAGAATGCAGCAGCCAGACTGGTGGCAGGTGCGCGTCAGTTCGAGCACATCACCCCAGTTCTGGCCCGCCTGCACTGGTTGCCCGTTGCGGCCCGAATCAGATTCAAGGTCCTGGTTTTGGTTTACAAAACCCTCCATGGCCTAGGACCTGACTACCTGACAGAGCGGATCGACCAGCGGTCAACACCGGCCTGTCCAACTAGGTTGTCGCGGGCGCACATGCTGCGTGTGGCCACGCCCAGGGAGGCTCGGAGAACATCCACCCGTACCCGAGCCTTCTCTGTGGCTGGCCCCACTATGTGGAACCATCTCCCAGCAGAAGTGCGCCTAGCAGAATCCCTGTCAGTCGTCCGGAAGGCACTAAAAACCCTTCTCTTCCGGGAGGCGTTTGGTGACTGAAGGTGGGTTTCCCCCTTCCTGCCATCTGCAAAGTCACGCTCTACTGCCTAGTCTGGCTACCTGTGTTTAACTGTTTTAAACTGCTTAATTGTCTATGTAAAAGCTGTTATTAGTATTTCTTATGCTGTGAACCGCCCGGAGTTCCTCCGGGAAGACGGGCGGTATATAAGCTCAATAAATAAAAATAAATAAATACTGTGAGATTCGATCTTTGAGGTAGCTAGGACCCAGGCCATATAGTGCTTTGTAGGTCAAGGTCAGCACCTTGAATTGTGACCAATTCAAAGAATTGTCCCCAAATCACAAGAAAGCAGGATTCTCTGGGAAAGTCAATGATATTGAGCAATATGGAAGGCAGTGGGGAAGGATGGAGACGAAAAAAACAAGATGGCTGGATTCCCTAAAGCAGTGGTTCTCAACCTGTGGGCCCCCAGATGTTCCTGGACTGAATTCCCAGAAACCCCTTCCAGCAGTGGAGGCTTTTGGGAGTTGCAGTCTAGGTACATCTGGGGACCCACAGGTTGAAAACCACTGCCCTAAAGGAAGCCACAAGCTTGGGACTACCAGAGCTCAGCGGGGCTGTTGAGTGCAGGACATTTTTGAAGAACCCTCCATCGTAGACTTGGCAGCATGTAGCAACAACAACAAATACAAAAAGGCGGTTACGTCATGTCTCGTTCGTCCCTCCTTGCTGTCCTGCATGGGACCAGCACAAAAAGAACTTACTTCACGTCCTTAGCGTGACAGCAAAAGTGTCTCGACCAAGCCCCCGGAATCAGGAACAGAGCGTGACAAGCCGTACCTGCCCCCTGGGCTGGGGAATTCTTTTGTCTCGGTTCCTGTTCCGGGACAAGGTCCCATGAGGTAACAACTGTCACACAACGAAGGCAATCTTCCGCTCGTGAACTTGTGTCCGTCCATTTCTCTCATACTTTTGAGTGCTGTGGATCAACATTTTGAATAGACGAAGCACAGGGGGTGTGGTGCGCCCTTTATTTTTATGTTTTTTTTTTCCAAAACAGCAGATCTTGTCACAAAACAAGGCCGTGAAGTAACACTTGTCGTGAGACAAGTTATCATGACCATGAGTAAATGGAAACAGGGATTGAACAGGGACAAAACCACGTGACCGCGGACAACGCTGTCACGGTACAAACGTAATCGCGGAGGACGGTAGGACGTGAAGTAACCGCCCAAGAGGAGGAGGATTTGGGAGAAGAATAATCCATCCGAGGAGGCTGCTGGCTCCTTTATGTATATCATCACCATCATCTTAGAACAGCAGATCTGGAATGGACCCTATGGATCATTGAGTCTAATCCCTGTCAAGAAGGCCCAGTGGGGGGGATCGAACTCCCGGCCTTTGGCTCCAGAAACTTAAACCACTGACCTTTCCAGACAAATATAAGCAATAGCTTATGGTTATGGATGCCCCTTTTCATGTTGCAGGGCATATCCTGCCAGGGTGCAAGAGGTTACACCATCTGCACATCAGATTGGAGGTCCCTAAGAATTTGGTTCGAGTTTCACCATGCTAGGTGGTTTTTTTTAATTTTGGATCTGCTTTACTAACCTCGAGATTTTAGGACATGCATTTTTTTTAAAAAATGAGCCAATGCTTTATAATTCACAAAGCAAGCAAAAGAGCAGGTGGAGGGGGGGGAGGCTTGGCAGAGCTGACCACAGGCAGTTGACCAGGACTAGACATTTGGAAGATCAAAGGCTTGGATTGCTTTTGTTATTCTAGGAAAGAACAAGGCCAGGATTGGGGGTGTCCCTTGCTCTTGAATCTCAGCATGGCACCAGGAGAAGGTCATCGTGTTCCTTGCCCAGCCCTGTTGGTGATCAAAGGAGCGCATACTCCCGAAACATGTGCCAACCGCATGCATGCAATACCCCCCCATGGCAAAACTCTTGATGGGACAGGGAGGGGGGGAAGGTGCATGGCGGGAAGCCAGCTTGCATGACCCGGTCACGGGAGAAGAAGGCTGACGTTTATGGAAGATGCAAAGTCACCCTCCCTGACTTTCGTCTGCACCGCCTCAGGCTGCTCCTTCGCAGGAGGAGGCAGGGGACTTGAAAGGAGAGAACCCAAAGGATGGGCCCCACTGAACTCTCCCTGGGGATTAGTCTGCAAAGGGCTGCTTCCCACTCTGGACGGCGGCGTGCCTTCCATGCTCGCCTCCGTTGTGCCCCAGCAAGCCCTGGCACGTGCACAAGAGAAGCACAGCTCTTGTTCCTAAGAAACCTTTCAGACCAACGAGGCTTATTTGGTACAAGCTCTTGGGAAGAAGCAGGCTATTGTCCATGAAATCTTCTGTCCAGCTGTCAGTCTTCAGGATGCCACAGAATTGTTTTTTTGTTTATGCTGAAACAGTCTGTCTGGCCCTTTCTTTCTTTCTTTCTTTCTTTCTTTCTTTCTTTCTTTCTTTCTTTCTTTCTTTCTTTCTTTCTTTCTTTCTTTCTTCCTTCCTTCCTTCCTTCCTTCCTTCTTATATAAGACAAGGATTCCAATGACATTCAGCAAGTCATTCAGCAAGCAAAAGGTTTTATTATACCCGATTATTATGCATTAAGTAAGCTAAGTAAAATACTATCTACTGTAGGTGCTGTTTCACAGACCATCTATCTATATCTATCTATCTATCTATCTATCTATCTATCTATCTATCTATCTATCTATCTATCTATCTATCTATCTATCTATCTATCTATCTATCTATCTATCTATCTACAGTGGTACCTTGTATAAAGGAATTGATTCATTTCAAATGAAATTCTGTTTAGCAAATTTTCCTTTATACAAATTTCCCATAGGAATGCATCGAAAACAGATTAATCCCTAATCATGACCATTTTTATGTTGTATGGATTTGCCTCATAGGCAATTCTGTTAAGCGAATTTCCCCTATCTCTGGAATTTTTTATGTTGTACAGATTTTTTGTTATACAAACCGTTTGTTATATGAGGGTCCACTCTATCTATCTATCTATCTATCTATCTATCTATCTATCTATCTATCTATCTATCTATCTATCTATCTATCTATCTATTTGCAATTTGCTGTAAAGGCAGTATATACATTCAATTTTAAATCTCTCTCTCTCTCTCTCTCTCATTTATATTTAAATACAAACATTTGGATTTTTTGTGGGGGGGGGGAGGACAAGACACTTAAACATTAACAATTCAAATAAGGGGAGAAAGTAAAGTTGACCATTATCCACCCAGGGCTTCAAGTTCTGCTTATGTGATGGGTTTAAAGCCTGGCATGTTATCTGTCACTGATTGTTTTGAATTAGGGCAGCCATGTCTCTTTTTTGTTGAGAAATTCCATTTAATTTAACAGTTTTTCAGATATGCAGCCCAGCGTGCTGAGAATAGCTGTATCTGGTGAACTTGTGTGTTGTGTGTGTGTTGTGTCGTTACAGTCATCATGAGCGACTCTTCGTGACCCCATGTCCATGGAGTTTTCTTGGCAGGAATACTGGAGTGGTTTGCCAGTTCCTACTCCAGCCGCCTACAGCACCTGGTATTCCCTGGTGGTCTCCCGTCCAAGTACTCACCAGGACCGGCCCTGCTTAGCTTCCGAAATCAGGTGGATCGGATGTGCTTAGGACATCGAGGCATATAAGGACGCATCTTGTGAGGTTGCCCAAATTTGCTGTTTTCTTCATATTTTTGATGGAAAGCATCTGCAGCGTAATATATTCAAATGCGGAAGAAAACAAACTATCCATCATTCCATACGTCCCTAGAAATTTATGCATGAATTTGAAAATTCGGTGATATGAAATCCAGCAGGCTGGGAAAAAAGGGCTGGGATTGATGTTTGTAAACTCCACCAGCTCAGGGGCAGCCGTGTCAGTTTGTTACTAGAAAGGCCACAAAGGGTTGTATGTTAAACTTTTAACAATGTTTTTTTAATGTGATTGTCATTTACCAGAGAACATGTATCTGTCAATAAGTCAAGAACATGTATGACAAATTCCAAACATATAAGCACTATGAATTATGTTATATTTTACATATGTTTATAAGCAGTAAAAGTTATTTAATGTTTTAACCGATACACAAGTGATAATATTTTACTACTTTTGCTGGCACAAAACTTTTAAAAACGTTGTTTTCTTAAAATATGCTCTCATGGATTGCTACTCACTTCTTCAGGTGCATTGCTTCAGTGCGCAGGGAGTCACACTGAGGCAAGGATTGAGGGAGAGGTAACACATAATGGATATGCCAAAAAAAGGATGATTGTTAAGGATGGTCCACAGTCCTCAGGGGCGACAGGTACAGCAATGGTCACTTACAGTTATTGGAAGAGCATTGGTAGGTGTTTCGAGACCTCCGAAATGGCTCCGTGAAGAGAGCCGGGCAATGGGGAGGCAGCGGTTTGTGGGCTCATTTGTAGCCCCCGTTTACTCTCCAGCCATGCCACTTTGGGATGCCCAGAGAGGTGTGGCTGAGAGAGAGCCTTTGTACACGACCCCTAAACGCCGCAGCAAATGGCTGCCAGCTCCGGAGCTTACAATGGTTTCCCCACCAGCTCCGGAGTTTGCAGGAAATTAAGTGCGACCCCGCCCACCTAAGCGCGTCCCAGCGCACTTTTCTTGTACCTGCTCGAGGAGGGTGAAAATCCCCAGATCCAGATTTAATCTGGTCAGTGCGGGGCTCTCCTGGCTTCTGTTTTTTTTTTTTGCCTCCCGCCCCTTTAAGAGAAGGGGCGGGAGGAAAAAAAGCAAACAAAAGAGAAGGAATCAGCACGGCGGAGCTCCGGCAGCTTCTCCGAGGTGAGTCTACATTTCCCCCCCATTTTCTTCCTCCCTCCCCTCAGCAGACAGGTGCGGAGTGGTGGGGAGGAAGGAAGAGCAACGAACCCCTAAGATCTCTGGTCCAAATTTAAGTGGCCAGCGGATCTTAGGGGTCGTGTGAAAAGGCCCAGAGTAAACTGGGGTTATGAACAAGGTTACAAGCCACCGCCACTTCGCCGCTTCTCCTTGGCTTTCCAGGCAGTGTAACACTCCATCTGCCTCTTTGTGCAGGGCAGAGAGGTGGATGAGGTGCAACTCTTTGGGAAAGGGAGGATCGAAGAGCAAAAGGCTGCTCTTTGATCCTCGCTTTCCCAAAGGGTAGCGCCCAAAGCATTTGTAACCTGGGGTGCCACTGTATTCAGCTTAAATTGCCACATTGGCACTTTGCGAAAGCTCAGGGGGTTTTGAATTGCAGTTTGGGCACTCGGTCTCTATAAGGTTCGCCATCACCGGTCTAAGCTTTGTGATGTTGAAGGTAGAGGCCTTGTAAAAACAGCAACTGATCCATTTTCAGGCACAATTCAAACAGAGGCATAACTAGGGTTTCCAGAGCCTGGGGCAAAAATCAGTTTTTGTGCCTGCCCCCCACCAGGTGTGAATCATAATGGGGGTTGCCGCATGGCAGGTACTGGGCCACGGTTGTGGCCATGGTAAAGTGCAGCTGCTGCCGCCGCTGCTGGTGGGGTCGGGTCAGCTGGGGTGCGCTCAACTCCGCACCTCACTTCACTGGGCCCCCCTTGGCAGCAGGGGTGCGCTTTAGAGTCCTGGTTCAGCATCACACGCGACCCCTCCTCTGCGTGCGCGCCCCATTGGCTCCGCCACCTGTGACTGGCAGCCGGCACCTCACCTCCCTAGGGCGCCCCCTGTGATGGGTTATGCCCCCGCCCCGTCTGGATGCGCCGGGCCTGGGATTGGCGCATGGGCAGGGGGAGCAGGCAGCCCTGATTGGAGCTCCGCGCTCGGGTCTGCTGCTCTGTCCCCCGCCGTGTTGGCCGCCCGCCAGACCCGGACCTGCCCTGCCGGACGCCGCAGACTGGATGGGTGCTGAGCTCTCTGCCCGCTCGCCGCCTCGACCGACGCCGTCGCCTGGCTGGGGGCCTGGGCAAGTCAAATGCGGCTGCCTTCCAGCTCCTTCTGGCAGGAGGGGTGCCAATTAGGATTTGGCACCTCCTAATTGCTGCACCTGGGGCGCCCCGCCCCTTGCCCATGCCACGCCCCTGAATTCAAAGTGCCGATTTCAACTTATAAAACCCTAAACAGCTATCTCAAGGACTGGTGTTAAGACCATCATCATCATCAGAGTCTTTTCTCTTGGTCCTGCCACCTTCACAAGTGCATTTGATTGAGATGCAGAGACGGGAAGCTGTTCTGTTGCTGCTCCCAGACTGTGGAACTCCCTGCCACAGGAGGCCAGGCTGGCCCCATCTTTGCTGTCCTTCTGCAAGCAGGCAGAGACTTTTCTTAATGGATTTACATTCCTCCTGAACGATCCGGTTCACAGTTTGGGAGTTAAGCCAGGGATCTTGCACTCTCTAGGGAGGCTAAAATCTCCAGGAATAGCCTTTTGTCAACTTGGGTTGGTTGGCCAGTTGCACTCCATGCAGAGAAGAAAATGCCTAGAAGCAGTCATTCATGCACTAATAATCTCAAAAATAGACTACTGTAATGCTCTCTACATAGGGCTGCCCTTGAAAGCAGTAGAGAAACTTTAGCAGGACCAAAAAGCAGCCACCAAACTTGATTTCCGGGACTCATAAATTGGATCATATAGTAGGTGAGGGAAGGCGCTGTACGGACGGGTTAATTAACTCTTTTATTTGAACTGGAATCCCGATATCTCTCCTGCTTGTTAAGGTAAAATGGAAGCTGGTCGGGAATACAAAATATATTTTCATGTGCATTTGAGGAGCCCGCTGGGAAGTGACTTCTGAGCTTGGTGCAAAATTAGTTTTGCTAGGTTTATAAGGTGCGGAAGACTTTTAATGCTCCATGCCTGGCACCACACAAGACTGTAAACAGGGCTAGGAAAAAAGGTGTCCTTCTGCAGCACACACACACGCACGCACGCACACACACACACACACACACACACACACACACACACACACTTCTAACTCTCCCCCTTTCTTGGGTTCCTTTTTCCAGTGATTTCTGTCTAATTCTTTCCCCATCCTTCTTCTTGGACGCCATCCTATGCTCACTGGTTTTTAATGATTTTTCTGCACTTCTCCAAAGGAGTCAGGTCTGTGGGCTGGAAGCTTTTAGAGGTTATGGATTTTTTTTTAACAAGAACAAATCATGTTGTCCATTCTTTTTGAATGAGCAAAAGAGATTACTGGAGTTAGAGAAGGAGAAAAGCAACACCTAGCAGGGAGCCACCGACGGACGATGGCCAGACTTATTATTAAAGTAATACTCCTGGAATTTTTATGGACTGCAGAACATTTTACGGCGATTCCTCACCACCTGCCATGGATGTTGGAAAAAGAAACACATTGGTAGAGGTCTCAGCCTGAAACCCAGAATCGCCTTGTAAAACTTGGGACAAGGTGAAAATTATAGGCTTGGTTTGAACACATGGTAGACGGTGAAGCAGAGACGACCGGTCCAGAAGGCTCCCAATGACTGTAGCAGCTGCCAAAGCGGAAGGACCCTGTTGAACCTTGCAGGGCTGTTTCATGCTCAATGCACCCCTCTATCTCTCTGACAACAGAGGTAGAAGAAAGTCATGGCCGAGGCAAATGGCAGCCAAGTCGACATAAGAACATAAGAAGAGCCACGCTGGATCAGGCCAAAGGCCTATCTAGTCCAGCTTCTTGGACCTCACAGTGGCCCCACCAGATCCCTCTGGGAGTGCACGAGACTAGATATCCGTCTCCTGATACCGCTCCCCTACATCTGGCCCTTGAAGTACCCCGGTTTTAAGCCTGGAGATTACACATCTCCATCATGGTTTGTAACCTGTGATGGACTTTTCCTCCAGGAAGCTGTCCAATCCCCTTTTGAAAGCAGGGAGTTCCACAGACTAACACGCTGGGTAAAAAAATATTTTCCTTTTTCTGTTCTCACTCCCCCAGCCCTCAGTTTGAATGGATGTCTCCTAGTTTTGGTATTTTGTGAGAGGGAGAAGAATGTCCCTCTATCCACGTGACTCATGCCCTGCATTGTTTTGTATGTCTCAATCATATCCCCCCCTCAGGCACCTTTTTTCCAGAGTAAAGAGCCCCAAATGTTTTTGCTTTTCCTCATGGGGGTCTACCTCTGACAACAGAGGTAGAAGTGTGCCATGTCCGCATTCTTTTAGGCTCCAGCACAAATGCTGGGGTGGATGAAGAGTGACGATACAGGACTTATGCAGATGCTGCACTTTAAGAAGGATGCTGACCAACTGGAACCCAAAATAGCAAAAGCAAATGCTATTTTAGGCTGCAATAATATACGTAGTGTCTCCAAATCTCATCAGATGCTCGTCCCACTTCATTCAGCACTGGTTAGGCCTCACCTTGAGTGCTGTGTCTAGCTCTGGAGTCCACACTTCGAGAAAGATGCTGACAAGCTGGAACAAGTTCAGAGGAAGGCATCAAGAAGGATCAGGGGACTGGAAACCAAGTCTTACGAAGTTACGAGGAAAGATGGAAAGAACTGGGCATGCTCAGCCATGAGAAAACAAGACTGAGGGGCGATAGGATAACACTTTTCAAACGCTCTCATAGAGAGGAGGGTCAGGATCTGTTCTCCATCATCCCAGAGTGCAAAAGATGCAACAATTGGGTCAAAGTTAAAGGAAGCCAGACTTTGGTCGAATATCAGGGAAAACTTTGTAACTGTTAGAGCCGTACAATGATGGAACCCATGACCTTGGAAGGTGGAAGGTGGTTCAGCACTGGAGGCATTCAAGAGAAATTTAAACAGCCATCTGTGTGTGTGTGTGTGTGTGTGTGTGTGTGTGTGTGTGTGTTGTGTCATTACAGTCACGACTGACTGTTCATCATGACCCCATGTCCATGGAGTTTTCTTGGCAGGAATACTGGAGTTCCTAATCCAGGCGCCTACAGCACCTGGTATTCCCTGGTGGTCTCCCATCCAAGTACTAACCAGGGCCGACCCTGTTTAGCTTCCGAAATCAGGCGAGATCGGATGTGCTCAGGGCATCTAGGCAGCCATCTGGGAGTTATCCTATGATTTGTAGGACAGCCATTTTCAAATACTTGAGTGGTATTCCTACAGAGGAAGGGCAGGATCTCTTGTTAGTCATCCCAGAATGCAGGAGATCTCATATAACAGGCTCTAGCTGCAGGGAGCCAGATTGAGTCTGGACACCAGGAGAAACTTCCTAACTGTTAGAGCAATTTGACATGGGAATCACTGACCTCGGGAGGTGAGCGAGTATAATTCCCCTATCTTCATTACACGGTTTTCAAGGCTCCCCTTTGCCATAATCCAGTGACAGTCTGAGATAGCCCACTAAGCTTGGTAAGCCTTTCGTCTCATTCAGCTTGACTCTCCATGTCCTTGTGTTCACCTTGGTTTAGTATTATTATTCTGATTGTTAGCTTTTTTAAAACGTTGGGTTCCGTTGTTTGCTGTCCATTCCTTTTATGTTCATTCTCTGGAACTGATTTTTTTTTTAAACGTTGTATTGTGGTATTCTACATTTGTTAACCGCCTTGAGTTCCCGTTTGGGAAAATCTGGTGGTATATAAATATAAAAATAAATAAATAAATCTCTTTTCTTCTTCTTTTTTCTTCCTAATGTTTTCCAGCTGTTGTGGGATCCTCTTTTTGCATCCCAAAAAGCCACTTTGACCAATCACCTTGTATTCATCTCTCCCACCCCCCAACCCCCAAATCTGATGCTCCCACCTTTAGCAATTGCAGGAGGAGCAGAGATTTAGGGGAAGATATTTCCCCTAACAGACATAGGCAAAGACTGGGACATCTCCATGGCATGGGATCATGCTCTTACACGTAGCGGAAGGACCAGCGTCATGCCTGTTGAACAGACAGCGATTCGATGCTCCTCAATTTAAAAAGGATGTCAACAACCTCAAGCGGGTGCAGAGGAGGGTAACCAGGATGGTTGAAGGTCTGGAAGAAATGTCTTACAAGGAGCGGTCTTAGGGAGCTGGGAATATGTAGCCTTTCAAAAAGAAGGCTGAGGGGGGATATGATAGCTCTGTTTAAACATTTGAGAAGATGTCATATCCAATAGGGGATAAGTTTCTTTTCCATGGCTTCAGAGACTAGGAGGTGGGGCAATGGTTTCAAACTACAGGAAAATATATCCATTTGAACATTAGGAAGAACTTCATGACAGTTAGAGCTGTCTGGCAGTGGAATATGCTACCACAAAGGAGGGTGGTGGAGTCTCCTTCTTTGGAGGTTTTTAAGCAGAGGCTGGATGGCCATCTGTCGAAAATACTGTGATGGGGTTCCTGCATGGCAGGGGGTTGGACTAGATGGCCCATGAGGTGTCTTCCAACTCTATGATTCTATGATTCTATGATGCATGCAGAAGCTACAAGCGAAAACTTTGTGAGGCACATTTCTGCCTGTTGGGTAATCCTACATAGCTGTGCCACATCGAGGCAGGGTGGGGGAAGGCAGCAATGGAAGGTCATTCACAGACACTCAAAGCCTGTCACACAGTTTCACAAACAGTGTGCTGTAACTTTAGTTCTGAACTGCCAGAAGAAAGCTCTGTAGGTGTTATCTGTTGCAGGCCAAGTTTTGTGACTCAGTATGCAAGCTTTATTTATTTATTTATTTATTTATTTATTTATTTATTTACTTACTTACTTACTTACTTACTTACTTACTTACTTATTTGATTTATATACCGCTCATCTGACAAAAAGCCACTCTGGGCGGTAAGGCCTCTGGATATTTGTTAACTTAGGGCAATGCACTTCTAAAAGTTACGCAACTTGCAATGGGTAATTCACACATTTATGTTACAATTGTAAGCTATTCTCTTTTTCTGTTCTCCAGCTGCAGTTCTGATGATATCTGCCAGACCTCTTATCTACTTTTTTTTAAAAAAAGGAAACTATCTCTCTCCCCCCTCCTCCACACCTGCTTTAATATCAGAACTGGAAAATGTTATTTATTCCTACAGTTCCAAGCATCTGCTGCTAAATTTCCCACATGCTGCAAATTGGATAGCCTTGATTATGTGATGGGTCACAGGCTTCATTTGCAAGTCTGCTTGCCTGGGCATGGAGCTTGGAAGGAAGTGAGTCTCCAGAAGGAAAGTCTTCACCGGCTTCTATCACCATGCTGCTAATCTTATCTAAGTTGACTCTCCCTCCCTCCCTCTCCCCCTCTCTTTTTAAAGGGCTTCCTGTCACCAGCCTTTGAGGCAAATTGAAAAATTGTTATCATATGCCAAGAAAACATGGATATATATATATGCATGTTAGGGTGGATTCGGGTTTCTTCCCGTGTAGAAATCTGGTTGTATTGGCGACGTTTTGACGAGGTCTCACTCGTCATCTTCAGGCTGGTGTTCTGGCTTCTTTCTTCTTGAAGCAAAGAGTGGTCTCAGTTGAAGTCCTTCTATAAATACTGCTGGGGGGGTGTGGTTTGCTTGCTCTGTTGCTGATTGTAGGTTCCTTTGTTCCTTTGCATGTACCATGCAAAGTCTGTCCAGCCACATACATCGGACAAACAAACAGGAGAATAAGCGCACGCATCGCAGAACACAAGAACGCAGTCAAAAAAAAAGAAAAAAATCCTCTCTCTTCCAGCACATAAAAACAACAGGTCATGAAATTGACTTTGAAAGAACCAAACTCATCTCCAAAACTGAACACTTCAACAGTCGAATAAGAAGCCATTGAAATAGAGAAACACCCAAACAACATGAATAAACGTGATGACACCTCCCGCTTGCCTGACATCTGAAACTAGCCCTGGTAAGCCTCTGTCACAAAGACTGACATGAAAAAGGACACAAGATGCCACCACCTTCCATCCACACCAAACACAAACCCAGACCCTTCCCACAGATGAAACGAAACCACCATCCAATAACAAAACCATGACTGCACCATCTACTGCGGCACCCCACTCCAGTCACCACATGGAGCACACTCACACACCCCAAAAAAACATTGGGAGACCACAGACACGTAGCCAGACCAAAATGAATTCACAAGACACAGGACCCCACTCCACCAAAGCCCAGGATACTGCCAGAACCTACCAGCCATCTAACCCACCAGCATGTAAACAGCCATCTAAACAGCCATCAGCAGTTAATCCCTTAACGATCGCCTCAGCCACACAGCAGATCACAAAAGAACAAAGGAACAAAGGAACCTACAATCAGCAACAGAGCAAGCAAACCAAACCACCCCCAGCAGTATTTATAGAAGGACTTCAACTGAGACCACTCTTTGCTTCAAGAAGAAAGAAGCCAGAACACCAGCCTGAAGATGACGAGTGAGACCTCGTCGAAACGTCGCCAATACAACCAGATTTCTACACGGGAAGAAACCCGAATCCACCCTAACATGCATACCTATACCCGTGAAAATCTACGAAAACAAATATCCGACCTCTACGGGAGGAAACCTTCCAGCTGACCAGAACCTACGAGAAACTAGAAGTCCGAAGAGCCACCATCTTATGTGACATTGCATTCCTACGCAACTGCCGAGACAAAATGTGATCCCCACAAGCTTCCAACTGAAATTCCACTCAAAAACCCCATCCAGCGAAAGGATCCTGAAAAGAACAGAACTAGCCCTAATCAGAAGCGAACTACACAGGAAAAGATACCTACTAGATCAAACCAACAGAGACCTACTCACTCTCCACCTCAAACTCAGCAACAAAATCCACCCAACACTCTTTTTGAAACAGAGACCTCCCACAAGACAGACACACACACCAACAAACTCCACAAACTGGAAAAACGCCAGAAGCCCAACCCCCCCACACAACAGCCCATGAAACAAACAGTTCACAACATATCAGACAGGACACTCACCATTGCAGAGACCAAAGTCCTTTCCAAAGGATTCAACTTTGCAATCGCCCCAGACACATCCCCACCGAAAACATCATATGCGGAGTGGAAGCCAGCCTAACCAAAATCAACCCAGATGAAGCCAACAAAATCAGACTGAAGTCACCAATGTCCTCTGCTCCAGCAAACCACCCAGAAGCAATTTACACAAAGAAGAACAAAAGCCCTCTCCAACCTGAGGAAAGACAACAACATAATCATTCTCCCAGCAGACAAAGGCAATGCCACAGTGGTGATGAACACATCCGACTACCAAGCCAAATTATCAACCTACTACAAGACCCTGCTTACATACCTTTGAACACAGACCCCACCACCTACCTGGAAAAAAACCACCAAAGCCAAAATAAAAGCCTCTCCCTTAAGTGAAGAAATCAAGCCAAGCATCATCCCCAGAGAGAAATCATCCAGATGCCCCAATACGGCCTCCCCAAGATTCACAAAGAAGGAACACCTCTCAGACCCATAGTCAGCTCCATAGGCTCACCTCTACAAAACCTCGCCAAATTTCTTGCCAAACAACTCCAGCCCTATGCAGAATCCATCACTTCATACGTACAAAACTCGTTCCACTTCATAGAAATTATAAAGAAACAAGACCTACAACCCAATGACCTACTCGTGAGCTTCGATGTTGTTTCGCTCTTCACACAAGTGCCCATTCAAGAAGCCTTGACAGCTATCCACAACAAATACAACCCCCAAACACATCCTAGATCTGACCAACCACTGCCTAACCAACACATACTTCATCCACAATGGACAAAGATACAAACAGATAGAAGGAGATGGGATCACCCCTCTCACCGGTCATCGCAAACCTATAAGAAACCAAGCGTTACAGAAGTCCAAACATAAACCCAAACTCTGGCTCAGATATGTTGACGACACCTTTGTTATCTGGCCACACGGGAAAGATAAACTGAACAACTTCCTCACACATCTCAACAGCCTACACCCCAAAATACAATTCACTATGGAAATAGAAGCCAACAACCAACTTCCCTTCCTGGGTCCTAATCTACAAAAAACCCGACGGCTCCTTAGGACATACCATCTACCAGAAAAAAACACATACAAACCGCTACTTAAATGCACAATCACACCACCACCCTGCACAGATCAACTCCTAGCAAAAACCCTCATCTCCAGAACCAAACGCCTCGCTGACAAAGACCACCTAAAAACTGAATTACACACTCTCTCGAATCCGTAACGGATTCCAAAAAAACACCATCACCAAACTAATCCAAAAGGAAACACCCCCCAAGAACCAAGAAACAGAAGAGAACAACGGCACCGCCCTCCTCCCTTACATCAAAGGCACCACAGACAAAATCAGCAAAATTCTCCACAAACACAATATCAAGACAGCCTTTTGCACCGACCAAAAAATAGCCAACATCTTAAGAAACCCCAAAGACAAGATTGAGCTAGAAAAACAAGGAGTCTACGAAATACCATGCAAAGTCTGTCCAGCCACATACATCGGACAAACAAACAGGAGAATAAGCGCACGCATCGCAGAACACAAGAACGCAGTCAAAAAAGAAGAAAAATCTTCCTCTCTCTTCCAGCACATAAAAACAACAGGTCATGAAATTGACTTTGAAAGAACCAAACTCATCTCCAAAACTGAACACTTCAACAGTCGAATAATCATGGAAGCCATTGAAATAGAGAAACACCCAAACAACATGAATAAACGTGATGACACCTCCCGCTTGCCTGACATCTGGAAACTAGCCCTGGTCAACAGACGAGCCTCTGTCACAAAGACTGACACCAGGTCCAAAAGGACACAAGATGCCACCACCTTCCATCCACACCAAACACAAACCCAGACCCTTCCCACAGATGAAACCACCATCCAATAACAAAACCATGACTGCACCATCTACTGCGGCACCCCACTCCAGTCACCACATGGAGCACACTCACACACCCCAAAAAAACATTGGGAGACCACAGACACGTAGCCAGACCAAAATGAATTCACAAGACACAGGACCCCACTCCACCAAAGCCCAGGATACTGCCAGAACCTACCAGCCATCTAACCCACCAGCATGTAAACAGCCATCTAAACAGCCATCAGCAGTTAATCCCTTAACGATCGCCTCAGCCACACAGCAGATCACAAAAGAACAAAGGAACAAAGGAACCTACAATCAGCAACAGAGCAAGCAAACCACACCCCCAGCAGTATTTATAGAAGGACTTCAACTGAGACCACACTTTGCTTCAAGAAGAAAGAAGCCAGAACACCAGCCTGAAGATGAGTGAGACCTTCGAAACGTCGCCAAAACAACCAGATTTCTACACGGGAAGAAACCGAATCCACCCCAACATGCATACCTATGAAAATCTACGAAAAAAAAATATATATATATATATATATATATATATATATATATATATATATATATATATATATATATATATATATATATATATATATAATCTCAGCCATGAAAAAGGAGAAATCACTTAAAGAGAGACACTTTCTGCATGAACCCCCGCGCCTTCTCAGATAATCAGCAACAGCTGAATATGCCACGGTGCCCACAGACTGATATATAGCCCAAGCTGTGATTCATCCCGTGTCTCCTGTCGCCTGTCTGCCCCTTGCCTTTACGTGATCCATGATCTTTTTAAAACAGGCCCATATTTCTTTCTGAGCTGGGAGATTGCAACTTGCAAGGCATGGCAGGTCCTTGAGAAAGTGGGGAAGACTTGGTTTTTAAAGACTTTTCCCTTCGGTCCCAACAATTGAAGCGTGAGGAGTGTATGTCTCTCTCTCTCTCTCTCCCTCCCCCCCCTCTGTGTGTGTGTAATTTAAAATACAAAGTTTGGATGGGTAACCAAGTCCATTCTGGATTCCAGTCCTGGGGCAGAAATGAGACAAAAGAAAATATTTTTCCACCCGGCGTGTTGTTAGTCTGTGGAACTCCCTGCCACAGGAGGTGGTGATGGCATCTGGCCTGGATTAAGAACATAAGAACATAAGAAGAGCCATGCTGGATCAGGCCAAAGGCCCATCTAGTCCAGCTTCCTGTATCTCACAGTGGCCCCACCAGATGCTTTTGGAAGCGCATGAGACTAGATATCTGTCTCCTGAGACCACTCCCCTGCATCTGGCCCTTGAAGTACCCTGGTTTAAAGCCTGGAGATTACACATCTCCATCATGGTTTGTAACCTGTGATGGACTTTTTCTCCAGGAATCTGTCCAATCCCCTTTTGAAGGCATCCAGGCCAGATGCCATCACCACATCCTGTGGCAGGGAGTTCCACAGGCAAACAACGCGCTGGGTGAAAAAAATATTTTCTTTTGTCTGTTCTTACTCTCCCAGCCCTCAATTTGAGTGGATGTCCCCTAGTTCTGGTATTTTGTGAGAGGGAAAAGAGCTTCCCTCTATCCACTTTACTCATGCCCTGCATTATTTTGTACGTCTCAATCATATCCCCCATCAGGCACCTTTTTTCCAGACTAAAGAGCCCCAAATGTTTGGATTCCTTCAAAAGGGGATTGGACAGATTCCTGGAGGAAAAGTCCATCACAGGTTACAAACCCTGATGGAGATGTGTCATCTCCAGGCTTAAAACCGGGGTACTTCAAGGGCCAGATGCAGGGGAGTGGTATCAGGAGACAGAGATCTAGTCTCATGCGCTCCCAAACACATCTGGTGGGGCCACTGTGAGATACAGGAAGCTGGACTAGATGGGCCGTTGGCCTGATCCAGCATGGCTATCCTTATGTTCTTACGTTCTTATGAGCTGCTGGCCTGTCAAAGCCAGACAGTGAATTGCAAACCACACGCCCCATAGCTCCCTGAAGGGGGACTGCCTCGGGGGGGGGGAGCCCGTCATGCCCCACCAGAAGGGTGGGGCAGAGAGATACGGCCACCAGTCACTGCTGCCGACATTTTGACAGGCGAGATCTTTCGTCTAAGCTCCTCGGCTGGGAAGGAACCTGGAGGCATTTCATGTGTCTGGAAAAATCTCTGTCCCATATTTTCTCAAGATAACGAGCAACGGGCATCACAGTCCTTTCTAATTAGTGGAAGTGGGGTAAAAATAAACCACACTGGAGAACGAAAGGGGAGGGGGAGGGCATGGGGATGAAGGCAGGGAGAGGACACATGGGGGAAAAGGCAACATATTTCTTCGTTTGACAGCTAACGAGATCATGTTCAAATATGGGCTGAGGTTTGAGAGGTTTGATTCTGGGAACTCGACTCAGTGCTGTTTCAGAGTTGCTTTTTCATGCAGGGTTGGGTAGGGTGGGGTAGGCAAGATTGTTGTTGATCAGGGCCATTTGTGACTGCTCCGCTCACGGGTGCAGGGCTGGTAATTCCCAGGAGTGTTGCTTTCTGCAGAGGAATAACATCTTCCTGGTATGCCTGTGAAGATTCTCAGTCATCCAGGTGAGTTTTTCTGGAAGTTTTGTCATGGCTACTGGACTTCTTTTTGTGTGCTTTCCAAAGTACCCAGACAAATCAAAAAGCCTTCACCACCAAGGCCATAGCTAACAACCCATTCTTGATAGGTTTCAGCACCTTAGGCCATTGTTCACCTTAAGGCTATGGATACTATTGTCTCCCTAACGAGCCTATTCAGGCCATTGTTCATCTTAAGAGCCTAATTCAGATCAGGGTGACAAGAGGTCAAAGCTGACCATAAGATGGAGGACTCGCAACTAGCTGTATTCAGACTGATGAAGCTTTTTGAATGAGCAGCGAAACGTTTCTCTCTCTCAAAAAAGAAGTCCAGTTGCCATGACTCAACTTCCAGATCTTCCTGGTAAGATTCAGGACCGCTGCTGCAGTGAAAAGCACTTGGAGAAGGTTCGGTGTCAGGTGGGTCATTGAGAGCTGATGGCTTCACAAAAGGCCTGCTTCTCATGTGCTGATACGGAGTGATCTGGCTGCCTAAATGTTTTGGATTCACCTTGGCCTGTGTGTGCTTGATGAGGGCTACATAGGGACTTACCCTGATGGGAAACATTTTTATAGGCGGTTACTTCACATCCTTCTTTCTTCTGTGACTACTGTTGTACCATTACGCAGGCATGTCCAAACTTCGACCCTCCAGATGTTTTGGGGACCACAACTCCCCCAGTCCTTTGTCATTGGCAAGCTAAGCTTAGAATTCTGAGAGTTGTGGTCCAAAACATCAGGAGGGCCGAAGTTTGGGCATGCCTGCATTACAGTGTTGGTCGCGATCACGTGGTTTTGTCCCTGTTTCAGTGTTCCCATGGTCATGATAACTTGTCTCGTGACAAGTGTTACCTCACGGTCTTGTACCATGACAAACACAGCATTTGTCTAGCCTCCTTTTTCCTTTTTTTTGGGGGGCTTAAAAACTTTTTGATATTTCAAATTACTGGTGATCAGGATTTCATACGCCAATGCAGCAGAGTCAAATTAAAAACAAAACAAAATCTGGACACAGTTTTCTGAGAAAAACCAAATGTATTGTTGCGTGACAGTCGTTACTACGTGGTGTCTTGTCTCGGAACAGAAAGTGGGAACAAAGAGTGACAAGGGAAAAACCTATCCCCAGCACCAGGTACAGGATTGTCATGGGGGGCTTCTTCTGGTCGAGACAAATTTCAGTAGTTGCACGACGGACGTGAAGTAACATTTTTTGTACCGCTCCTAAACGCAACACTAACAGAGACAAAATGGACGTGAAGGAGCCGCTATAGTCTTCCTTCCTTTTTTGAAGGGGTGTGTTTGTGTGTTGAGGGGGGGTAATGATCAGCCTGGGTGGGTGCAGCCATTTATTTTCTTTTTTGGGATGAGGCTTAGGGCGGTTTTACACGACCCCTAAAATCCGACGCAAAGGGCTCCCAGATGCGGAGCTTAAAACTGTTTTCCCACCGGCTCTGGACTTTAAAGAAAATTAAGTGCGACCACGCCCACCTAAGCGCATCCCAGCGCATTTTAAAAGTACCTGGTCTCCAAGGGTGAAAAAATTCTGATGCGGATGTAAAGCAGTGAGTGCCAGGCACTTGTCGCCTTGTGTTTGGTTTTTTTGTCCCCGCCACCCCTTTAAGAGACAGGAATCATGATGACGACGGGGCTCGGGGCGGCTTCCACTGGTAGACGGAGGTGAGCCTGTGTTTTTTTTCCTCTCTTATTTTCTCCCTCCCATCACGCAGACAGGAGCAAGGAAGTGCGGAGGGGGTGGGAACACAGGAAGAGCTACGAACCCCCAAGATCTCTGGTCCGAATTTAAGTGGCCAGCGGATCTTAGGGGTTGTGTAAAAGCACCCTTAGAAGTGAGAAAAGAATGGCATCACAAATATTGTGTGGGGAGGGATAAGGCTATAAATATATATATATATATATATATATATTTTAAGTTATACCCATGAATAGAGATGGGCACAAACCACTGGTTCATTTCCTGCTGAAGAGCTGATCTGCTTCTCAGTGCCCTGCTCCTCCAGTGACCACACACTGGGAGGCAGTGCCAGGAGGAAGTGGGCCAAGGTGCTGCCTCTGATGGGTGGACTGTCAAGTTGCAGACCTGCAGTTTGGCTGAGAAATGAACCGTGCCGAACTACCGAACCATTAGGTCATGCCATTCTGCAGCTTTGAAATGGCTTTGGTCCTACTGGCTATGTTAATTTCAAAATGCGACTTCATTACCTATTAGAAGATGACCTGTTACAAGAAGCCACATTGCTCATGACACCCAAGGGATTCCAGGGAATATGAGAAAGGTGGGAGAAATTATTGGTGGAGATATTCAGGGAATTATAGTCCAAAAAAGAGAGTAAAAATTTCCAAGGTTTCCAAGGTTCTCCTGAATCTTAGGATTCCATGGAATTTAAATCGATCTTTGTAACTTATCAGCTTGATCCTACAAGTCCAGAGTAGTGCCTTGGGCATTACCAAAAATTATCAAAAATTCATTATCAAAAATTCTTTATGTCAATTTGAGTTAGTCCAGCTTTTTTTTTTGCTGACAAATCGGTTTCCCTACTGCCTCTAAAGGGCTATAATTTTTTCATGAAAGTGAGGATTCAATGGGCCGTTCTCCCCTGCAGACATTTTGTAAAGATGGTCTGTGTCGGTAGTGCCAGCATTCAACTCTTCCTACAAAGCCTCGCCTCCCACAAGCCACTTATTCTTTAAAGACCGCTTCACACCCAGGTAGGCATGATGTACGAGGGGTTCAGGACTTGCAGAAGCAAAACACCATGACTAAAGTTTGCTGTGAAACTGCTTTCTCATTTAAAACTTCACAGATGTCTACATTTCTGGGAAACTTTTCTACAAGAAAAAGAACATGGAAAAAAAGAATTTCATAGTCTGATGATTCAAAACTCAGAATGATTCCATTTGGATCACTCCCTTCCCACCACTCATCCATTACTCCCCTCCCTTACTTTCAAGCAACACATGCAGGAATTACTGACCTTTGGTGACCCAAACTACTTTAAACTGGATTAAAACTAGATGTCACCCAAGATTAGTGATTCCTGCATGCATCTCCTTGCCACAGGAGGTGGTGATGGCATCTGGCCTGGATGCATTCAAAAGGGGATTATACAGATTCCTGGAGGAAAACTCATTGCAGGTTACAAACCAGGATGGAGATGTGTCATCTCCAGGCTTAAAAAAACCCAGGGTACTTCAAGGACCAGATGCAGGGGAGTGGTATCAGGAGAGAGAGATCTAGTCTCGTGCGCTCCCAGACGCATCTGGTGAGGCCACTGTAAGATACAGGAAGATGAACTAGATGGGCCTTTGGCGTGATCCAGCATGGCTCTTCTTATGTTCTTATGTTCTTAACTTCCCTGTGACAAATTGTACTTGGTAATTTCAAGTCTGACCTGGTTGGGATGCAAAGAGAAAACAAAATATAGTTCTTCAAATAAATTCTTCGGGAATCCAGAATGATTCTGGATAACTTCTCCTGGATGACTGAGAATCTTCAGAGACAATTCTTCAGGAACCCATGACCTCAAGAGATGGCAAGTGCTCCAACAAGGGAGGCGTTCAAGAGTTATTTGGACAACCACCTGGCAGATCTCTTTTGGTTTCATATTTCTGCACAAAGCAGGGGTTTGTTTGGACTCGAAAACCTTATAGACCCCTCACCACTTCATGAGTCTATTCGGGGATTTTTTGTTTAATTGAAAACGATTTTGTCCTAACACTGGATTTTATTCAGAAGATCCTCACTGCTCAGTTCTACGAAGGCTGTTTGTGACAAAGGGAGACCACTAGGATGTTACGCCAAAGAAGGTTTCACTAAAAAGAAAGAAAGAAAGAAGTTGAAAGTTGACATCCCTGGTGGAGCTGCTTTGTTTTGGAAAGAACATCTAAGATTTCATAAACATCCCAAAAAGCAGAGTGGTTTGAGTCATCCTTGGGTTTGGCAATGGGCCAGAGGGTAATGAAATTTGGAAGGCATTGCACGCCTGGTACAAGAAAGAGATGGGACAGGAAGAGGGACTGTAGCCACCCACGTTGGAAGTTAACTTGGGAAACTCATCTTTTTGGGACAACCGCTCCCAGAAGTCAAAGCTAAGGTCCAAAGAAAGAGTTAACTTATGAATGAAAACCATGTCAGAGTGTTGTAGAATAAGAATAGATTGGTCCATCCGTCCGGCTGGCCATCCATCCATCCATCTATCCATCCATCCAGGGATAAAATTATCATTCTGAAGCAAAGCTTAGAAGAAGTCATTTTGTAGGACTACAAATCCCAGAATTCCACAGAGAAGGCAGGAAGGGGTGTTCTCGGGGGGCTGTAGTCAATAAGACACTTTTTCAAGTTGGGTTGGAGCCTCATGGTGTTGTGGTTATTAAATTGCAGTACTGCACCCAAAAGACTGCTCATGCCCTGGATTCGATCCCAGGTAGCCGTCTCAAGTTTCACTCAGCCTTCTGTCCTTCTGAGGTGGGTAAATAGCGACTACCAGAGAGGACAATGTGTAGCCTGCATAATTAAAAAGTATAAACCTCCCAGAGAGAGTTTTAAGATCTTCAAGGAAATATATAAACATGATTCTTTGCTTTGACTTTGATAAACTGTGGAGAATTAATTAAGTTAATTAAGTCAATTTGCTGATTGCTGTGCAGCTCCCAGCATTTTATTTGGGGAATTTGAGGGGAATTCTGGGGGCTTGGGTGCTTAAAAACCGCACACAAAGATCCCACCTCCCCTAAGAACACTGATTTTTTAATAGAGACACAAACACCCTATTCTGTGCTTCTAATCCAGCTGGTACAGCTTGTGGTGAAGGCTTCTGGGAGTTTTAGTCCAAGAATATCTAGGTACTGAAGGATGGAAATTGGTGTCTTAGAACCTATTTATTTATTTATTTATTTATTCATTCATTCATTTATTCATTTATTAATCTTGTATCCCGCCCATCTTCCCACTGGGAACTCTGGGCGGCTTACAACAATAAAACAGATAATAAAAACACTAAACAGAAAAGCAAGATCCGGAGCCAAGTTGCTTGTCAGGAGCTCTCCATGGTGCTGAAACCTTTGCACTTATTTATTTTTATTTATTTATTTTATATTTATTTATTTATTATTATTATTATTATTTATTTATTGCATTTATACCCCGCTTATCTACAATATATACTCTAAGCGGCTTACAAAACATCGGCCTCAATAGCCATAAATTACAAAAAAGAAACCAAAAATAAAACAAATAAAAATAACACTAAGCAAAGTTAAAACCTAATGGCACCTCAATGACTGACAATGATAGATAAAATAGTTTACGATGGCGGAGGAAAAAAAAAACAGTTAAAGATCGCCAAAGGCCTCCTGGAAAAGGTAGGTCTTTAACGCCTTCCGGAAGGCCAGCAGGGACTCTGCAGAGCGCACTTCACTGGGGATGGAATTCCAGAGGCTAGGGGCCGCCACTGAGAAAGTCCGGGTCCGAGTACTCGTCCTCCGGGCTTCACGAGGGGTGGCGACCCGAAGCAAGTGCGCTCGCGCCTGCCGAACGGGACGGGCCGAGGTTGATCGCTGAGCGATACGCTCTGCCAGGTAGTCCGGTCCCAAGCCATGTCGGGTTTTATAAACTAAAACCAAGACCTTGAATCTAATCCGGGCTGCAACGGGCAACCAGTGCAGGCGGGCCAGAACTGGGGTGATGTGGTCATAACGACGCACACCAGCCACCAGCCTGGCCGCCGCATTCTGAACCCGCTGCAGACGCCGGAGAAGAGTCAAGGGCAACCCCATGTAGAGGGCGTTACAGTAGTCCAACCTCGAGATCACCAGAGCTTGGACCACTGTTCTCAGAGAGTTTGCATCGAGGTATGGGCAGATCTGGGCGATCCGACGGAGATGGTAGTAGGCGGACCTGGTCACCGACGCCACCTGGGCCTCCAAGGTGAGCGCCGGGTCCAGGAGCACACCCAGATTCCGCGCCCTCTCCGCAAGCTGGAGGGAAACTCCCCCCAAACAGGGGAGAGGGCCACCGTACCCCGACGGCGAGCTCCCGAAGAACATGACCTCCGTCTTCTCGGGGTTGAGCTTAAGCCTGTTCGCCCCGGTCCAAGCCATACAGGCCCCCAGGCACCCGTCGAGGACTTCCACAGCTTCCACAGCAGAGGTGTTAAAGGAGAGATAGAGCTGCGTGTCATCAGCGTACTGATGACAGCAGACTCCAAAACTCCTGATGACCCCCGCCAATGGCCTTACGTAGATGTTAAACAGCATGGGGGACAGAGACGACCCTGTGGAACCCCACAGGGGAGAATCCAAGGCCGATAACTCCCCCATGCTGCACGTACTGTGGACGGCCCTCCAGGAAGGAACGGAGCCAACTGCGAGCAGTGCCTCCGATTCCAACCTCAGAGAGCCGGTCCAACAGGATACCGTGGTCGACGGTATCAAAGGCCGCTGACAGATCCAGGAGGACCAACAGGGTAGAGCAACCCCTGTCGGCCGCCCGGAGAAGGTCATCTTGCAGGGCGACCAAAGCTGTTTCTGTACCCGGCGAGGCCTGAACCCGGACTGGCAAGGATCGAGGCACTGCCGATCCTCCAGGTATGACTGCAGCCGGACCGCCGCCACCCTCTCGATCACCTTGCCCATAAACGGGACGTTGGCGATTGGGCGATAATTTGATAGATCGTCCACTGCCAGGCCAGGTTTTTTCAGAATGGGCTTTACCACCGTCTCCTTCAGACGAGAGGGAAAAACCCCCTCGCTGAAGGAGGCGGTGGCGATGACAGAAGCCCATTCGGCCATAGTCCCTCTGGCAGCTCTAATTAGCCAGGCAGGGCAAGGGTCGAAAGGGGTGGAGGCAGGCCGGCAATGCGCCATAGCCTTGGAGATCTCGACAGCAGAAACAGGCCCAAGCGCATCCAACCGAGGAGACGAAGGCGGACCAGCAGCTGGGGATGGCGGGGCGGGACCACTGCAACCGGAGTCAAGGCCGGCACGGATGGCCTCTATTTTAGTTTGAAAAAAGGCTGCGAATTGCTCGCTACTGAACTCAGTAGGAGGAGGCCTGGCCAGACTAGGATTGCTGAGGTCCCGAACCACCCGGAAGAGCTCCGCCTGGCGGTTTGAGGCCTCAGCAATTCTCAGGGAGTTAAAGGATGACCTAGCCTCCCTGATCGCGTTGATATAGCGACTAGTCTGGGCGTCCACCGCAGCCTTACTTGATACCGTCCGGTCTCTTCTCCAGCTGCGCTCTAGCCTCCTCCTCTCCTGCTTCATCACCCTGAGCTCCCCCGTGAACCAAGGGGAGGACTGGGCTCGGCAACGGAGAAGGCGCTTGGGGGCGATCCGGTCTATGGTGTGGACAGCTGTTTCAAACCAAAGGTTAGCCACATCCTCGACCGGAGCGCCAGTCATACCATCAGGTAGCCCTCCGAAGAGTTCACCGAACCGCTGGGGGTCCATGAGCCTCCGGGGGCGGGCCAAGATGGACGGCCAGTGGTCCCCGCGAGGTGGGGCCGGAATCGACAGGGAAAATGAGAGCAGGTGGTGGTCTGTCCATGACACAGGGAGGGCTACAATGTCCCCCACCTCCAGACACGAGTCCCCCGACATGGAGGTAAACACCAGATCCAGGGTGTGACCAGACCTATGGGTGGGGCATAAAACATGCTGGGACAGACCCATGGAAGCCATGGATTCCATGAACTCCAGAGCTGCACCGGAAAGTCCACCTTCCGCATGCACGTTGAAGTCACCCGCAACCAAGAGGCGCGGGGACCTCAACAGGGCAGCGGCGATGAACTCCGTGAGCTCTGGGAGGGATTGTGCGGGGTTGCGGGGAGCTCGGTAGCCCAGCACAATGCCAAATCTGTCCCGCTGTCCCACCAACAGGTGGAGGACTTCTAACCCCTGGCTAACCAATGTCGAGGCCCTGCTAACGTGAAAAGAATCCCTGTACATGATTGCGGCCCCTCCCCTTTTGACCCCCAACCTTCCCACAGCCTCTACCAAGTACCCAGGCGGGCACAGCAGGGAGAGGGAAGCCCCCTCCGTGCCCACCCAAGTCTCGGTAATGAACGCCAGGTCGGGCTGCTCATCCGCGATGGTGTCATGGATGATAGGAATCTTATTGTGCACCGACCTGGCGTTCATCAGGATGCAGGTAAGGTTGGGGGCGCTGGTGGAATGACTCCCGGGCACGTGGCAGTGAGCCGAGGGGTCAGAACGAGGGATAGACCCGAGTTGTCTGACCCGAGTTCTTCTTGCCTGACAAACCCTACGGCTACAAGCGTACCGCCCACGGCCCATCACCGTTGGTATGTGAGCCCCTGCTATCATGGCGGAGAGAGAGAAAGAGAGAGGGAAAGAAACAAAAACGATAAGCAACAATACAGTGCAAACTAACCAAGGCCAAAAAACTACATACAAAGCGCCAAATACAGTATAATAGTATATTATATAGTATTTTTACCCTGCCTTTCTCCTTGGAAAAGGACCCAAGGCGGCTTACAGTAGTGAGGGATAATATACAGTTCAGTACAATTAAGACATGTTCAAGTACTGAGAACAGGGAATTGAGGGACAGACTTACAGCATTAATAGACAACATTACATTAAAGCTACTAGAGAACGTGAGCAGTTAAAGGGGAGTAACGTTCTATGTAAAGTTATGACTGATAGAAACTAACTATGAAACATAGTGTCATAAGGTTCTAAGTGGTTATAAACACAAAGTCTACATGATCCTGTAGATTCATATAAAAGACACATAGTATTTGCACAGCTGCCTAGATAACCTAAGCATATCCAATCTCACCTGAACTCGGAAGCTAAGCAGGGGTGGCCCTGGTTAGTACTTGGATGGGAGACCACCAGGGAATACCAGGTGCTGTGGGCGTCGGGAGTAGGAACTGGCAAGCCACTCCAGTAAAAAGTCCATGCCAAGGAAAAACTCCATGGACATGGGGTCACGACGAGTCAGTCACGACTGTAACAATGCAACACACACACACACACACACACACACACACACACACACACAGAGAGAGAGAGAGAGAGAGAGAGAGAGAGAGAGAGAATTTGCACTTCTTTTCTGGTCCTCCTTCAAACCCTTGCATGTTCAGAGTTCATGTAATCAATAACAAGAACAAATAACAGGGTGTGATAAGTGCCTTCTCTCCTTTTGCCCCGTCTATATAGTCATTTGTCAGCATCCAAGTTGCCATGTTCCACCTTTATTTTCCCTTTCATCTCCAAAATCCAAGGCATTGTTTCAAATTCCATATTGAAATGGAATCTTTATATATAGGCCAACTGAAAAGACATCAGGTGTTTGAGAAGAGTAAAGCAGCTTTACTTTGATACAGAGAGGTAGCCCATGGCTTCTCCTCCTCTATGATGGCTCCCAGTATAGCTTCCTGTGTAAGATAGGCACCTTCTGTAGCCAAGGCTAGGGCTTTTTCTCCTGCACTATCCCTGCATAGATTTCCTGAAGCAATAGAAAAAACTTGAGTAGTTTCACCTTACATAAGAACATAACATAAGAACATAAGAAGAGCCATGCTGGATCAGGCCAACGGCCCATCTAGTCCAGCTTCCTGTATCTCACAGCGACCCCACCAGATGCCTCTGGGAGCACATGAGACTAGATCTTTGTCTCCTGAGACCACTCCCCTGCATCTGGCCCTTGAAGTACCCTGGGTTTAAGCCTGGAGATTGACACATCTCCATCATGGTTTGTAACCTGTGATGGACTTTTCCTCCAGGGATCTGTCCAATCCCCCTTTGAAGGCATCCAGGCCAGATCCTGTGGCAGGGAGTTCCACAGACAAACAACACACTGGGTAAAGAAGGATTTTCACCTTGAGTTATGAGAGTAATTATTTCTGTTTAACAGCTATAAGCTCAACTGGCCTGTTACAAGCTGCTGGCATGAATGTCAAATACATGCGAGATTTAGTTGACAGAGAAAAAACATGGGTAGAATCTTGCTGTTATATTTTGCATGCTCTGCATTTTTTATCTAGAGTCTTGGACTTCTGCATTGTATTTTTGTTGCTTTATAAATCTGTTTTCCAGAAAGCTTGCACCTACTGTTTTTAATATGATATTTATCACTTCTTCTTTCTGCTCAAATAATCAGCTGGTTTTAGTTCTTAATTTTGAGATTTTGATGATGTAAGCTGCCTTGGGCCATTTTTTTAAAAGGTGTGTGTGTGTGTGTGTGTGTGTGTGTGTGTGTGTGTGTAGACACATTTCAAACAAACAGGTGTTCCTGTAAGTGTTTTCCTTGTCTATTCCTGCTTCATACTCCCCTTGCAAAGAAACAAGTATCGATCTAGCGGTCCCACACCTGTTTTTTGCAACTGCTTCATAGGGTCTGGAAGTTGAGTCATGGCAACTGGACTTCTTTACCTTGAAACAGAGAAACATTTCGCTGCTCATCCAAACAGCTTCATCAGACTGAATACATATGTTTGGATGAGCAGTGAAACGTTTCTATCTCTCAAGGAAAAGAAGTCCAGCTGTCATGACTCAACTTCCAGATAAACCCACCTGGATGACTGAGAATCTTCACAGACATTTTTTCTTCATAGAGTCCTCCAAGACACAGGTGGGGCCAGGCCCTTCTCTGAAACCTCTGGCCCTTTCAGTCTAATTTGTTCCCTCTTGAGATTTTAACACATCTTGCGCCTGAGGCTGGGACACTTGGCCTCTCCAGTTGCCTCATCCATCATTCACTCGAGACATTTATTACTCTTAAATATTGTGTTTGCTTTTTCTTCTGGACAACTGCACTGGTGTCCACTCCTTCCAGTGATTTTACCCCCTTTTTAGCTGAGAAACATCCTGGGCATTTTCATTTCTGTGGTGCTCAGTGTCTCGTCTTTTTATTATTTATTTATATTTATTTATTTATTTTCAAACTTGTATACCGCGGCCTATTTCCCAGAGGAAACTCAGGGCGGTTTACAAAATTAAAAACAGTAGCAATTATAACAGGTAAAAACAATATTGGCAAGAGGCAGGGGGAAAGGGGGGAAAAAGGAAAAGAAAAAGAAGGTACTCCCCTAGCAATTACCGAAGGCATCCCTGAACAGCCAGGTCTTCAGTGTTTTTCTAAAGGACGCCAACGAGGGTGCCTGCCGTATCTCGCTCGGCAGAGAGTTCCAGACTGCAGGGCCAGCCACTGAGAAGGCCCGTTTACGAGTGGACACCTTACGGGCCTCCTTCGGAGTGGCGACCCGGAGTGAGAAGGCCAAGGAGGATCGGGTGGGTCGGGCCAGATCTACTCGTCGGGAAATGCGTTCTGCCAGATAGTCAGGGGCCAAACCATGGAGAGTTTTGTAAACCAAAACCAACACCTTGAACTTTATTCAGGAGGCAACGGGCAATCAGCGCAGGCGGGCCAGGATGGGGGTGATGCGGTCGAATCTACGTGCACCAACCACCAACCGAGCTGCCGTATTCTGGACCTTCTGCAGTCGCCGAACAAGGTTCAAGGGGAACCCCATGTAGAGAGTGTCAGGTTCCTCTGTTAACACATTTCCAGCACCCTTGTAGTAGTGTTTTTAGTCTTTCCTGTGAGGCACCATGGACATTCTCCAATATTGGTTTGGTTATTGCTTTGAATACAAGCACTCCTCACTTAGGCAGTTACTTCACGTCCTTCTTTTTTCCACGACTAGTTTTGTACCATGACAGCATTGGTCACGATCACGTGGTTTTCCCCCTGTTTCAGTGTTCCTATGGTTGTGATAACTTGTCTCGTGACAAGTGTCACCTCATTATCTTGTACCGTGACAAACAGTGAATTTGTCTAGCTTCCTTTTCCCTTTTTTTGGAGGGGGGGGGCTTAAAAATTCTTTTTTAATATTTCACTTCTGAAACGTTGAAATAATAAAAAAGGACACAGTTTTCTGAGAGAAACGAATGTTTTGTTGTGTGACAATTAGACATGGGCATGACCAGAAAAAATGACGTTTCAAGTTTTCGTTTGTCGGAATGGGTCCATTTCGGGTCGCTTCCGTTTGTCGCGAAATTTTTCAAAAATTTGTCGTTTCGTTTGTCGTTTCCACCACGATTTAGCATGATTTGACTTCCAGATCATAGGGGTGTCCTGCAATCAGGGCCGGCGCTAGGTGTTTTTGCGCCCTAGGCAGCGGGCGGGGTGGGGGGCGGGCGGCGGGGGGAGGTGCGGGCAGGCGGTTGTGGCGGGGGGCCATTGGCAGGCAGTGACAGCGGCAGGGGGGAGGCGTGGGCGGGCAAGCGGGTGGGTGGCGGCCGCGGGCCGCAGGTGCGGGTGGCAGCGCAGGCAGACGGGCAAATGGGCAGTTAGGATATCACTTAGGATAGAGGTTCTGTTCTTGGCTTGCACCCCAAATGTGTGTGTGTGCAAGCAAATTGAAGTTGGGAAAATAGAAAATAAATGGTAGTATATAATATATTTTTAAAATAAATCCAAACCTCTGTGGTAATATCATTGCCCATATTTCTGAGCCCCAACATTGGTCAAGCACAAAGGAAACTGAAGGCCTAGGAGGGCTGCTTGACCTGTTATTTCCCAGCAGTCCCCAGGACCGAAGCAGATACCAGGATGTGCTGATGTAGGCAAGAAGGGCAGAGGAAACAGGATGGCAGATAAACAAGATATCAGGATATATCTGTTCAGGCCCAGAAAAGCATTTCCTGTCCTTATCAATAATCCCTCACTAGCTAGGGAGCATTTTCCCTCCCACCTATGGAATGTATTTCCTCTGCCATTGTGTACTTGTTTACTGTGTATGGTCTCACAGATAAGGCATTCTGCATTCCCCTCCCACCGAGAGACGTCCTGCTGTATCTATTGTTCTCTCTGACTAATAAACACTGGTCGCTCAGGCAGTGGCAGAAGCATCACACGAATCATCACAAGAATCATCATCACACACTCTCACACACGCATGCCTCCACACATTCATACATCACACAGACATCCATGGACCCTGACAGAGAGACGAACAGGAATGCTGCCTGAACACCAGATGATTGCACCCCGAAACTCTGTGTCCATGTGATTCGTAACGCAACACACCTCCCACTCCCAGTCGAACCTCCCCCTTTATCCAATATCAGAAAAAAATCCTCACAAACTGCCAGAGAAGAAATAAAGAATAAACTGCTATTCCCTTCAGCAGACAAAGCTGCAGGGCATCAAAGAAATTATTTTCTAAATTCAATTCCCTCCCTGCCTGCCTAACTTAAATCCTAAAGCCTCCAGCCTCTCTCCTCAATCTCGATCGGATCACACCAGCACCAGCAGCCAGCCCTCCTCCCTCAACCACATCCATACACCCGACTGCGATTTCTGGAAGATGCCTCGGCTTTTTATGCCCTCTGAGACATCCAGAAGTGTCAGTCAAAAACCTAGCGATGCCATTGGTGGAATGGTTCAAAAAAATTGCATGGTCCCATCCTATGCCCAGCCCAAATGGGCAGGTCTAAAAAAATAAAAAATAAAATAAAATAAAATAAAATCAATACGACATTTTATTGCTATAAAAAACCCACTGCTGCTACTATTAAAATTCAGGCATTTAAAATAAATAAATTTCACATGTTTCTGTGGTGATTAGGTGTGTTTTTTGACCACGATTTCAAAAGAAAAATTGCGGTCGCCATTTTTGATTTCCCCCCCACCACCACATGGCATGGCGAGACGACGAGGATGACACCCCCCCAGCCTGGTGCAAGCAGCCCAGGACAGGAGAAGAGGGGAGGGAAAGGCTGGGGACCCCCCAGAAACCACCCCTCTGGTAGATGGCAAAGCCTCAGGCAGGCATATTTTCGCCTGCTTTTTTGGCCGGGAGTCGGGTTTTTTTAAAAAAAACTTTTAAAAACTTTTTCTGTGCTTCGCATTGCGCGATCGCCGCGATGCCACAAACGAAAACGAAAAACCTGACCAAATTTTTCTTTTTTCGGTTCGGGTTTGAGTTCTGACGGCTTAATTATTGTTACCGTTTACGTTACGTAATGGAAACGATAACCGAAAATGGAAACGACAATTTCGCCGAGTCGTGCCCATGTCTAGCGACAATTGTTACTACGCAATGTCTTGTCTCAGAATAGAAAGCGGGAACAAAGAGTGACAAGGGAAAACCCTTCCCCAGCACCAGGTACAGGATTGTCGTGCTTAGCACCTGTTCTGGGGATGTGGTCGAGACAAATTTCAGTAGTTGCGGGACGGATGTGAAGTAACTTTTTTTGTACCGCTCCTAAGCGCAACACAAACAGAGACAAAATGGACGTGAAGCAACCGCCTTAACGACATTCCTACGACTGGGTCATTACATGAATGGGTTGTTCATTGAGGAACTAAAGGTAGAGGTCTTGTGGTGGGTTGAGCTTCTGAGGCTGCCCTCCTTGCAGGCAGGCTAGAGCGGAGGAAAATAGAGATGAAAGTGGCTGAAGCTATGTCCCACTTGGGTCCTTCTTTCCAGCCGAGGTATTTTGTGACACTCACAGCAACACCCGATTTCCTGAGCAAGGAAGAATCAACATGAATGCCTGGTGTATCATGGGAGACGTTCATTCTAAAGAATGGGTGAAGTCCCACTGCCTTATTGATTTTTTACCCCTGTCCTTCAACCGGCTCTCCACAACAAAGCCATACTCTGGTTTAGTGGTAATGTACTTCACTGGTCAAACTCCTGTGTGGGAGAGCAGCTTTCCATATACACACCATTGTTCCCCCTTTTCACGCTGTGTATATTTGGCTTGGATGCCCGCTGTTGATACAGTAAGTGAGAATCTGCTTCTGCTAGCATATTGGGAAGGGATGTTATAAAAGCGTGGATTTTTAATCCCTGTACAAAGCTGTCAGCCAGCTGGGAAGAGGTGTAAGTCCAAGGGGCGCAAGATGCCTGGAGAAGAGGTGAAGGGTTGGTCAAGGAGTAAACCTTGGTGAGTCAAGGTTTTTCCATGTTTTCCATGTTTCATTAATGTCTTGCGTGGGCAGAACATCACTTAGCTTCAGTGATTTACAATGGATTTATGGATTGTACTGTCATGCGTGCAGTTTGATTTGGGATGAGAGTACCTCAGGGAGAATGGCAGCTTTAATACAAACATCATTGGGTGTAAACTTAGACAGTTACTTCACATCCATTCTCGTTCTGGGAGGAAGTTCGTTGTGTGTTGACGTTGGTCGTAGTCAAGAACATAAGAACATAAGAAGAGCCATGCTGGATCAGGCCAAAGGCCCATCTAGTCCAGCTTCCTGTATCTCACAGCAGCCCCACCAGATGTGTTTGGGAGCGCATGAGACTAGATATCTGTCTCCTGATACCACTCTCCTGCATCTGGCCCTTGAAGTACCCTGGTTTAAACCCTGGAGGTTACACATCTCCATCATGGTTTGTAACCTGTGATGGACTTTTCCTCCAGGAATCTGTCCAATCCCCTTTTGAAGGCATCCAGGTCAGATGCCATCACCACATTGTGTGGCAGGGAGTTCCATAGACTTACAACGCGCTGGGTGAAAAAATATTTTCTTTTGTCAGTTCTTACTCTCCCAGCCCTCAATTTGAGTGTATGTCCCCTAGTTCTGGTATTTTGGGAGAGGGAGAAGAGCTTCCCTCTATCCACTTTACTCATACCCTGCATTATTTTGTATGTCTCAATCATATCCCCCTCAATCACCTTTTTTCCAGACTAAAGAGGCCCAAATGTTTTAGCCTTTCCTGATAAGGGAGGTGCCCCAGCCCAGTAATCATTTTAGTCGCTCTCTTCTGCACCTTTTCCAGTTCCACTATGTCTTTCTTGAGATGCAGTGACCAGAATTGTATACAATACTCCAGGTGGGGCCTTACTATTGTTTTGTATAATGGCATTATAATGTTGGCTGTTTTATTTTCAATCCCCTTTTTGATAATCCCTAGCATGGAATTGGCCTTCTTCACCGCTGCCACACATTGGGGAGACACCTTCATGGAGCTGTCCACCAACACACCAAGATCTCTTTCCTGATCCATCACGGATAACTCAGAGCCCATGAGTTGATAGATGAAGTTTGGATTTTTGCCCCAATATGCATTACTTTACATTTGGTTACATTAAAACACATTTGCCATTTCTCAGCCCATTCCCCCAGTTTGGAGAGATCCTTCTGGAGCTCTTCACAATCTTCTCTGGTTTTTACCACACGGAAAAGTTTTGTGTCATTGGCAAACTTGGCCACCTCACTGTTTATCCCTGTCTCCAGGTCATTTATGAACAGATTGAAAAGCACCGGTCCCAGGACAGAGCCCTGGGGCACACCGCTTTTCACTTCTCTCCATTGTGAAAATTTCCCATTGACACCTACTCTTTGTTTCCTGGATCTCAACCAGTTCTCAATCCATAAGAGGACCTGCCCTCTTATCCCCTGACTGTGCAATTTTCTCAGCAGCCTTTGGTGAGGGACTGTGTCAAAAGCCTTTTGAAAATCCAGATAGACTATATCCACCGGTTCACCCAAATCCACGTGCCTGTTGACCTTTTCCTAAGAGGTTTGTCAGACAAGATTTCTTGAAGATGATTTTCTCTCAGCAAGGTTTGTTCTTTTATGTGTTTTAAGATTTTCTCTTGGATGAGGCTTTCCACCATCTTCCTGGGACAGATGAAAGGCTAACCGGCCTGTAGTTTCCTGGGTCCCCCCTCCTTCCTTTTTTAAAAATTGGTGTGACATCTGCTATCCTCCAGTCCTCCGGCACTGTGGCCGTTTTAAGAGACAAGTTGCATATTACCGTTAAGAGATCTGCAATTTCATTTCTCATTTCCCTAATAACCCTAGGGTGGATGCCATCTGGGCCAGTTGACTTGTTAATCCTCAATTTATCAATTAGTCCTAAAACCTCCTCTCTTTTAACCTGTATTTGATTTAATTCTTTAGTCAAGAGGGGCGGCTCAGGCAGCGGAATCCGCTCAAGGTCCTCTGTCATGAAGACAGACGCAAAGAACTCATTCAATTTCTCTGCAATGTCCAAGTCTTCCTTAACCTCCCCTTTTCCTCCCTCACCATCCAGAGGGCCAACTGGTTCTCTGGCAGGTTTTCTACTTCTAACATATTTAAAGAAGCTTTTATTATTACCCTTTATATTGCTAGCCATTCATTCCTCAAAGTCTTTCTTTGCCTCCCTTATCATATCTTCATTTCTTTTGCCAGACATTTCCTTTTTTTTTCCTCAGTTTGGGATCCTTTTTATTTACAGAAGGACCTCTCATTTGGGAGCCTTTCTAACTCCACAGAAGGACCATGCCAGTGTCCTCTTGGACTTAAATGAGCTCTTCTCTAACTCCACTGCTGGGCCTCTATTATTGTTGTTTTAAACAGGCTCCATGCACTCTGAAGAGATTGGATTCTTCTAACCTTTCCCTTCAGTTTCTCTCTAACTAGTTTCCTCATCTGAGGGAAGTTTGCCCTTCGAAAATCAAGGGTTTTTATGTCTGATTTGGTTGACACTCTTCCTCCGACATGCATGGCAAAGGTAATAGCAGCATGGTCACTGTTCCCCAGAGGCTCAGTGACATTCACACCTCTGACCAGGTCCTGAGTATCACACAATATTAGATCCAGAGTTGCCTGTTCTCGGGTGGGCTCCATGACAAGTTGCTCTAAGGCACAGTCATTCAGCAAGTCGAGAAACCCAGTTTCTCTTTCTTGCCTGGAGCTCGCATTGGCCCAGTCAATGTGGGGATAATTGAAGTCCCCCATGATTACTATCCTATCCCTTTTAGCCACTTCCATGATTTCTCTCCTCATTTCAAGGTCCCCCTCAAGTTTTTGATCTGGTGGACGATAGAATACTCCAACGATCACATCACTCCTTGGACCTGGTAGTTTAACCCACAGTGATTCTATGGTGGAGTCAGACCCTCTGTCAATCTCCATTCTGCTGGATTTTACCCCTTCTTTGACATAGATGGCCACTCCTCCTCCAACCCACCCCCCTCTATCTCTTCTATAGAGTTTATAGCCTGGGATTGCTGTATCCCACTGGTTCTCCGCATTCCACCAGGTTTCTGTTATGGCTATTATATCAATGTTATCCCTAGCTGCCAAATGTTCAAGTTCTCCCATCTTTGCTCGGAGGCTTTGAGCATTGGCGTAGAAGCACCTGTACAGTGGGTCCCGCAACAACAGCTGCTGCCTTGTTCTATTCGCCCCACAGCTTTTATTTTCAGTAGATGAACTGTCACATTCCGTTATTCTCCCGGTGCTAATACCTATACCTGCTATGTCATCTCTATGTGATTCTCTACCCTCTCCAACCTCGTTCCCTGAGGATGAGGTGTTCCGAACCGGATGCCACTCAGCTCCTGTCGGCTTTCCCCCAGTTATCAGTTTAAAAGCTGCTCTGCTGCCTTTTTGAGGTTGAGTGCCAGCAATCTGGTCCCATCATGATTCAAGTGCAACCCATCCCTCCTGAACAGGTTTGGCTTGTCCCAAAATATTCTCCAGTTCCTGACAAATCTAAAGCCCTCCTCTCGACACCATCGCCTCATCCATGCATTGAGGCTTCTGAGTTCTGCCTGTTTGGCGGGTCCTGCACGAGGAACAGGTAGCACTTCTGAAAATGCTACCTTGAAAGCCCGGGTCTTCAATCTTCTACCTAGTAACTTGAATTTGGCTTCCAAGACTGACCGCTTGGCCTTCCCGACATCATTGGTACCGACGTGTACCATGACCACTGGCTCCTTCCCAGTTCTCTCTAACAAGCTATCTATATTTCTGGTGATGTCTGCAACCTTTGCACCCGGCAGGCAAGTGACCATACGGTTATCATGCTCCTCACAAATCCATCCCTCCATATTTCTAATTATAGAATCCTCTAGTACAATGAGCTTCTCTCCTGCAGCCTGATCATCAACATGTACCTGATCTTGTATCTCATCAATAGTGATGAGGGAGAGATCCTCCGGTGGAACCAATTCTTCCTCTATGTGTGCCTCATGAGGTGTGCTGAGGGAAAGAGCTTCAAACTGATTGTGCAAGATGAGACTCTCTGAGAGATGCCTTGGCCTTCTACTCCTTTGAGTCACATTCCTCCACCCATCCAGCTCCTGAGTTGCGGGAGTGACTTCCTCCTTTGAAGTTTGCCCTGTCTCCTCTTGGAACTGAGTAGTCTGTTCCGCTCTGTCCAGGAACCGCTCAAGCTTCTTAATATGTTGCTGGTCGGATATGCGAGCCTCCAGCTGCTGGACCTTCTCTTCCAATAGTGCCACCAGCTTGCACTTGCAGCAGATGTAGTTCTGCACACGCTCTGTCAAGATAACAAACATGGCACAAGTACTGCAGGTAACTACAGCTGCTCCCTGCAACTCCATTTTAACGAGTGCAATAAAATGTATTGAAGGTCTCAAAAAATGTAAACTTGCACTAATTTTTTTTTAATCTAGTAAGACTCTTTACTTCTTTTGTTGTTTATTGAAAATCTAACTGTGTAGGGGCTGCTAAAGCACCTCTACTCCAACTGCAATCACGTCAGGAAGTTTCCAGTGCTAACTTGCTAATGTGTGTAGGACTTCCTCAGAAGTAGCTTGGCTTTAGGAACTCAATTATACCCAGAAGAAATTATAAGGGTGTTTTTTTTTAGTTTGCACACGCTGTCAGGTGCATGCTGCTGGGAGCAAGTATTTAAAGCTAAAACTCCGCCCCTTGCTCCTGCAAGAACAGGAAGTTAGCTGTCTGCCCTTTGGCCATGTGCTCCTCTCACCACCTGCTTCCTCTCTGCTGCTCTGCCAGAAAAGGACTGAGGGGCTGCTGGGAGCAGGTATTTAAAGTAAAACTCCGCCCCTTGCTCCTGCAAGAACAAGCTAAAACCGCCTGCTTCCCTCTGCTGCTCTGCCAGAAAAGGACTGAGGGGCTGCTGGGAGCAGGTATTTAAAGCTAAAACTCTGCCCTTGCTCCTGCAAGAACGTTAGCTGTCTGCCCTTTGGCCGTGTGCTCCTCTCACCGCCTGCTTCCTCTCTGCTGCTCTGCCAGAAAAGGACTGAGGGGCTGCTGGGAGCAGGTATTTAAAGCTAAAACTCCGCCCCTTGCTCCTGCAAGAACAGGAAGTTAGCTCTCTGCCCTTTGGCCGTGTGCTCCTCTCACAGCCTGCTTCCTCTCTGCTGCTCTGCCAGAAAAGGACTCATGTGGTCTTCTTCCGCTTCTGTCCCTGTCCCTGTGTACCCACGGGCGTGATTGATGATACTGGTATGACTGCTACCGCATGTCCTCTTTCTGTGATGAGATGTGAAATTCTATGCTTTCATTCTCTTTTTTTTTTCAGTCCGACCTTCCGTTTTTTGATGTTTCGATTCTCCGAAGTCTTGCCTTCAATGCGTTATGGAGCAAACTTTGAGGCATTTGTCTTTTAAAATCTCAGCACTGCATTGCTAACTCCATAGGGAATTTACTGGCAAATGTCACTTCACACTCCTGCCACTAGATAGAAACGAGCTACAACCAGGACTCGTTCCGCGACGAGGCTTACTTCATGGGCTCTCATCTTGGAATAAGAAGCAAGATGAGCAGATTCCCGAGGCCAGGGAGCGGAATTGCTCATCCTGCTTAAATCGCAATTCAGGGGGCGTGGTCGGGACGAACTCCCATCATCACACAATGGACGTGCGGTAAGATTACTTCATACCAGTACCAAGCAGGACCATGAACCGTGATGAAAGGGACGTGAAGTAACGGCCTTAGACAGGCGTCAGAGATACCTTGTTCTAATGCCAGCATTGGGTTGAATCATACCAGTCCAGCCTACAGCATGTAAATCTCTCAAGAAATTGTATGCGTCAAGCCAACCTCCCCAAACTCAACCCAACCCAACCCAACCCCATTGTAGATGTCTTGGTCTACAAATCTCACCACTGCCAAATGAGTGGTAAATAATGGCAGTATGTTGTAGATGCACACACCTCTTCAGTTGTTGAGTTGAGGAAGTCTAGTGTGAGAGAAAGCTGGGCATTTAAGAGTCACTAATCTCTGCCCAAAGATGACCAGAAGGTCTAGTAGGAACTGTCAGCCCTGGAGATCTGCACCACAGAAGAATGTCCAGTTGGAGCATGGAAGGCAGCTATCATTATGGATGCTTAATGGCTATCATTATGGATGCCTAAGGACAACTTCTGGGTTGGAGAGAGAGGCAGGATATCTCTCAATGCCATTTGCAAGGAATCGTAAAGCAGGTGATGACATGTGCTTGGGAATACCCTGAAGCAAATGGTGAGCCACTGTGTGTGAGACAGAATGCTGGATTGGATACGCTGTGGCCTGTTCCAGCAAGGCTGTTCTTATGTTCTTGTGAAGGAGTCATGTTGAACAGCCAGTAGTCTACTAGTTCTCAAAAACAACTCCAGTCTCTTGGTTCTGATCTTTTTCTAATAGGCAAGGGCATCACTGGAAAGTCCCTTTGCCGAGAGGAGGACTTTCACAAGGAGGTACTAACGCCTGTTCTGGGATGTATCCACAATTATATTGCAGAGAAAACAATGAGCCAATGGTATTTTTTAAAAAAGAACAATATTTGTATTTGTAAAAAACAAAAAAACAAAAAAAAAACAAAATGGAAAACACACACAGAGAGACAGGCACAGGCACAGACACACGCGCGCGCACACATGCACGCGCGCAGACACACACACACATGCACACGCGCATGCATGCACACACACACACATACACAGTACAAAATCCAAGGAATTACGTACTCCTGGAAGAAAAATTGCATTGATTTAAAATATAACATAAGATGATAAGAATATGACAGCTCCATTTGTGAGCTTTCAAAAGCTCTCTCTGGTGGTTCATAACAAAGCAAATCTGTCTTTGGGTTCCTGTGCTGATGCGGGTTCCAATTTTTTTTAACTGAATGCATTCACACAGGTTCAGGCTGTGTAACCGCTTGAGCCAATGCCATGGAGGCTCCTGCACGGCAGGGTATTCGACTGGATGGCCCTTGAGGTCTCCTCTGAATCTATGATTCTATGATTCTATGACCGCTACCACACTTCTGTGAGCAGCCGCTTTTTATTTTGGGTCACCTTTTCTCCTCCCGGGTTCATGTGGTTGTAATAGCGATTCTGCTGTTTGCATTTAAGTGGGTAGCTAGCAATTGGCTTTTCCAGTTCTCACTTTTATTGAACCGCTTTAAAACTTGATGTGTTGGTGGACAGCTCCATGAAGGTGTCTCCCCAATGTGTGGCAGCAGTGAAGAAGGCCAATTCCATGCTAGGGATTATCAAAAAGGGGATTGAAAATAAAACAGCCAACATTATAATGCCGTTATACAAAACAATAGTAAGGCCCCACCTGGAGTATTGTGTACAATTCTGGTCACCGCATCTCAAGAAAGACAGTGGAACTGGAAAAGGTTAAAATGATTATTTTTAAAACAATTGGGCCTTTGCTAAAACAACCCTTTAGTGAAAGCTGAAAATTTTGCACAACGATGTTGGTAAACAGGTTAAGAACTGGGGATGGGGGGGGGGAAGCAACTTACTATGTCCGCAAATTAAACCAAATCACTTAAAAGGGAGGCACAGGAAGTGATGTAATAAAAAAACACCCCCAGTGGCCATCGCAAGAAAAAGCGTCACCGTGGCCAAAAATGGGCATGGCCGAGGGGGTCCTTTTGATAAATTGTTTTGAAAACCGGACAGTGATTTTCAAAAGACCTTGTTCTAAAAGAAAAGGCATTTTTAATCAGAAGTGCGGTAGCGGTCTATGATCCAGAGGATGGCTGTCTCAGCTTTCCAGATCAAAGTGGGAGGAGAGGCAGCAAACTACAGGGTGGTCCGTTCCCTCGACCAGGGCCAGCACTAGGTTTTTTTGCGCCCTAAGTGAGGGGCGGGGGTGGGGTGGGGGCAGTGGGGGTGGGGTGGGGGTGGCAGGGGGTGTGGGGGCTTTTGGGGGGCAGGGGGACGTCAGATGGTGGGGGACGGCGACAGGCACGGGGGGTGGGCGGTGATGGGTGGGGGGGCAGCGGGCGGACGGTGACGGGCGGTGGGGGAATGGACGGTGGGGACAGCGGTGGTGGTGGGCAGCAGGCTGGCCAGCGCCCCCTCTCCATTTTGGCACTGTAGGCAACTGCCTAGTTTGCCTTAATGGACCCGCCGGCCCTGCCCTCGACTAACCGTCTCTTGTCTCCAGAGCATTTATTTATTATCTTGAAAGGCTTGGTGCCAGTGCTGGCATGTTAGGGCATCTAACAGACACCTCTCCACACACTCTCTCTCCAAAGAAAACAAAACAAAAACCCACCCACAAGAAAGAGCAAAGAAGAAATTGGCAACCAGTCCGTTTTGACCATGCATTCTATAAAAGCAAATGATTCCATCATAAACTCCAGTAGAACCATGTTATCCACAGTGGCCGTTACTTCACGAAGTACTTCGCTTCGCAGCGGGATTGCCTTCGCTTTGAATGCGAAGGCGGTCACGTGGTCTCCCTTCGCCCCCACCCCTCTTTCTCTGGCCTCACCATGCGAAATTTTAGGATCGAATCCATTACTACCTCACGTGCTGCATTGGGAAACTTGCAACGTCCGGTTTCTTCTTTTATTTTAAAAAAAAATTACCACGGCCATCGATGCATCAATATCCGGCTGTCATTTGCGGTCAGAGGCGCACAAGCCAGCGGTCAAGCCCGGCGCTCAAAGGCCCCTGCGGTTGTCCCGAGGACTTGTGGGCAGCCATCGTGTTTCCCTGAAGCAGAACAGCTGGGTTGGTTTTTTGGGGGGCGGGCGGGGTGGGGAGAGGCTTCTCTCAGCTTCAGCGCCCTGTGTGCCCCGCCGCCGCTCTCTGGGTGGGTGCGCGCGGGGGTGTCTTGCAGCGGCGGCACCGACACCCCCTCCCCCTCCCTCTGCGCAGCACTTTGCCATCCCTTGCCAGCGGAGGGGCTCTGCTCACGTCACCCGGGGACGCTTGCCCCCCCCTCTGTTGCCCCTGCCCCGTGTACAGAAAGCAAGATCAAAAGAACGGGTTAACCAAAATATTGATGCATCGGCATTTCGGAGAAAAAGTAAGTTAAAATAAATAAATATATATATTAACTGGACCGTGACTTTGGCGAAAAGATTTCCGGCCTCTGGCAAATCTCTCAGCTTGGAGCAATGGCGCCGCATCCATGCGGACTGAAAACTCGCACAGTAGATTGGCGAGAGGTTCCGGCCAGTGATACCCCTGTGGTTGTCTACTACGGGGGCAAGAGAGTGCTTGACCTGTTACCTTTCTCCTGGATTTCTAAAGATATTTAGAATTTTGAGGCACAAAGGCAGGCACATGGCATGTTGTGGTGATGCATCCTAGGCACACAGATTGGTGGAGGTAGATTATAACTGTGCCCCACCTGGGGGGGGGGGAATCCTGCAGACCTCTTCCCTTCCTCTTGACTGAATGTCTCTCGGTGGGATATCAAACCAAGATCTGGTAGGGAGAAAGAAATCAGCGGTTTGGGGATTGATTCACTCTTTTAAAAAGTAGTTTTGGCCTACAATCATAGAGATAGAAGAGACCTCGAGGGCCACCCAGTTCAACCCCCTGCCATGCAGGAACTCCCATCACAGTATTTCCGACAGATGGCCATCCAGCCTCTCCTCCAAAGAAGGAGACTCCACCACCCTCCTTTGTGGCAGCAGATTCCACTGCCAAACAGCTCTATCCATCAGGAATAGAGGTGGGCACAAAACAGAAGACCCATGGTTTAGGTTTGTCTGTTTTGGGCCCACCTTGGTTCGGTTCAGTTCGGGTTCAGACAATTTTTTAAAAAAATCAGTATGAACCCGAACTGATCCAAACCGGTTCAGGTCCTTACCGGGCAGCGACAGTATTTTATTTTTATTGTATTTTTTTTTTACTGCTGACCTTATGTCCCGCCTACCAGCTGTAGTGCGGGCCGGTCGGCTCCCCCCCCTCCTCCTGCCGCCGGCGGTACAGCCAGGAGGACCGGACCAGTCCAGGACCACTCCAGATAGGAGACACCGTCAGAACGAAAAATGAACTGAAAACGAAACAGAAATTTCCATTTCGTTTTGTTTTTTTTTTTAGAGGGGTTGGGTTCATTATTCATTTTGTTACGTAACAAAATGAATCACAAATAACAAAACAAACCAAAAGTTCATTTCGTGCCCATCTCTAGTCAGGAAGTTCTTCCTAATGTTCAAATGGAATCGCATTTCTGTAGTTTAAAGCCACTGCTCCGAGTCCTTGTCTCTGAAGCCATGGAAAACAAGCCAGTCCCCTCTTCTATATGACATCCTTTCAAAAATTTAAACATAGCTTGCCTGACTCAGTGCTAAGTCGAGGCTTCAAAGCGACTGATTCGGTTGTGGTGCCAGGCACCATTCTAGCCTTCCCTTTCTTTTCCACGGTGAGTTGGAAGTGGTGCATAGCATTTCTCCCCATAATGACCAGGCATCTTGCAAAAAAAAACAACAACCCCTCAGCATCCCCACATTGGTCTGACAATGAGGTGGAAACAGGATGGGGGGATAACGTTGGGGAGAAGTGCTCCTGTGGGATTTCACCCCTGGAAATGTTTACAAGGTTGTCCTTTTTTGAGGTGGTTGGTTTAGGGGAATCCAAAAGCACAGCAGACCACAAAGACAGAACCCAAATCGAGAGGGGGGGGGAAACAACAACAGTGTAAACAGAAGCCTGGAATCCAGATGGCTTTATTTTTCTGTCACTGGCTCATTCTGGGGGTTATATAAGGCCACGACCACACAGACATGTATCTTGATATGATGCCAGCTTCCCTGGACTGCACCCTGGTGTTTAAATCACTGTGGCCATTTACAAATGCTTCCTTATCCTTCGGAGATGCATTTCAAATGTCCACACTTCACACTGCCCCGCACCTCCCTCACCCTTCTCTGCTATTATCGGCACTCTCTAACACCACTCTCTTTTGCTCCTATTCAAATCCCTTCTTTAAAAAAAGTTTAGCAAGTGAAATAGCACTGCACTGACTTATTTGAATCAGCGCTGTGTTGGTTCAGCATTAGAGTTATAGCGTTAGAATAGGATAGCACTAGACTAGGAGAAAAGAAATATTCTTTTAAAAGGCGGTTTACAAATGGGATCACAATCGTAGACGTAGTCCTTTCAGTGTGATCTATCTATCTATCTATCTATCTATCTATCTATCTATCTATCTATCTATCTATCTATCTATCTATCTATCTATCTATCTATCCCTGGATTTTTTTATGTTTTTAAAGCATGCCGAAAGCAAGGGAATATTTTGCAGGTAATACATATATTTTAGAGCACGGAAATCTTATTTTGCATAAGACTACATTTCCCAGAATCTCTGGCCAGCACTGGACACATTACATAAGGAGTTAGAACTTTCTTTCTTTCTTTCTTTCTTTCTTTCTTTCTTTCTTTCTTTCTTTCTTTCTTTCTTTCTTTCTTTCTATCTTCTATCTATCTATCTATCTATCTATCTATCTGTCTGTCTGTCTGTCTGTCTGTCTGTCTGTCTGTCTGTCTGTTCCTGGGTTTCATTATGTTTTTAAAGCATGCCGACTGCAAGGGAATATTTTGCAGGCAATACCTCTGCATAAGACAGTTCCTTGAAAGAATCAAAACAAAGAGGAACATTCAAGGGGTCCTGGCCATATGCAGCACATATGTCAGATCGCATGTCGTTCTTAGCAATAAAAAGTCCTTCATGGGCCTCCCAGGAGCCTCTTTCGCACTTGCCTTCCCCCTGCCCCCCCCCCAAAAAAGCCTTTCTATTTTACAAACTACCTTTGTGGTGTCTCCTCCTGCGTCTCCCTGCATCACTTTGCTCAATGAAAATGAAGTTTCACACCCATTGCAATCTCACCAAATGCCAGCATTCCATGGGTTGCAGACATCTGAAGGGTCCCAGATTTTTTGTTTCATAAACTGGTGTGATGAGCGATATTCCTGAGGCAGCTTGCCTTTCCAGATTGGTTTCACATGTGGATCCTGGAGAGATGATGATGATGATGATGATGATGATGATGATGATGATGATGATGATGATGATGATGATGATGATGATGAGGGCAGCCTACAGCTAGCAAAACAAGGACGGAATCCCGCTTTGTTGCCGCAATGTAGAAAGAACTTGTTAAGAATAATATGTTAATTAGCTGAAACTTTTTGAAACAAGCAAAGCAATTCTTCCTATAGGCTGACATTTAAAACATTCACTAGTGTGTATATATATTATATACCTTTGTGTATATATATTATATACCTTAAAAGGACCCAAGGACAAAGTCCCAGATATATTATTATATACAGTGGTACCTCTATTTAAGAGTGGCTCTACTTAAGAGCAATTTGACTTAAGAGCAGAAAACCTTTGGCGTTTTAACTGCCACCTTACAAATTTTAGATGCTGACTACTCTACTTGCATTTTTTTAGTTTTTTATTTTAAAATGTATTTATTTTTTATTTTTTAGATATGGTACCTCTATTTAAGAGTTGTTCAACTTAGAGCATGCATTCGGAACAGATTAAATTCACTAGTAGAGCTACCACAGTATACAAACGGTGCTTGCAAGACTCTTTATACATACATAAAGAGTGTTGCAAATACAGTTCTTTGCACCAGCAGGGAAGAAATCAAATGTCTCCTTGAAGCCAAACAATTTTTTCTTTATTTAAAATATTTGTATTTATTTATTTAATTTTATTTATTTATTTAGATTTGTCACTGCCCATCTCCCCTGAGGGACTCTGGGCGATTAATAATAATAATAATAATAATAATAATAATAATAATAATAATAATAATAATAATAATAATAATAATAACAACAATAATAACAACAACAACAACAACCTTTATGGTCATTGTAAAACAATAAAATGACAGATATGTTTTTAAAAAAATCTAAAAACCATCTAAACCTAATAGTTATCCCGCCTTTCTCCTTAAAAGGACCCAAGGACAAGGTCCCAGATATATTAATCAACCAAGATGGGAGAGATGGACAGCGTAAGGAATCCACTCCACGTAGATCATCTCTAAAGCCTTAAAATAAAGTGCAAATGCACACATATAAGGTCAGTACATGGATTCATCCTCCCAGTGCCTGCAGGAAAGCTACATGTCTGATTGTTCCCAAAGGGGGACAATTTAATGGGTGCAATATCCCTTAAAATGACTTTTCTATCCACTGGGGGAATTGGTTAGACCCAGCCTTCCAAAGAAGTAGCCCTGATGCTGTACTCACTTGGCCCCAGATAGGGGCCAGGCTGCAGTACTAGAGGTGGCCATGAACTAGAAAACCCATGGTTCAGGTTCGTCAGGTTTGGGCCCACCCTTGGTTCGATCTGGGTTCGCGTTCGTATGAATTTCCACAGACTAACAACGCACTGGGTGAAAAAAAATATTTTCTTTCGTCTGTTCTCACTCTCCCAACCCTCAGTTTAAGTGGATGTCCCTTAGTTCATCACATTAATACAGTATCATACAGTCTGGCAAGAAAAAGGGCTGGGACAAGACAATACAACTAACACACGACACACACTGTACGCTCAGTGATCGCCAAAATTCTCCATGAAGATTCATGTCTTTAAGGCTCTCCTAAAGGCCAGCAGAGAGACTGCCAGCCAAATCTCCATGGTAAATTTTGCTCATAAACCAAGGTATTACTGTACTTCTTCCTGGCGATGTTGAACCCACAGTCTCTCCCATCATCACCCTATGCAGGCAACAACTGCTCAGAGAAAGCTCCAGGTAATGACATGGGGGGGGTGAAATACAAATATAAATGGTGCCATTTATCCTCTAATGCAGGACTTCCCAACAGGTAGACCGTGGGCCTCTGGTAGCCAGCGAAGGGTTCAAAAGTAGCCCGCCGGCCATCAATAAAAAAAGTGAGGGGATAAGTTATCCACCCCTCCCTCCCCCATCCCAAGGACCACCACTGCCCCAGCAAAGTTTTGGTGTCTGCCATTCCACTGTCTCAGCTGAGTGGGGCAGTTCAAGGGCCATGGCGCATTGAAATCTGTTTCCTCCAGAACAGATTAATTGGTTTTCAATGCATTCCTATGGGAAACCGCTGCTCTACTTGCAAAAGGTTTTACTTATAAGCATGTGCTTGGAACGGATAAAATTCGTAAGTAGAGGTTTTAGTGTAGTAGCCCTCGGGCACTTTCAGCTGGAAAAAGACCTTGGCCTGTTGAAAGTTGAACAGCCCTGCTCTAATGGAAAACACATATCCTATATTTGCACCCAAGAAGGGAAGCCTTCCGATGGAACCAGAGACAAGACAGATTGGAGCCTCTTTTGCTTTTAAAAACGGAATGAAACAATGCTCAGCCCTCCTATGATTTGTTCCTCCTCGGAAGCATTTTCTGGGAGCGAAGACAGAGGCTGGGGAAAAAGAAAGATCCGATCCCCCCAAAATAGAATACAATAAAAATGGCTCTCACAAAAAAGTCCTTACTGCTGAAGGAAAATAGCCCCTTTAATTAACTTTTAAAAAGTTTATTTTCAGCAGGATTAAAGGGGCCTTCGCGACTGCGGCAGCTGCAGCGTTGGCGAGCCTGTAACGTGGCTACAGAAACCTGCAGATGACGTAACCCTATTACCCTTTAATGGATCCACGGAGGCTTGTTGGTTCATGCTTGCCCTTAAGAAAAACAGGGAAAATGGGGGGAAGAATCATCTTTATGGCTACTCGTGGGTTGATATAAGAGCTGGAAAAGGGTTTCTTGTGTACCCAAATAATTTCAATACCTTTTTTTCCCACCGAGAGCAGAACAAGGATGTCCCACCTGCTTGTTCCTCTCCTAACAATGCCTTTGGGGGCAAAAGGAAGAAGTCGTCTGTGAGGTTTGGGCACGTTTGAAGGTGTTGTACCTTTCCTGCTTGTTGGAAAAAACCAAGGCAACTTCTGCAGAAACAGTTTCCTTTCTTCCAGATTTTCGGGTATAGGTATGCATGTTAGGGTGGATTCGGGTTTCTTCCGTGTAGAAATCTGGTTTTTTACGTTTAGGTCTCACTCGTCATCTTCAGGCTGGTGTTCTGGCTTCTTTCTTCTTGAAGCAAAGCGTGGTCTCAGTTGAAGTCCTTCTATAAATACTGCTGGGGGTGTGTGGTTTGCTTGCTCTGTTGCTGATTGTAGGTTCCTTTGTTCCTTTGTTCTTTTGTGATCTGCTGTGTGGCTGAGGCGATCGTTAAAGGATTAACTGCTGATGGCTGTTTAGATGGCTGTTTACATGCTGGTGGGTTAGATGGCTGGTAGGTTCTGGCAGTATCCTGGGCTTTTGGAGTGGGGTCCTGTGTCTTGTGAATTCATTTTGGTCTGGCTACGTGTCTGTGGTCTCCCAATGTTTTTGGGGGTGTGTGAGTGTGCTCCATGTGGTGACTGGAGTGGGGTGCAAAGTAGATGGTGCAGTCGTGGTTTTGTTATTGGATGGTGGTTTCGTTTCATCTGTGGGAAGGGTCTGGGTTTGTGTTTGGTGTGGATGGAAGGTGGTGGCATCTTGTGTCCTTTTGGACCTGGTGTCAGTCTTTGTGACAGAGGCTCGTCTGTTGACCAGGGCTAGTTTCCAGATGTCAGGCAAGCGGGAGGTGTCATCACGTTTATTCATGTTGTTTGGGTGTTTCTCTATTTCAATGGCTTCCATGATTATTCGACTGTTGAAGTGTTCAGTTTTGGAGATGAGTTTGGTTCTTTTGCTTTTGCTTCAAAAAGAAAGAAGCCAGAACACCAGCCTGAAGATGACGAGTGAGACCTCGTCGAAACGTCGCCAAAACAACCAGATTTCTACACGGGAAGAAACCCGAATCCACCCTAACATGCATACCTATACCTGTGAAAATCTACGAAAACATATATATATATATATATATATATATATATACTCGGTGGTACCTTGTATAAAGGAATTGATCCAGTGGTGGCCAAACTTTGGCCCTCCAGATGTTTTGGACCACAACTCCCACAGTCCTTTGTCATTGGCAATACAGGCTTGGAATTCTGGGAGTTGTGATCCAAAACATTTAGAGGGCCGAAGTTTGGCCACCACTGAATTAATCTGTTCCAAATGAAATTATGTTAAGCAAATTTTCCTTTGTACAATTTTCCCTTAGGAATGCATTGAAAACGGAATAATCCCAAATTGCAACCATTTTTATGTTGTATGGATTCGTCCCATAGGTGATTCTGTTAAGCAAATTTCCCCTATCTCTGGATTTTTTTATATTGTACAAATTTTATGTTATGCAAACCGTTTGTTATACGAGGGTCCACTAATATGTCATACAGTAATATCCTTTGCCCCATAGTTTTTTCCATAAACCTTCTTCAAACAACTCTCTCTCTTTACTCAGACTTTCTAAGGGTTTGCCAATTACAAATCTTCCTTTCCATTCTGCTTGCCATTTTTTTCATATCTTAAAGGCAATCTGCCTGGGACCTATGTTTTTTTTTAAATGATATTTTGTTCTGTGTCCAAGTATATGCCAAATTTACTGATTCCATTATTTATTCCATCCTCTACTCTTGCCCATTTATTTTGATTTCTCCCTTCAAGGTCCAATAGATATTTCAATTGCTTCATAATAACATTCCATCTGTGGGATCCGCCACCCAAAGTCCTCCTGTGGCATATAAATTAATATTTGAACCTCTCTTGCCTCTATTCCCCCAAATACCCAATTTCTTAATTCTTTGTCCCATTCTCTTAAATGTTTATTAGGGATCCACATAGGCAACACTTGAAAGAGATATATTACTTTAGGAACTATTCGTGTCTTAATTGCTCTAATTCTACCCATAACTCCTAAATATCTATTCTTCTATTCTCCCAGTTGCTTTTGAATTTTTTACAGACCACCTTATAGTTTGTTACTCTTAGCTTGTATAAATTTTTCATTATAATAACTCCCAAATATTTAAGTTTTTTTCATCCCCAATGCCATCCCCGTTAATTTTCTTATTTCCTCTTGTTCTCTATAGTTTACATTGTAGAACATTATTTCTGATTTTTTAATGTTCACACCTAAACCTGACTATTTATCGAAGTCCTCTAATATAATCCTAATTTATCTCAATTTACCTTTACTTATTCCTTCTCTAATTTGTACTCTTGTATCCTTACCGCATTTCTGATTTTATCCGCCAGTGGTTCCGTTGCTAATATAAATAGCTCCGGGGATAAGGGGCACCCTTGCTTAATGCCTCTTTGTATTAAAATTTCACTCGCCCACCCCTCATTAACCCTAATAACTGCTTTACCTTCCCTATAGATTTCTTTTATTGCTCTCACTATTTCTCTATAATGGATCGGGCTGATTAATCTCTACTCAGGTGCCCTCTGCAATGAATTAACCTCAGCCAATTAATGCAGGAACCTGGAGATTTAAGACCATGTGGGTCCTTTCCTTGTCTTCCCCACCTGTCTGCTGTATTGCTTCCAGACTTACCAGAATAACTTGTAAGGCACCACCACTTAAATAATTAAAGGCTTTTATTTAGCTGATAAGAATTACACAGGAATATGGCTCTTGCTTCAAAATAACAAAGCATGGTTCCTTCCCTAACTATGAGGCAAAAGCTTCCCTCTCTAAGTTTCTAAACTACATCTCTAAGCATTAGTCCAGGCATGGCCAGACTTTGGCCCTCCTGATGTTTTGGACCACAACTCCCAGAATTCCAAGCCTGTGTTTCCAATGGTAAAGGACTGTGGTAGTTGTGGTCCAAAACATCTGGAGGGCTGAAGTTTGGACATGCCTGCTGATTAGTCCATCTTGCAGCCATAAAATCCATTTGGAAAGTCTCTTCTTCTCTCTCTCTCAGACTGGTCACAGTCACATGTTGCTCCCTGGACCAATCAGGTTTCACTTGCTTCTGGCTGGAATGTGTCTTTGGCTGTTGTTTATATATGCCAGTGGTGGCGAACCTTTGGCACTCCAGATGTTTTGGAGCACAACTCCCAGAATTCCAAGCCTAGATTGCCAATGACAAAGGACTGTGGAAGTTGTGGTCCAAAACATCAGGAGTGCCAAAGGTTTGCCACCACTGACATATGCACTGAGATAAGCAATTCTACTGAAGCGAAACTGCACTTAATATGAGCACTGTTTACTTTTGGCCTAGAGAAAGGCTTCCCTACTTCTAAAATCCGTTCCACCCTTCAATTGTTGAATGCCTCCAGTGCTGGAGCACTCATCACCTCTCGGGGTTTTACGTGCTGCTCTAACAGTTAAGACGTGTTTCCTGATATTCAAACAAGGACCACTGCTGCACTTTAGATTTGAAATGCCTTTTCCTTAAAGACAAATCACCTTAAAAAATCACTGTCCGCTTTTCAAATAGCTGTTTCTGAGGAGTTCCCTTGGCCACGCGCATTTTTGACCGCTGTGTCAGTTTCTCTTGTGACGACCACTGGGGGTGGTGTTTTTTTAAATCGGTTCTTGCACCCCCTTTTAAAGCAATTTGGTTGCATTTGCAGACATACTACGCTGCCTTTTTTCGGTTTCCCCCGTTTCTGCCGTTTCCCTGTTGTAGTTTAAAGCAGTTCAGCCAAGTGTGAACGGGAAAGCCGATTGCTAAGCAACCACTGAAGTGCGGACTGCCGAATTGTTGTAGCAACCACGGGACCACGGGACAAGATAAGGCGATGCAAAATTAAAAGCGGCTGCTCAAGGAAGTGCGGTAGAAGCCAAAATCTGGCTTCCTCTAGCCTGATGCAGATCCTATTCTTGATCTGCATGATCATTCTTTAAAGTGCATTATTTGAAAATTGTCCTATCTCCATTCTGTCTTCTTTTCTTGAGGCTAAACATGCCCAGTTTGTTCAGTCTTTCCTCGTCGTAAGACTTGGTTTTCTGTCCCCTGATCATTGTTCTTGCCCTCTTCTCAACTTGCTCCAGTATGTTGGTGTCCTGCTTCAAGCGTGGTGTCCAAAATGCAGTGGACCCTCGTATAACAAACGGTTTGTATAACATAAAATCTATACAACATAAAAAATTCTGGAGATAGGGGAAATTTGCTTAACAGAATTGCCTATGGGGTGAATCCGTACAACGTAAAAATGGTTGTGATTAGGGATTAGTCTGTTTTCACTGCATTCCTATGGGAAATTTGTATGAAGGAAAAATTGCTTAACAGAATTTTATTTGGAACGAATTAATTCCTTTATACAAGGTATCACCATAAGGGTGTCCCCCCACCCCAGGCTGGGGCAAAGAGGCTTGTGCAACCTAATCACAACATGTGAGCCTCAACAACATAGCTGTTGTTGACATCACTGAGTAGGTTTATGTAGCAGAGAGGCCTCACAGGCCATTGCCCATATGGACAATTCTGCTTTGAATAAGAATAACATCTGTGGAATGGAGAGATGCTTGTGGGAGTTCATATAATTTTTAACATACATCTCTCCTCCATCAATCCCCCCTTTTTCAAATTCTTAAGTTCTTCTTTCTCTCTCGCTCTCCTCTCAGCTTCCCCATCAAGCTTGACTTTATGTTGTCTCCCGAACACTTGCCTTTGGGGTTTGGTTGGACTTTTTTTTTTTTTTAAAAAAGGGAATGAATGTTTCATCTTGTAAGAAAAAAGTAGTCATGTCAAGAGCTGCCATGTCATTTACAATTGCAGTAATATTAAACAGATCTCCCCCTAATAATAATCATAATAAATTGATGTATGCTGTGCAAGGTCATTTGGTTCAAAATCACACACTGCCATAAAAATATTTTGTAAAAGGGAGCGAGGAAGAGAAGGAGCTCTAATGGTTCTACCTGGTAAGCAATTAACTGCAGTCAATTAAGTCTACGAGGGTCTCCAGGGTGTAGGTGAGTGAGGTGGTAAGTATACACTCCGGAGTCCTTGTGAGAGAGAATACTGGGAGAGAGAGCAACATCTGAGCTGAGCTGTTATTGCATTATGATAAAAGACCATAATACTGTATATTTCCCAACATGAAAACAAATCATTTTCTTAAAATTTATGAGACTGCTTATTAGCGGTGTTATAAGTAGCCGGAGTGCAACTCAACAGCTGCAGAAGGGATACAGGCCCGTAGCTATTCTGTTTTGCTGGATGTTTTGAAGAGCTCCTGTTGCCTTAGCAACAGTGGCCATCTTGCCTTGGACATGTTAAACAAGGCGGGACTATGGTTGGCTTCGGTGGTTTCTTTCCTTTCCAGTCCAGGCTGACCGTTGCGGTGCGGATTCAAAATAAACAGGCTCCTGTTTTATGTATTTATTTTAAGGACACACATCGGCTCAGTACTGAGAAGGATCCCGGACTGGCTAGGTTTGCCAAACAGGAATGCTACAGGGAAGCATTGCCTTGCTCACTTGAGTGATTGTGTTTTGTTTTAGAGAAACCAGTTAAATTTGTCTAACTGCCAAGTGTTGACAAGTTTTTGAATTTTGGTGTGTGTGCCCCCCCCCCCGATGGCATGCAAGTCTAACACTTTAAAGTTCCGTGGCACTTTTCATTTACTTAGATATCTATTGATGAACTTTGCAAACCCACTTTCACAAAATAAATATCTTGATTCACTAAACAAGCCTCTTATTTATATAACAGAGTACACAAACAATTATAGCAACCACAACACACTACGATTTGCACACTCAACTCCCTTGGCAACAGCACCAATACAGAAGTTGTATATAGAATTTGCAAAGTTCAAGTGCCCTTTGGAATTTCAAATTCAATCCATAATCCAAGGTATCTTCCTCGACTGGGTTGAACATCTATAACAGATTCAGCTACACATTCAGAGTAGACATGGGCACGACTTGGCGAAATTCTCATTTCCGTTTCCGTTCCTTGTTTCCGTTACGCAACAGAAACGGTAACGACAATTAAGCCGTCAGAACTCGAACTCGAACCGATAAAAGAAAAATTGGGTCTGATTTGTCATTGTCGTTCATGGCATCGCGGTGATCCCGCGATGCCAAGCGGCACAGAAAAAAAAGTATAAAAAAAACCCGATTCCCGGCCAAAAAAGCAGGCGAAAATATGGCTGCCTGAGTGAGGGCACCTACCAGAGGGATGGTTTCTGGGGGGGGGTCCCCAGCCTCCCCCCTCTCCTGTCCTGGGCTGCTCTGGTGGGGGGCATCCTCGTCGTCTCGCCATGCCATGCGGTGCAGGGGGATCCAAAATGGCGACCGCAATATTTTTTTTGAAAAAGCACCACACAGAAACATGCAAAAATTAGTTATTTTAACTGCCTGAATTTTTACAGTAGCAGCAGTGGATTTTTCTTGCAATAAACGTCTGTCTCCAATTCCATTGATTTTATTTTATTTTATTTTTATTTTTATTTTTTTACACCTGCGCAATGATGGGCTGGCCATGGGATGGGACCATGCAAATTTTTGGAGCCATTCCACCAATCGCATGGCCACTTGGCCAGGTTTTGACTGAGACTTCTGGGATGTGCCAGTCGGGCATAAAAAGCCCACTATAACCCTAGCCCTAACCCTAACCCTAACCCTAACCCTAACCCTAACCCTAACCCATACGCCAGTACACTGTCCTTCTTAGTGGGTCAGAGGCACCCAGAGGTGCAGCCCACTAACTCACCCTAACCTTACCCGTAATAACCCTAAGCCTAGCCCTTGCCCTAACCCCAACCCTAAGCCAGATCTGTACTCGCATTGCACTACACGCAAGTACACTGTCCTTCTTAGTGAGTCAGAGGGCGCCCAGCAGAGGCACTCTTCTCTCACCTCGCTCACAGTCCAAAGTTCCAAAAAACTCCAAACCTGTACGCCATTATGCTGTCCTTCTTAGTGAGCTAGAGGCACCCAAAAGAGAGGTGCCTCTTCCAGTGTCACTTGGTACACAATGGCTACATGGTCATGTACCCTTCCTTTTCCCTTTGTAGCGGGCCAGAGGAGGCATCCACCCCAGAGAGGTGCCTCCAGGAGCCTGCTAAATGCCTTCCCTTCGTCATGGGCCAGAGGAGGCACCCACCCCAGAGAGGTGCTTCCAGGAGCCCGCTACCCTACCCCCCCAAACCAGTAAGACAGACGACAAACGAAACGACAAATTTTTGAAAAATTTCACGACAAACGGAAACGAGCCGAAACGGGCCGGCTCCGACACACGACAACTCGAAACGTCATTTTTCCTGGTCGTGCCCATCTCTAATGCAGAGTATTCAAAACTGCAGAATAAAATAGCAATTCAATTGTATGCCATTCCTGAATTCACTATTCCGTTTCACCCCTCCAACACAGGCATACAGTGGTAGCTTGTTTTACGAGTACCTTGATTTATGAGTATTTTGATAAATGAGCAAAAAATTCTGATGGATTTTGCCTTGATCAATGAGCAATGTCTTGCTAAATGAGGGCCGTCTCTCCTACACCGCCACCGCTTGCCCCCATCACCATTATTCCATTATTCCTATGTGGAAATTTGCTTTGATATATGCATATTTTGGTTTACCAGCATGTTTCCAGAACAGATTATGCACATAAACCAAGGTACTACTGTATAAGAATTATACTTAGACCACGCTGGCTAGGGCCTCAGTAGCAGTGGGTACAGTAGCTCCGGCATCTTCAGCTCTCTCACTTTTTCTGATTCAGATCTCTTACTCACAGCCCTGCTCTTATTTCCAGTCCTTTGGGCTGGACCCATATTTTCACAAGCTTGAAGGGTCATCTTCAGAGGCAGCAGGCCCAACATGTTTCTGTATTGTTTAGATGTCACCAGGAGGATTTCAACAATCCCAAGACAAATAAAAAATACTTCACACCTCCACCACAAAGGCCATAGCTGACAACCCATACTTAATGGGTGTTGGCAAGGTTAAATGCAGGACTGTCATGAACCTTAGGCCATTGTCCACCTCATGAGCCTATTGTCCACCTAACAAGCCTATTCAGGCCACTGTCCATCTTATGAGCCTATTTCAGAGCAGGGTGACATGAGGTCAAAGTGAACTAAAAAAAATGGAGGACTCACAACTAGCTTTCCTCAGACTGACAAAGCTGTTTGGATGAGCAGAGAAACGTTTCAGTCTCTCAGGAAAAGAAGTCCAGTTGCTATGACTCAACTTCCAGGTGTCACCAGGAGAGTTATCCAGAAGGTAATACAGAATCAGCTGCATCTGCAGGTATCCCACGACACATGGAAGCCACCGGGATCCCTCTTGGACCTATCCTGTATTCGATTTTGGTCCATCTCCTCGTGTCGAGTATCTTAACTGCAGATTAGAATTTGGAAATGCAGTGCTTTTGGACTCGCGTCTCTGGAGTCCTCCATCCAACAAGTCTGTAAGTAGTATGAGCCAACAGCTCTTGATGAGAAATGTCCAACAGCTAACGTGACTTCGTGGAATATCTGGAACTGGAGTCTTGAAAAAAGGAACTCTCCCAGGCTCCACTCTGGCTGCCCCTTTCTTGCTTTGCTCTTTTACATTTTGCTCCAAACCGGCCCTTACATTTACCCATGTGGGCATGCTAAATCTTCACAAAACATATTAGCCACTCTGGTGCTACATTGGTTTTTGCCTGGGAAAACACTTATGCAGATTAACACAGTCCAGTATTTCTGTTCTTCTTCTTTTTTTAAAACTGTGCCATGCCAAGTCTGTTCTCATAATATTTTAAACCTTTTGCACCACACCAACTTCATTCTTCGAAATAAAAGCAACACGCAGTCAGATGCAAACCATCTGTGTTCTTGTGATATTTTATCCCTTGGCCAAACCATCTGCATCTTGAGAACCATGAAACCCCTCCCATGCTAAACTATTTTCATTTCTGTAGGCAGAGAAATATATGGATTTTATTTCACAAAGAAAATGCACACATAAAACACATTTATGTATTATATGGTTGCACGGGAATGACAAGCATAACCTGCTCATGTAAGTAGAAGATCGTCTGTGAAGATTCTCAGTCATCCAGGTGAGGTTATCTGGAAGCGGAGTCATGGCAAGAGGACTTCTTTTCTCGTGAGATTGAAATGTTTTGCTACTGATCCAGGTATTACATTTTGTGAAACGTTTTGATCTCACAAGAAGTCCAGTTGCCACGTCTCAAATTTCAGATATGTAGAAGGTTGCAAAACTCCTATCATGGTATGACTTTGTCTAAAGTAAAATAAATATATGTGAGAAACATGCAGGGTATTGAACTGATGAAAGATGTTAACATAAACTTTGTAGATTGGGAGCTGATTGATGTCTTTCAGACAATGCTGTTTGCAGGACCATGCCAAGAGCCTGAGGGTGCAGTGGTTAAACTGCTGTCCTGCAGCCAAAACTCTGCTCACATCCTGGAGTTCAATCCCTGATAGCTGGCTCAAGGTTTACTCAGCCTTCCATCCTTCCAAGGTTCGTAAATTGGGTACTCGGCTTGCTGGGGAGCACAATGTGCAGCCTGCATAATTACTTGTAAACCGCCCAAAGAGTGCTATGGGCACGCCTTTTTCTTTTTTTTTTTTTGCTGGAAAATGCTGTGAGCACATCATTAGAAGCAGAGCACCTTGAAGTGATAAAAGCCATCTGATTATCCCCCAGTCACATTTTTTTTAAAAAAATCAGCTTTGTTTTCATTTTGTGTTGTGTCACTGGGAGGTAAGTACAGGCTTGATATGAGCGTCCAATTGATCAGGTGTGAGCAGGAGGATGTGGGTCTGTCCGCTAACCAAGCTGAGAATAATGAAGAAAAGAATAAAGAAGAAGAAACAGGGACAGAGAGAAAGATGAAAGATGAACAAAAAGGAATGGACCCAGATGGAGAGGAAAGAAACATAAAGAGACAGCAAGAGGGCTATAAAAGGGAGGATGTAGAGATACCAACCATTGGGAGCTTCTTTGCAGTAGCACAAGAGGCATTGAATTAGAGGGCATATATGAGGCGTAATAAGAAGGAGAAATCAGATAAGGGAATACAAGTAGAAGAATGGAAGAAGAGACAGGTAGATAGAGAGATACAAGTGAAGGAATGGAAGGGATCAGGAAAGGATGTATCAATACAAGTAGAAATGATAACCAGAAGAATAATGTATAATGTGGGAATTCAAGCAGAGATAGAAAAGAAACGTTATGTAGTAGGGAAAGCTTGGCACATCGGTGTACAGGTAGAAATGGATAGTGAAAAGGTAAAGAGAAGCGTAGGGGTGCAGACGGAATGGAACAGTCGCCCAAGGGTGTGTAAAGATACACAGACACAAACGGAGGGGGACGTGAGAGGGAATGCAGGCGGGGCGCGTGGCTGGGAGGAGGGGCGAGTGGAGCGTGCAACCCAGACCGTTAGGAAAGTAACGATTTTAACGGAAAGGGGCACTCAGACGGAGAAGGATAGATGGGGGAAAGAGGAAATTGGTTTACCTCTGCCCATACCTCCTAGTTATTTAGGGTTACCTCTACCCACTCCACCGGGACCGCCTAGGTTGAATGTTCCCAGATCCCCTGTCCGACCTGAAGTTAATCGGAGGGGTTTGGAGTCAAGTGCGCCGAGATGGATTCCCGGATGGGGCTGGAGTTTGGGGCCGGAGGTCGACCCTCAAGGATTTGGACTCCCTTTCATGGGTATGAATCAGTCCCCCCATGCAGCACGCCCCAAATAAGTGTGCATAATCCTTTCAGAGAAGGGCCTGATGTCTGTGAACCCCCAGTTAATCCAAGTTCAGAACCTCCTTTGTTATTCCCTTTTACTGACGGTTGGAACCAAAGAGATGTAAGCCAGAAGTTAATGAATGTTGCTAATAAAAGTTTATTGGATTTTGAAGATAAACCAGTCTCGTCTTCTGTGTCATCCGCCGAACCGTTAGTGAACCTGTTCGGAATCTCACAAATTGGCGCCCGAACAGGGACGGTTCCGACGGCGGAAGATGAAGAAAGAGAATTGTTAAAACAAACCTTGAAAAGACAGGATAAACTAATGGAAATCTTGGTGAAGCAACTAGAACATAAACAACCAGATTCAGGAATACGAGAACCCGAAAAAATTGAGCATGTGATCAAAACGATACCTCATGAAGGATTTCCCCGGTTAAACTTCAAAAGATGAATGAGGGAGATGACATAGAGGCTTTCATTAACACGTTTGAACGAACAGCTATCGCAGCAAAGTGGCCCAAGGAGCAATGGGCTTTAATATTAACACCTTATTTAACTGGGGATTTACAGTGTGTCGTAGATGCACTACCGCCGACGGAGGCTTCTAAGTATGAAATTGTAAAAAGAACTATTTTATTGACTTATAATATTTCGGAGGAGGCATACCGGAAAAAATTTAGGGATTTGAAAATGCAGATGGGAGTTCACCCTCGCCCACTTGCCCAAAGGATGAAAGCATACGTAACGAAATGGTTGCGACCCGATACCAAAACGTTCGAGGAAGCCATAGAAGAAATTGTGATAGAACAATTGCTTACCACCGCCAGTCCATCGGTGAACAATTGGGTGCGGAGGAACCGGCCAGGCACGCTAGAAGACGTCATACGCCTTTTAGAGAACTACTGCCAAAATAACGAGAGACCGTCGACGTCTCGCGAGAACTACAGCAGCGAGAGGAGGGAGAAAGACAAAATGGCGACTTCCAGAGAGAAAACCACGAGAGGAGAAACGGGATGGAGTGCGAAAGAAGGTTTCAAGAAAAATGAGGCGGGAGGAAGCATTCGGACTGGGAAAGGGTTAGCCCCCTCTTGGGGGAGTGGGAATCGAGTAAGCAATCAAATATCATCTCAGAAAGATCGCAAGGCCGGTTGTTTTTTGTGTGGCTCCGGGGAACATTATAAACGACAGTGCCCGCTTTTTGACTGTTCGTGGGTTGCAGCGGGGTCTACCACTAAGGTGGGACGTGATCCAAAGTTAAAAGATGGTTGGGAGGTGACGGCAATTGTGAATGGAGAAATGAAGAAGGCATTGGTTGATACCGGATGTGGACAAACATTGGTGCGCGGAGTAAAAGGACAAAACGGACAGCAAAATATATTTGTGCAATGTATCCATGGAGATAAAAAATTGTATGAGACTATTTGGGCAGATGTGGAAGTGATGGGGAAAAAGCAGAAGATGAGGGTGGGAGTGGTCCCTTCTTTAGCCAAAGAAATGTTGTTAGGAAGAGATTGGTTATGTATTAACGATTTGCTGCCTATGCAGGAGGGGCTATGCTGCGAATCCAATCCAGATGATGATCGGATGTGGAGTGAAATGATGGAGGCTTCCAGAAGCAGGGTGAGATTATGGCAGCAAGAAGATGATAGCCTGAGCTACATCTGGGAAAAAGTGAAAATTGAAAAAGGGGTAGAAGAAGGCGAAGAGGGATTTGAATTAAGGAAGAATTTATTATATTATATTGATAAAAATGGGGTAGATAAGCTAATTGTACCTAAAGGGTGGAGGAATTATATCTTGGTTCTAGCTCATGATATTCCATTGTCAGGTCACCTGGCGACTGAAAAAATGTTGGCAAGAATAGAACAGAGGTTTTGGTGGCCTAATTTAAGAAAGGATGTGGAATGGTTTTGTAAAACTTGTAAGAAGTGTCAAAAGACTCAACCTAGGCCAAAAAGGGGGGGAGAATTGATACCCTTACCTCTGGTAGATAAACCTTTTGATAGAGTGGGTTTAGATATAATTGGGCCCTTACCTAAATCATCGAGTGGTCATACTCATGTGTTAGTTATTGTGGATTATGCCACCAGATATCCTGAGGCTATTCCCTTGAGGTCTACGTCAGCCAAAATATTAGCCAGAGAGTTATTACAGGTATTCTCTAGAGTAGGTTTCCCTCGGGAAATTTTAACAGATCAAGGGTCAAATTTTATGAGTGTCACACTCAGAGAAATGTGGAAAATTTTGGATGTGAAACCTGTAAGGACTACTGTTTACCACCCGCAAACGAATGGCTTAGTAGAGAGATTCAACAAGACACTGAAGAGTATGCTGAGGAAAGTGGTAGGGGAAAATCATAGAAAATGGCATATGATGGTGGCGCCTCTGATGTTTGCCATAAGAGAAGTCCCCCAAGCTTCAACTGGATTTTCTCCTTTTGAGATGTTATATGGTAGAAATCCTCGAGGAATTCTGGATTTGGTAAGGGAAAAGTGGGAGGAAGGTGAGGATAATGGTTCTACTACAGTAAAATATGTCGTTGAAATGAGGGAACAGTTAGCCAGAGTGGCGGAGTTAGCTAAAAATAATTTGGGGAAAGCACAAAAATATCAAAAGAAGCATTACGACAAAACGGTTAACAAAAAAGAGTTATTGCCGGGGCAAAAAGTTTTATTGTTGTTACCTGTAGAGCATTCGAAGTTATTGTCCCAATGGCAGGGTCCTTATAAAATCTTACGGAAAATTAATAGTGTAGATTATGAAATTGAACTACATGATAAGGTTAAGAAGAAGGGGATTTTCCATATTAACTTGTTAAAGAAGTGGGAAGACAGAGAAGCCTTTTGGGCAGAAATAGAGGAAGAGGAATTTGGGCCTATTTGGACAGGAGACAGAGGACATATCGAAGTATGTCAGAATTTGACTGAGGGTCAGAGATACGAGTTGCAGTTTTTGGAAGATGCCTTCAAAGATGTATTCTCAGATAAACCAGGGAGAACAAAATGGGCAGAACATCAAATCAACACACCAGACGGGGTGGTGGTTAGAGATCAGGGGAGAATGTGGCCTAAACATTTGATTCCAGTGATTGAGGAGGAGGTTGATAAGATGTTACAACTAGATATTATAGAAGAGTCTAAAAGTCCATGGAGAAGCCACCCAGTGGTGGTTCCTAAACCAGATGGTAGTGTTAGATTCTGTATTGATTTTAGGAATGTAAACAAGGTGTCGAAATTCGATGCTTATCCGATGCCTAGAATAGACGAATTATTAGACAAATTAGGGAATGCGGGTGTGTTATCTACGCTAGATCTGACGAAGGGGTATTGGCAGGTCCCGTTGAGAGATCAGGATAAAGAAAAAACGGCGTTTGGAACTCCTAAGGGACTCTTCCATTTTAAATATATGCCATTTGGCCTCCATGGGGCGGGAGCTACGTTTCAAAGGTTAATGGACCGGGTTCTGAGTCCTTGCCGAGAATTTGCTGTAGCTTATATAGATGATATAATTATTTTTAGTGAAGATTGGGGACATCATTTACAGCACTTGAGGTGTGTGTTGAGCAGATTAAGAGAAGCAGGATTAAAAGTAAACCCGAAGAAGTGTAAAATTGCCAGGAAAGACATTAAGTTTTTGGGATTTATCGTAGGAGAAGGAAAAATTTACCCTCAGGAAGAAAAAGTAGACAAAATGTCTAAGTGGCCTATCCCTAAAACAAAAAAGGAAGTACAACAATTTCTAGGATTAGCAGGATATTACAGACAATTTATAAAGGGATTTTCATCTATCGCTGCCCCATTGACTGACCTTATTCGGAAGAAGATGCCCCGAAAGGTAAAGTGGGGAGAAAAAGAACAAAGAGCATTTGATCTATTAAAAGGATTATTGTGCTCTCATCCAGTAAGACACGCACCTGATTTTAGGTATCCATTTATAGTACAAACTGATGCGTCGGATAGGGGTATTGGGGCCGTTTTGGCTCAAAATATTAATGGGGAAGAACATCCTATTATATTCCTAAGTAGAAAGTTAAAAGATAAAGAAGTTAAATATGCTACCATAGAGAAGGAAGCGTTGGCGGTTAAATGGGCCATACACGTACTTAGATATTATCTTTTAGGGTCAACGTTTACTTTGATTACTGATCATGCTCCATTAGTATGGTTGAATAGAATGAAAGATTTAAACCCGAGATTAACTAGATGGTATCTCAGTCTTCAACCATATTCGTTTGAGGTCCAATATAGAAAGGGTAAAGAACATACTAACGCAGATTATTTCTCCCGGCAGGGCCCTTGGGTGGAAGAGCTTGAACAGCGGACAACCCACTTGGTAGGGGGGGTGTGTGAGCAGGAGGATGTGGGTCTGTCCGCTAACCAAGCTGAGAATAATGAAGAAAAGAATAAAGAAGAAGAAACAGGGACAGAGAGAAAGATGAAAGATGAACAAAAAGGAATGGACCCAGATGGAGAGGAAAGAAACATAAAGAGACAGCAAGAGGGCTATAAAAGGGAGGATGTAGAGATACCAACCATTGGGAGCTTCTTTGCAGTAGCACAAGAGGCATTGAATTGGAGGGCATATATGAGGCGTAATAAGAAGGAGAAATCAGATAAGGGAATACAAGTAGAAGAATGGAAGAAGAGACAGGTAGATAGAGAGATACAAGTGAAGGAATGGAAGGGATCAGGAAAGGATGTATCAATACAAGTAGAAATGATAACCAGAAGAATAATGTATAATGTGGGAATTCAAGCAGAGATAGAAAAGAAACGTTATGTAGTAGGGAAAGCTTGGCACATCGGTGTACAGGTAGAAATGGATAGTGAAAAGGTAAAGAGAAGCGTAGGGGTGCAGACGGAATGGAACAGTCGCCCAAGGGTGTGTAAAGATACACAGACACAAACGGAGGGGGACGTGAGAGGGAATGCAGGCGGGGCGCGTGGCTGGGAGGAGGGGCGAGTGGAGCGTGCAACCCAGACCGTTAGGAAAGTAACGATTTTAACGGAAAGGGGCACTCAGACGGAGAAGGATAGATGGGGGAAAGAGGAAATTGGTTTACCTCTGCCCATACCTCCTAGTTATTTAGGGTTACCTCTACCCACTCCACCGGGACCGCCTAGGTTGAATGTTCCCAGATCCCCTGTCCGACCTGAAGTTAATCGGAGGGGTTTGGAGTCTAGTGCGCCGAGATGGATCCCCGGATGGGGTTGGAGTTTGGGGCCGGAGGTCGACCCTCAAGGATTTGGACTCCCTTTCATGGGTATGAATCAGTCCCCCCATGCAGCACGCCCCAAATAAGTGTGCATAATCCTTTCAGAGAAGGGCCTGATGTCTGTGAACCCCCAGTTAATCCAAGTTCAGAACCTCCTTTGTTATTCCCTTTTACTGACGGTTGGAACCAAAGAGATGTAAGCCAGAAGTTAATGAATGTTGCTAATAAAAGTTTATTGGATTTTGAAGATAAACCAGTCTCGTCTTCTGTGTCATCCGCCGAACCGTTAGTGAACCTGTTCGGAATCTCACATCAGGCAAAGAACTTTAAAGGTTATATCAGTTTGATCCCACTTTATCTGTTTTGGCTTCATGTTATCGAGTTTGATATATCTAATCTATATTGAAACACATATGTAAATTTAGATTTTTGAAATGATTAATATAGGGTTGGGTAGAATTGAACTAGGACCACACTGGATCGGAACGAAGACACTAGTTCTCAAGAGTGCCACTCCCATTTGGTAGATTATGGGTTTCCTCCTCAGGGATGGAGGCTAAGTATAGTAGCCTTCTGGAAAACGGTGTGCTGACCTTCTCATGATGCCCTAGCGTGGCTGGTATCATACACCTCTTTCCTGCAAAAACCTGTATGCTTGTGTTAGGAGAAATTTGGCAAAATGTTTCTTCTGTTTTTATGTTCTTATAAGATGCTCATGTGTTGACTTAAAAATAGAAATATCAGGAACAACTGAGTGCTAACGGTTATGATGGTAGATTTCATCCTGGTTATTGTAGACCTGCACACATTGTGTATTACTGTCAGCCTCTTAAATTGTGTAACAGAGGGATGGACATTGAGGAAGTGTTTACACTTGAAATTTAAGACTAGAAATAACACTGGGAATTTACACTGCCCTAGGTCTCAGTCTAGAGCAGTGACGGCGAACCTTTTAGAGACTGAGTGCCCAAACTGCGATTCAAAACCCAGTAATTTTTCACAAAGTGCCAACATAGCAGGGGTGTCCTCCAGATGTTTTGGACCACAACTCCCAGAATTCCAAGCCTAGATTGCTAATGACAAAGGACTGTGGGAGTTGTGGTCCAAAACATCTGGAGGCCTGAAGTTTGGACATGCCTGCAATACAGCAACTTAACCTGAATACACGTAGCTGTGAAGGAGCGATGTCGGGTGCCCACAGAAAGGGCTCCGAGTGCCACCTTTGGCACCCGTGCCATAGGTTCGCCAACACTGGTCTAGAGCTTACTAATATGGTAAGTGTAGCAATGCATTCCTTTCTTCATGTGTGTGTGTGTGTGTGTGTGTGTGTGTGTGTGTGTGTGTGTGTGTGTGTGTGTGTGTGTGTGTGTGTGTGTGTGTGTCCCGTTCTGATCCGCCGGCTCACCGCCAAATGGCTGGGATCCAAACCGTCTGTCCCCCCGACCTGTCCTGTCTGCTTATTAATGCCAGGTCGGTACATAATAAGATCCCTCTTGTCCACGATCTTATCGTGGACGAGCGTGCCGACCTGGCTTTCATCACGGAGACCTGGGTTGGCGAGGGGGGTGGGGCTTCCCTCGCCCTCCTTTGCCCCCAGGGCTACCGTTTGCAGCAGCTGGGCAGGTCGAAGGGGCGGGGGCGGGGGGCTATGGTCTTTAGGGACTCTTTTCATATCAGTAGATCCGCGACATTGGTGAGTCCGGGTTTGGAATGTCTCCACCTTATGGTGGGTCACAGGGACAGGTTTGGGGTAGTGCTTGTGTACCGTGCTCCCGCGACCCTGCACTCTCCCTTCCGGAGCTCTCCGAGTTCATCTCGGCGGCACTTTTGAGGTCCCCCCGCCTATTGGTGGTGGGGGATTTCAACGTGCACGCCGAGGTTGGGCTGTCTGGAGTAGCTCTGGAATTCATGGAGTCCATGGCCTCCATGAACCTGTCCCAATTAGTCATCGGACCCACTCATACTGGTGGACACACCCTGGACCTGGTTTTTGCCTCCTCATCGCGGGGTTTTGATCTGGGGTCGGGAGATTGCTGGCCCGGCCCGTGTCATGGTCGGATCATTATCTACTGACTTTCTCTCTTGCGGTAGCCACCCCGCCCCGCGGGGAGCTGGGCCCGTCCATCTGGGCCCGCCCCCGGGGGCTCCTGGACCCTGCGCGGTTTTCGGAGGCCCTCGGGGATGTACCAGACGGTTTGGATGACGATCCGGCCGACTCCCTAGCCCAACGTTGGTTTGAGGAGGTGGCTGGGGCTGTCGACCGGATCGCCCCCAAGCGCCTGATCCGATGCCGAGCCCGCTCGTCCCCTTGGTTTACCGAGGAGCTACGGGCGATGAAGCAAGAGCGGAGAAGGCTAGAGAGCAGATGGCGGAACGCTCGGACGGTTCAGAATTGGGCTGCGGTTAAGGCGTTGAACGGTCGCTATTCTCGTGCGATAAGGGCGGCTAGGAGATCTTTTGCCGCCCTGAGAATTGGTGAGGCCTCGAATCGTCAAGCGGAACTTTTCCGTGTGGTCCGAGACCTCACCAATCCCGCTCCGCCTGGGCCTCCTCCTAGTGATTTCACTAGTGAGTCATTCGCAGCCTATTTTAAATCTAAGATAGAGGCCATCCGTTCCGAGTTGGATGCCGGTTGCCCTGATCCGGCCCCTGTCATGGCCAGTGTCGGGCCACCTCGGTCGCCTCGGTTTGTTGAGTTTGGGCCTGTTACACCAGTGGATGCCTCCAGGGCACTGGGACATTGCAGGCCTGCGGCTTCTCCGTTCGACCCTTGCCCTTCCTGGTTGATTAAGAGCACAGGGGGGAGCATGCCGAAATGGGCTTCACTGATTGCCTCAACCTCCTTCAGGGACAGGATTTTTCCCAGTTGTCTGAAGGAGACGGTGGTGAAGCCCATTATTAAAAGACCCGGCTTGGCTGCGGACGATTTGTCCAACTATCGTCCCATAGCCAATGTTCCCTTTTTGGGCAAGGTGATTGAGCGAGTCGCCGCCCTGCGTCTCCAGTCGTTCCTGGAGGAGAACCATGTCCTGGATCCTTTCCAGTCCGGGTTCAGGCCGCGTCATGGGACCGAAACGGCCCTGGTCGCGCTGCATGATGATCTGTTGAGGAGGGCTGACAGGGGTTGCTCTACCCTGCTGGTCCTTCTCGACCTGTCAGCGGCTTTTGATACCGTCGACCACGGTATCCTGCTGGAGCGGCTCTCAGAGGTTGGGATTGGAGGCCAGGCTTTTGCCTGGCTCCGGTCCTTCCTCGGGGGTCGCACCCAGCGAGTGAGCTTGGGTGGTGAGTTGTCGGCTCCCTGGACACTCTCTTGTGGGGTGCCTCAGGGGTCGTCGCTCTCCCCAATGCTCTTTAACATCTATATGAAGCCGCTGGCTGAGATCATCCGGAGTTATGGAGTCTGCTGCCATCAGTACGCTGATGACACGCAGCTCTATCTCTCCTTTCCACCTGTGCAGTGGAGGCCGTCGGAACCCTTGATCGCTGCTTGGCTGCGGTACTGGACTGGACCAGGTCCCACAGGCTCAGACTCAACCCAGGCAAGACCGAGGTTATGTTCTTCGGGGGCTCGTCGGAGGGGTACTGTGGCCCTCTTCCCAGTCTGGATGGGTCCTCCAGCTGGCGCAAAGAGTGAGGAATCTGGGCGTCGTCCTTGACCCGGATCTGACCCTGGAACCTCAGGTGTCAGCCGTGGTCAGGTCGGCCTTTTACCATCTTAGGCTTATCGCCCAGATTCGCCCGTACCTCGATGAGGGCTCCTTGAGGACTGTGGTACAGGCACTGGTCATGTCGAGGCTGGATTACTGCAACGCTCTCTACATGGGGCTTCCCTTGAACCTTGTTCGGCGACTGCAGCGGGTCCAGAATACGGCGGCCAGGCTGGTGGTTGGTGCGCGTCGTTATGACCGCGCCACCCCCATCCTGGCTCGCCTACACTGGTTACCCGTTGCCTCCCGAATAAGGTTCAAGGTGTTGGTCTTGGCTTACAAAACCCTCCATGGCTTGGCCCCGGCTTATTTGGCGGAGCGTCTCTCCCGACAATTAAATCCGGCCCGACCCTCCTGAGCCTCGGTGGCCTTATCACTGCGGACGGTCACTCCGAGGGATGCCCGTAAGGCTAGTACTCGTGGGCGGGCTTTCTCGGTAGTGGCCCCATCCATCTGGAACAAACTTCCCAGTGATTTACGGCTGGCTCCATCGCTGCAGGCATTTAAGAGGAACCTTAAGACCTTCCTCTTTCGAGAAGCCTACGGCGATATCTAAGGTCCCACTCTGGTGTTTTTTTTTTTTTCTTCGTTCATATATATTTTTGGATTTTATAACCCCGCCTAACTATTATTGTTCATTGTAGCTCTGGTACTGCTTGATTCCCTTGTGTTGTTTTAATTGTGATGCTGTGAACCGCCCAGAGTCCCCATCGTGGGAATGGGGCGGTATACAAGTGTAAATAATAAATAAATAAATAATAAATGTGTGTGTGTGTGTGTGTGCGCGCGCGCGTGTGCGTGTGCATGCATGTGTAGGTACATACGTACATACATACATTAGATAGATAGATAGATAGATAGATAGATAGATAGATAGATAGATAGATAGATAGATAGATAGATAGATAGATGGGAGGGAGGGAGGGAGGGAAGGAAGGAAGGAAGGAAGGAAGGAAGGAAGGGATAGATAGATAGATAGATAGATAGATAGATAGATAGATAGATAGATAGATAGATAGATAGATAGATAGATAGATAGATAGATAGATAGATAGATAGATAGTCTGCATCTACAGCCAGAGTAGATAGTCTTGCACTTATCTTAATCCATATGGGAACTTCATTTCCAGCAGAATAATAGGGTGTAATAAAAACATGGCATTGGAATGCTCATCTTGTATAATAATATTACATTGTTCTAGTTTAACACGGTAATGAGAGTTTTCTACACCAAAAAAGCCTTGTCCTTCTGTAGTGATCCACTCCTTGCATTAGCTTCTTGGCTCTCCAAACTATGAGCTCATATCAGCCTTGGTGAAACATCTCTGGTTTCAAGGGGATGTGTGTGGAGAATAGCTGTTGGCCTGTTTTCTAAAACACAAGAATGAGAGTTAGAAGCCCTCCGTGCACTCCTTGCATGATGGTTTCCTCTACCCCAGAGAGATTTGTCCCAGTGGCAGAAAAGTTCATTCCTTCCCTGTTTCTTCCATGACTTCACATGTGTTTGTTTTCAACTGGACCCAGCCGAAGAGAGATGAAAAAAAAATTCAGGCTTTCTGCCCCACTCAGCAGATCAGATTGGTTACTCGAAGATTCTAGCAACGATATTGTTTTGAACACAGATGCAGCCCAGAGATTAAAGGACAGAGATGGTACCATAGCCATTTCCAAATATTTGGAGGGCTCTCCTATAAGATAGAAGGGGAATGATGGCTCAATGGGCTAGAGCAATGGAACTGTCAGCTGCAAAGTTGGCAGCTCGGTGGCTAAATTCCTGGGTGCCACGCAGTGGAGTCAGCTCTCGCTGTTCACCCCAGCTCCTGTCAACCTAGCAGTTCGAAAGCATGTAAATGCAAGTAGAGATAAGTAGGTATCACCGTAAAAAGCAGGAAGTTAAAAGAGTGTTCCGTGTGCAGAAACGCATTCGACCATGCTGGCCACATGGCCACAGATTTGCACAACACTGGCTCTTTGGCTTGAAAACAGAGGTGAGCACCGCCCCTAGAGTCGGACACGAATAGCACGCATGTGCGGGGGGGGACCCTTACCTTTACCTTACCTATTAGATGAAGCAAGATGCTCCACAGGGCAGGAACTCAAGCAGAGATGGACATGAAGGGAACTATGATCTGATCTATGACAGTGATGGAGAACCTTTTAGAGAACGAGTGCCCAAACAATGGTTCAAAACCCACTAATTTTTCGCAAAGTGCCAATGCAGCAACCTAACCTCAATGCAGGTAGCTGTGAAGGGGCAATGTAGGGTGCCCAGAGAAAGGGCTCCGAGTGCCACCTTTGGCACCCGTGCCATATATTCGCCAACACTGATCTATGATCTACCATCCATGATCCATGAAACCAACCAACCATCCAACTAACCAGGATGATTTGTTGTTTTATTAATGGGTCCCATTTTGCTGAAATAAAATGAAACACCAAAGTTTTTTATGCTCAACAAAATGGATGCCCTCTGTCCCTTTCCTGATGCCCCTTGTTGCCTCCCTACCTGGTCTTATTTATTTATTTATTTATTTATTTATTTATTTATTTATTTATTTATTTATTTATTTATTTATTTATTACACTTGTATCCCGCCCATCTTCCGGATCGGAACTCTTGCCAACTCTTCCTTTCCTCCTCTGCTGTTACCATCTGTGGCCCTATTCCCAGAAGGGAAGATAGTGGAATGCGGTCGGGGGGGGGAGCATTCAGTTCCCCTTTCCCAAGGCATGAACGAGAAAAACGAACCATGAACTGGGTTCGTGTGTGTGTGATTCATTGTTCTTGGTTAGCCATGAGCCACGAACCACCCCGATTCATTTTTCTTGGTTCGCAGCCATCTCTAATCTAAGCCAATGGCCCCCAATGAGGAGGAGATGTTGACTAAATATTAGGAAGACTTTATTGATGGCAAGAGTTGGTCAACAGCAGAATCAACTGCTTCAGCATCTAGCCTTTAAGCACCTGCTGGTGGATGCTCATGTGTCTACGATACTCAAATAATGGATTCCCTGCGTTAGCAGAGGGGTGGACTAGATGACCTTTCAGCTTTCTAATCTTGTCATTCTAGTATTTAAATCTTGACTAATTCGGGGATTTAAAATACCAGCCTGCCCTTCTCTCCTCTGATGAACCTCAACAAACTTGTGCAGACTCGGTTGGCTCCACAAAACCCCAGTAGTAGTAGTAGTAGTAGTAGTAGTAGTAGTAGTAGTAGTAGTAGTAGTAGTAGTAGTAGTAGTAGTAGTAGTAGTATAACAATAAAGGTAACTTTTCAAAGCTCATCCCATCCATCCTCAACGCCAGAAATAGCCAACATTTTGCTGCTTTTAAATGAATTGTGTTTCTATTTAAAAGTGAAGGTGATTAAGGACTCTGCCTGAATATCCAGAGGTTGGGAGTTCAATTCCACACTGGGGCTGGACTACATGATCCACAGGGTCCTTTTCAGCACTTCAGTTCGATGATGATGATGATGATGATGATGATGATGATGATGATGATGATGATGATGATGATGACAATGACGACAACTCCATACTGAGGCTGGACTACATGATCCATAGGGTCCTTTTTAGCACTTCCGATGATGATCATGACTCCACACTGGGGCTGGACTACATGATCCATAGGGTCCTTTTCAGCACTTTAGTTCAATGATTATGATGATGATGATGATGATGGCAGCCTGCAGCTAGCAGAAGAAGGACAGAATCCCCCTTTGTTGCCGCAATGTAGAAAGAACTTGTTAAGAATAATATATTAATTAGCTGAAAGGTTTTGAAACAAGAAGCAATTCTTCCTATAGGTTCCGATGCTTAGATGATGATGATGATGATGATGATGATGATGATGATGACGACGACGACGACGACGACGACGACTCCACACTGGGGCTGGACTACATGTTCCATAGGGTCCTTTTTAGCACTTCAGTTTGATGATGATGATTGATGATGATGATGATGATGACGACGATGACTCCACACTGGGGCTGTACTACATGTTCCATAGAGTCCTTTTTAGCACTTCAGTTTGATGATGATGATGATGATGATGATGATGATGATGATGATGATGATGACGATGACGACGACGACGGCTCCACACTGGGGCTGGACTACATGATCCATAGGGTCCTTTTCAGCACTTCATTTTTATGATGATGATGATGATGATGATGATGATGATGACGACAACGATGACGACGACAGTGACAATGACGACGACTCCAAAACAGCACAGCCTGAATTCAAACAGACATCCCAGTTGGAGAAGAATGAATTAATTTTGAGCTTTGTATCAATGTTGCTCCTGATTCAGCAAGCCCTTCCTCGCGTCTACTCTGTTTGAAACCAACGGCTGGAGGGATGCCCGTGCGTGTACTAAGGCCACGGACGTCCACTTTCCACCCCATCCCCTTTCCTTCTGCGCCTGCACAGTCTCAGCGTGTTGTGCCAAACCAAGACAAATGCCTGAAGAACCTGGTTAAAGGCATGATGGAAAATCAAGATGTTGGCACATCGGGATGGAGGCGAGCTGTCTTCATCAGGCTTGTCCCAGGAAATAAAGATAAATTCTCCCCACTTCATGTTTTTAACAGAGCTTATCATAATCACCACTAATGGCAACCAAATGTGGCTTTGCCTTCCCACCCCTCTTTTCATTCATTACATGGGGGTTGTGTGTGTGTGTCTGTGTGTGATTGTGTGTGTGTGCTCAGGTTGCTGGCTTTTCCTTTTGGAGACTCATCCAGGCTCCTTGGAAGCAGGGATCAAGGGTCACTTCCTCTCCGTATGGTTGAATCTTGACGGATGGTTTTGCCGTCAGGAGTTTAATACACTCCAAAGAGCAGCCTGGAGGTGGTTAAAAAATTTAACCGGGGAGGGGGGGGGAGAGAAGGCCCTAATGGCTGTCATACTCAATCCATTGGTGAGGGGATGATGGCTCATCAGATGCAAATTATTATTAGTTGATGCATTTGGAGAGAGGCAGAGATATGTGGGACAGCTGGGTTAAATGAGGAAGGAGGCACCCCGAAAGCTGGAATACAACCACAGTATCTTTAAAAGAGAAGAGGGTCACCCGCCCCCAACGCTGGGGCTGAATCCAGAGCTTCTGGGACCCCAATAGCCATTTGCACCTTCCTAGCTTTCATGGCATTCGTTTGGAACACTTGGTCTCGCTGCAGTCCATGTTGAGCCTTCCCTTCCCTTCTTGATGGTCCCCAGTTTCCGCCAAGTTAAATTATTATCACGTTTTCCATCGGTATTTAACAGCGAATGACAACTCTGCAAAAAAAAAAAAAGATGAAACTGTCTCACCCCATCTGTGAACGTTTAAAGACTGCACAGACAGGCTACAAAATGTAATGCGATAAAGTTTATCCACCGGCCATTATGAAACTATCTGCCAGCATTAGAGATGGGCGTGAACCACTGGGTCAGCAGTTTGTGCTGTTTCGTTTATCAGCCAGACGGGTGTTGGGTGCTTCCGAGCAGAGGCAGTGCCCCAGCTTTCCTTCCCCACATCCTCTGGGTACTGTTTTTGAGTGGGTGCCCATCAGAGAGAATGACGCTAGGAAGCGCCTGACATTTTGGCTGAAGTTTGTTTTGGCTGAAAAACGAACTTCCGAAGCAGCGGTTCGTGTCTCTCTCTAGCCAGCCTCCAAGAACCCATGGGAATATCAGGTAATGAAGGTGTCAGAAAATGACCACATTCATATCTTGTGGGACAGACACTTTGAGCACAACACACTAGATGTAAGAGCAACAGGAAGATGAAATGTCTGGATCATTGACATTGCAATTGCAGGGATTGCAGGAGCTGAAGATAAAGAATCAGAAAAAAAATAACAAAATACAGAGACCTGGAACAATCAGAACATCTCACTTGTGGATAAAACATTTTTCGATGATCCCCCATTGTCACCAGGGCAATGGGAACAATGCCACACAATTTTATAACATGTAATAATTAGGGGCTGATCACTGAAATAACACCCCCCAGAGCTGCAAAAAAAAAAAAAAGGCAATATTATGCACAGCATACATATTACACCGACATTTATCTGATTCTTAGGTTTTCGGCTAAAATCTCTTTTTGTTATATGATACCAGTCCAAGACTATCTGTTGCATTAAGTAATAGTAATAGTAATAGTAATAGTAATAGTAATAGTAATAGTAATTGTAATTGTAATTGTAATTCTGGACACTGCTCCTTAAGAAGGATGCCAACATACTGGAGCAAGATCAGAGGAGGGCAACAAGGAAGATCAGAGGAGTGGAAACCAAGTCCTAGGTGGGAAAGCATGTTTAGCCTTGAGAAAAGAAGATTGGGTGGAGATAGGATATCACTCTCTAAAAAAGAAGGTATCCGACCTGCTCTCAATCATCCCAGAATGCGGGACACATACTAATGGGTTCAAGCTATGGGAAGTCAGCTTTTGGCTGAATATCAGGAAAAACTTCCTAACTGTTAGAGCAGTACGATAATGGAACCCATGACCTCAGGAGGTGGGGAGTTCTCCAACACTGGAGGGGCATTCAAGAGAAATTTGGACAACCGAATCCATTGATTTGGATTCCTCCCTTGATCAGGAGGTTGGACTTGATACCTTTAGAGGCCCCTTCCAATTCTATGATTCTATAATTTATTATTAACTTATTTATTTTTATATTTGTATACCGCAATCTGATTTCCCTCAAACGGGAACTCTGGGCAGTTAACAACAGTAATTTACCAAACAACTCAAAACATAATAAAAATGGTAATAGTCTAAAGAGAAAAAAGAAAAAATAATAATACAAACCAGAATGGAACAACAAAACAACAAGTACCTGGCAAGAGGGAATAATAATAATAATAATAATAATAATAATAATAATAATAATAATAATAATAATAATAATAATAATAATAATAATAATAATAATAATAATAATACAGGGAACACAACACTCCTAGCAATTGCATCCTTAAACAGCCAGGTCTTCACAGCCTTTTTAAAGGATGCCAGGGATGGATCCAGGCAAATCTCGCTTGGCAATTTATGCCCTTCACCTGGCGCTGGAAGGTCAGGAAAGAAAGGAGGGCAAAATTTACAAGCAATGCAAACTCTTAAACCTTATGCTGCTATTATAACCTGGTACCTTCCTATTTGGGAATAACCATACTTCCTGAACAGAGAAAAATATCCACTGCAGTTACGATTGCTATTTCTGCTGTTCTTTCTTTTGAGGGATGTACTACAGAGATGGCTTTGGTCAACACATCACAACAAGGCAAAGGGAGGGATTCACACAAAGTGTTCACTGTCCCATTAAGGTTTTCATAACAGCTGTAGCCATTTGTAGCTGATTGATGGGAGCGTCTCAGGTGCACAGGTGGGCACATCACCAGGTAACGGGGACACTTTCTGTCACCTCATCGATTGCCCACAATTACCCACAACAATTCATGTAAAACTTACATTATGCAAACCTTACCTGTTATATTTCCAACCACTGATGGTCATTTCAACTACTGTCCACTTTTTAAGACAGATCCTGGCCAACTCTGCTGTTTACTATGAGTATCTTTGTTAAGGACAAAAAAACATTTTGCTTGCTGTTTGCTTCTTGTTTCAATGTTTCCATCAACAGTTTTTAAGTCAGTTTTTTATTGTCAGTCTAAGAAAAATGCAAAAGGACAACAAAAACACATTAATAACTGCAAAAATAACAAATTATCACTATTGCGAATAATGCCTCTTATACACAACCATCCTTCCATCCAACAGTCAGGGAGCAGTGAATGAATGCTAGAAACAAGGATGATTGTGCATTTCCATCATCACTGAGTGCCCACACTTAAGAATAACAACAACATGCAAACATACAAATGCCTTGACGCACCTTTTTCGTGTGATCAAAGCAGACTCTATGGTTTCAAGCTGTCTGCAGGCAGAGGGGAGTATGTTTAATCCATACGGATCGGTTTCTGCTTCCATTCAAAGCAATGTCATATTTACTCCCGGCTTGAAGAAAGTAAGCAAAGATTTACAATATTAACTTCCTATTTCCTCATGAGAATCTATTTCAGGTTTTTTAAAAAAACAAGCATGCAAACCAACACAAAAAGGAGTGGAACGAGGGAATAGAGCATGCCACAAGTTAACCATAAATTTGGGGAGCTCATAAAAATGGCAAAGTATAAGAGAGAGAGAGAGAGAGAGAGAGAGAGAGAGAGAGAGAGAGAGAGAGAGAGAGAGAGAGAGAGAGACTGTTTGAACAAGAAAACTGATGTCCTGCGTGGACATCTGGTAAGCTCTTTTGCCCTGATGGTGGCTTAGCAGACATATCCTACATGGAATGAGGGCTACAACCAGATGAGAAGGAAATGTTATTTCCTCTTCTATGCAGGCCAAAGTGGAGGGACAGTAGAAAGGTAAACCCATCTGCTTGTGAGCTACTGCAGCTTCTGCGCTGTCCGGTTTTCCACCCAGGGAAAACATGTTTACATTTTTCAGGGGAATACAGATCTCTTAGACCATCGTTCCCAGAAGAAAGCCTAAGCTTTTTCCCCAGTTCTGATTGAGTTTGCGTTCCACAAGAGCTGCACGGAGGAGGGGGAGCCAACACAGCCCCTGCGGGGAAGAAGGATGACATTATAAGTGTGTTGCTTATAGACCGCCCCATAGCACTTAAAGCTCTGTCTGGGCAGTTGATGTTTTAATTATGCAGGCAAAATACTGTCTCCCCCAACACACAAGCATTGGGTAGTGTACTCATTTTGTCAGCCTTGGAAGGTTGGGAGACAACCCGGTATCTGTACCCATCAGGATCAAACTCAGGCCATGAGCAGAATCTTGATTGCAGTAATGCGGTTTAACCTCTGTGCCGCAAGGCTCCTGGTGGCACAGCATGCTTCTGAGGGCCCCATTGTGTGCACCGGAACAGAGACAAACAGCTAAGGCACTGCAAGGTAGGGCTGCTGGCAGTGGCAGGGAGTTGTCCTTTCATCCCTGAAATTTACTCTCTTCCTAGACATGTGAAACAGGAGAAGGACTCCCATCACCATCGCTCCATACTTGTGGCCCTCAAGAGTTATCTGAAATGCAAATCGAAGCTCTGTTCCCAGAACAGCTGTCTCAACTGAAGGCTGAGGGGGGACATGATAGCTCTGTTTAAATATTTGAAAGGATGTCATATTGAAGAGGGAACAGGTTTGTTTTCCATGGCTTCAGAGACTAGGACTCGGGGCAATGGTTTCAAACTACAGGAAAAGAGATTCCATTTGAACATTAGGAAGAACTTCATGACAGTTAGAGCTGTTCGGCAGTGGAATATGCTGCCACAAAGGAGAGGGGTGGAGTCTCCTTCTTTGGAGGTTTTTATGCAGAGGCTGGATGGCCATCTGTTGGAAATATTGTGATGGGGGTTCCTGCATGGCAGGGGGTTGGACTGGATGGCCCTTGAGGTCTCTTCCAACTCTATGATTCTACGATTCTACGAACTGTGAGCCAAATGTATGATCTGGTATGTATTGTTAGATGTATTGAAAATAATTCAACAACATTGTTGTTGTTGTTGTTGTTGTTGTTGCTGCTGCTGCTGCTGCTGAAAATAATTGGTTTGGTGCCAAGGACAGAGCCTCAGATGCTGTCTCCCAAGACCTGGGTTCAAATTCCTGTTCAGCCACAGAAACTGATTGTATGGAGGGGGACCCTGGGAAACCACCCCCCTCAAGATCTCACATGTCTTGATGAGGTTTCCTTAATGACTCAAAAGTGACTTGATGGCACATAATAGCAGCAAAGATATACTATGAATGAAAAAGATAGTTGTGAGTTTTTTGGGCTGTTTGGCCGTGTTCTGGAAGTTTTTTCTTCCTGACATTTTGCCAGACTCTCTGGCTGGCATCTTTGGAGGGCATAAAGACTGTGAGCACAGAGAGAACTCCTAGTTCCCTGAGCTCCTTACCCTCTGAATATGCCGGTCACAAGGTCTGATGAAACGTCAGGAAGAAAAACGTCCAAAACACGGTCAAACAGCCCGAAAAACTCACAACAACTATCAGATCCCAGCTGTGAAAGCCTTTGAGAATACAAATGTAAAATACTTTTTAAAAGCAACTAGAAGAATTGAACAGAAGCTCTTTAACAGGGATGCCACACCTTTCTTTCAAAAACTATAACACACACATACACACAGTTAATAGCTCCTATTCAAATCCCAAATGCTGGCCTACTGGTAAAAAGACAAGACAGGGCTTACTCTGCCTTCTTGTGGAGGGGAGTTCCACAGTCTGGGAGGAGCCACTGGACAGGCCTTCTCTCTTTTGTCTTTGTCAAAAGTGCTTTTGAGAGGGGCTGGACTGAGAGAATGACTCCTTTCTGAAGATCTTAAGAATTCATAAATGCACCAGTATATTCGGGAGTGGTAGTGGTTATTCCTGTGAACTTTAACAAAACACAGATGCCTCTTTAAACAAGATTACAACAAAGAAACCCGGAAGCAACATTAATCGTACCAGACATTTTTGTTTCTTCAATATATTTTCTCTCTGTAGGATCAGGATGAATTTTGATGTACAGTACTTTTCTTCTGTTAGTTACACTGAATTGTTTTTGGGTCCGGTATGCATTTGTGGTTTTAAATGGGTATTGCAGTGGTGCGGTGATTAAGCTGCAGTACTGCAGTCAAGGCTGTGCTCACAACCTGAGTTCGAGCCCTCCAGTTAAATGCAAACTACCCAGGAAGAGCTTTAAACACAGTGGGGTAGTTACGCAAGTAGCACAGTTTGCTTTATTGCAATAGTCTGGATTTATCCAATGTTGTTGATGTTGATGTATCCAATGTTGTTGATGTTGTTGTTTACTGCTTATTAGAGATGGGCACGAATAAAAAAATGGCATTTCATTTGCCGTTTGTCGTTTGGAGGGTCTGTTTCGGTTCATTTCCTTTTTTCATGAATTTTTGCAAAAAAATCGTTTTTGTTTTTGTTTGTTTCGTTACCATTTCGTTACCATTTATTTCAATTTTTGTGATTTTTTTTTAGGATTTTAAGCAATTCACTCATATTGCAGTAATGGAAACGAAACGCATGACAAAATCTCCGGTGTTTCTGTTCATTTTGTTTCATTTTAGAGACAAAATTCGTTTGTCGTTTTGTTACGTAATGAAACAAAAAATGAAAATGGAAATGAAAAATTGTTCGTTTTGTGCCCATCTCTGCTGCTTATAAACAGAGGTTGCACATTTCACTAGTACGGTTTTTTAAAAAACAAGCTCAGAAAAGTCACACAAACCGGCTAAACACTGGGGTATTGATCAAGAAAACTGCCATATGTATTCTCGGAGGCTTTCACGGCCGGGATCCGATAGTTGTTGTGAGTTTTTCGGGCTGTTTGGCTGTGTTCTGGAAGTTTTTCTCTTCCTGACGTTTTGCCAAACTCTGTGGCTGGCATCTTCAGAGGGCAAGGAGTTCAGAGAACTAGGAGTTCTCTCTGTGCTCTGGCTTATAAACCAAAGGGCAAGAAGCTCAGGGAACTAGGAGTTCTCTCTGTGCTCTGGCTTATAAACCAAAGGGCAAGAAGCTCAGGCAACTAGGAGTTCTCTCTGTGCTCTGGCTTATAAACCAAAGGGCAAGAAGCTCAGGGAACTAGGAGTTCTCTCTGTGCTCTGGCTTATAAACCAAAGGGCAAGAAGCTCAGGGAACTAGGAGTTCTCTCTGTGCTCTGGCTTATAAACCAAAGGGCAAAAAGCTCAGGGAAATAGGAGTTCTCTCTGTGCTCTGGCTTATAAACCAGAGGGCAAGGAGCTCAGGGAACTAGGAGTTATCTCTGTGCTCTGGCTTATAAACCAAAGGGCAAGAAGCTCAGGGAACTAGGAGTTCTCTCTGTGCTCTGGCTTATAAACCAGAGCACAGAGAGAATGCCTAGTTCCCTGAGCTCCTTGCCCTCTGAAGATGCCAGCCACAGAGTCTGGTGAAATGTCAGGAAAAAAAACTTCCAGAACACGGTCAAACAGCCCGAAAAACTCACAACAACTATCAGATCCCAGCTGTGAAAGCCTTTGAGAATACAAATGTAAAAAACTCACAAAGGTGCCATAATTCATGATAGAACAATCACATGAGCCAACATGGCGATTCCCAGGCTAAGCCCAAAGTAAAGTTTCCAGGTCTGAATTTAATTCTTCAAGCATGTCGATAAGCCAAGGTGAGAACAAGGCACAGGGTATTAAAAGGAGAATGTCACCCTCGTCAGCTGTAGACGCCAATGGATGTTTCTTGCTCATGGCATGCCTCTGATGGAGCGAACACTCTCTAGGCTTCCACCACCACCCCCAGCCCCTGCCCAAGGACCTGAGATCTGGCTTCATCACCACATCCACCCTCCTCCCGACATCACCCCGTAGATATTCCTGGAGCAGGACAGGCAAAGCCCAAGTGCAGATTTATGAGCTAATCTGTTTCTTGGAAGGCACAGCAGAGGGGAGGAATGATTCTGAGGAGGGGGCGGAGAGCGAGGGGGTCTGACCGAGGAGTTATTTGGACATATTTCACGGAGACAAGCTGGCCCAGAAGCTGGCTTGGACGAGAGCTCTGTTTTTGCACTGCTTTGACAGCTACAGACCCAGGTGGTTGCCTGTACTGGATACCCGGCTTGCGGAACGGATCGCAAGCAGCAAACCATCCAACTCGATGAGTCAGCCAACAACAGGAGATCTCCAAAGGCTTGTTGCAAGGGAGATGATGGGCTCACGCTGCAGTCCAAATGGCCAAGCTCCCTGGCTGAGGCTGGGTGGCTGTAATGCACTCAGTTTGGGGATGCTTTGGCCAAGGAGATGAGAAACTCCTGCGGGGCCAAAGCCCTGCAGCCAGGCTGTTATTCAAGCCTGGTTAGGATCCGCAGGACACCCACGGTACACCCACGTCACCAGCCACTGGCCTGTTTCTAGACCTCATTCTCACTGCGGGTTCTTATGACCTTTAAACCCTTAGGCGGTTACTTCATGTCCCATCCATCCCCCCTTGCTGTCCCGCTTGGGACCAGTAAAAAAAAAAACTTACTTCAAGCCCATAGTGTGACAGCAAAAAGTTGTCTCAACCATGCCCCTGGAACTGGGAACAGAGCATGACAAGACGTACCTGCCCCTGGGCTGGGGAATTCTCTTGTCATGGTTGGTTCCCGGTTCCTGTTCTGAGACAAGGGACCATGTGGTAACAACTGTCATGCAACAACCAGTGTCCACCTAGTGGTCAGCAGCTGAAGTGACATTCAACATTAGTTTCCCTATGGGAAACACCATGCAGTGCAAATGTTTATTAAAGAAAGTACTGAAAATTCTGTAGCATTGACACGTAAATCCCGAAGACCAGTATATCAAAATATCAAAAAAGTTTTATTTACGATGTTTTAAAAAAGTGTTAAGAAAGCAAGACAAATTCAGAATTTGTCACAGAACAAGACCGTGAAGTAACAGTTGTCACGAGACAAGTAATCACACCTGGGAGGAAACGGAAACAGGGACTGAACAGGGACAAAACCACGTGACCGCAAACAATGCTGTCACGGTATGAACATAATCTCAGAACAAGGTAGGACGTGAAGTAACCGCCATAGATGCTGGGATGACGGAAGGGCTGTGTCTCCCAGTAAGAGGTGGTCTAGCATTCAGGATCTTGAAGAGACTTATTCTTCCTAGACAGATGATTTGTTCTCAGTCATGTTCCTGCTTTGTCGCTGACGTTCTTGGTATTCCCCCCCAACCCTCCAGGGATGGTTTATTTCAGGCATGCCCAAAGTTCGGCCCTCCACATGTTTTGGACCGCAACTCCCACAGTCCTTTGCCATTGGCAATCTAAGCTTAGAATTCTGGGAGTTGTGGTCCAAAACATCAGGAGGGCCAAAGTTTGGACATGCCTGGTTTATTTGTTTCCACGGCTGGTTGCACGGGGATGCGGTTGAACAGATGGAGCCATATACAAATACAATAAATAAATAACTAAATAAACACAATAGCAGTTCCGAAAATGGTTATTTCCTGCTGAAAGACCCCCCCCCCGGGCAGAATTGTTCAACAACCTTTTAAATTTGACACACCAAACAGCAGATGAGATCCTCAGGGTGGGGTGGTGGAGTGAATTCCCTTACGTATTAATAAAGGATTTCATGAATTTTGGGGTGGGGGAGCCGTTTTTGAAGGGGCGGCTTTTTAAAATGAGGTGTACATTTGCATTCCTGATGGAACTCACGGTCCTTCGTGATATACACCAGCAAGCCAAGCAAAGGAGGATGGGACTCTGCCTCTCCATCTGGAAGACGCCTGAGGCCTGCCCCCTTCACAGACAAGACACGAAAAAGTTTTCTTGGTGACTGCTGCCAGGGACTCCCCTTCCAATGAAGGCCCGTCTGGACCCGTTCTTTCTCACCTTTTTTTGATGTGCTTTGACTGGAAACTGACTGCCTACAGAGGAAACGGTTTTTTAACTGATGGGCGAGATCTCCCCATATCCGTCTCATAGAATCATAGAATAGAACAGTGATGGTGAACCTTTTAGAGACCGAGTGCCCAAAATGCGATTCAAAACCCACTAATTTTTTGCAAAGTGCCAATATAGCTATTTAACCTGAATATAGGTGGCTGTGAAGGGGCAATGTTGGGTGCCCACAGAAACGGCTCCAAGTGCCACCTTTGGTACCCATGCCCAGGGCCAGCGTGTCCATGAAGGCAAACAAGGCAGTTGCCTAGTGTGCCAAAATGGACAGGGGGTGCCAAAATGGACAGGGGGCGCCACCGCCACCGCCACCGCTGGCTAGCCTGCTTCTCCCCACCCCTGCCGCCGCCCGCCTGCCCGCGCGCGCTTCCCCCTGCTGCTGCTGCCGCCACTCCCCCACGCCCCCCACCGCCCGCCCGCAGCCTCCTGCCACTGCTGCTGCTGCCCACCCGCAACCCCCCCGCTGCCCCTGCCGTCACCCGCCCGCCCGTCACCCACCCGCTGGCCCATGCCTCCCCCTGCCGTTGCCGCTGGCCCGCCCTCCACTGCCCCCCCGCCGCCGCCTAGGGCGAAAAAAAACCTACCGCCAGCCCTGCCCGTGCCATAGGTTCGCCAACACTGGAATAGACTCATAGAATCATAGAGTTGGAAGAGACCTCAAGGGTAGTCCATATGTCCTAAGTTCCAGTTTACTGTCCCATGCAGATCTTCCTAACCAGCCTGACACGGCGGCTGGATTTAGCTTTTAAAATCTGACTTACTTTTAAAATCCGACTTACTAAATAATAATATCCTTTTTGCCTTGCAGTTAACAAGCCCTTTTTCGGACAGGCCATGGGGAGTTTCTTTCACACACCTGATCCTTTTACTCACCCCCAGGTCATATAAACAAATCACAACCTTACTGGAGTTCAGGAGAGCTATTATCCCAGGATAACGGATGGTGTAAATAAGTGACTTCTTGGTGGGTTAATCCACTGTCGCGCCCGCTATGTTAATCCACTCAGAGACCGATAAATGGCTTTCCTTCTGAACATAACCCAAAGCACAAGAAACCAGGGACCTGCTTCCTTTTTACCTGGCTTTGGGGTCCCCCCCTTGTGATGAAAATTGAACAACCCCCCCATCTCTGGGACTGGGGGAAATGGGCAGTAGAAAAGTAATTTAGGGGACTATAATTTTGGGACCCCCTGCCCCTCCAAATTCCCTTTCTTTGGACCACAAACTCACAACAATGCAGTAAAACATATCACTAGGTTGTGGTCACACCTGAGTTTCGATCATGATCTTCTGAAGTTCCGGCTTTTCCTCTTTGTCCCATCATGTGATTAAATATGTGGGACAGGACTTCCCACATCCAAAGCTGTTTTTTTATTTTAAAGTGCAGTTCAGCCCCCTTGGCCAGCAGGTGGCGCTAGAATTTGGGAAAAAAAACGGACCACTTGGCTGGGGGAAATTAATGCTTGTAGGATCCGATAGAGCTTCCTGTTACTCCGATGGTGCAGAGAAATTTAAAAAAAACTGTGCTGATCGGCCCCAGGAACAGCCAGTCGGTGCTATGAAAAAAGAAAGAAAAAGAAATCTGGATCATCTGCGTGGTCCCATGGCATCTGCCTCCTTAAAAGCTGGATTTTCAAAGCGAGGCCAAAAAAATTCCCTACCTCTCCGGTAAGTCTTAGAAACCTCGCTTAAGGGAGCATTACCGGGTTTTCTTTTCTTTTCTTTTTGAAAAAGCCTGGTGGCCGTGGGGATGGCATTTTTAGACAGAGTTTATCTAGTAATTTAAACTGCTTTTAAAGGGACGTGGGACCAAAAAAGAAGAATAACCCAGATTATTGGTCAATTTCTTAGATCACCTGAGTGGACACAGGCAACTGACTCTTCTAAGGCCTAAAACAGCACAGCAACTCCTCTACCACACTGTCTCTCTGTGAAATATACAATATGTCACTGTTTGACAGTGCTGTATCATTTGGAGATGTCTTGTGGCCAGGGCCGGTGCTAGGGTTTTTCGTGCCCTAGGTGAGAGGCGGGGAGGTGGAGCGGAGGCAGAGCGGCGGGGAGGGGGGGGCAGGCGGCGGCAGAGGCGGGGGGGGGGGGCGGCAGGGGAGGTCGGGCGGCGGCGGCGGCAGGGGGTGGGGCGGCGGCGGCAGGGGGTGGGGTGGCAGCAGCGGCAGTGGCGGCAGGGGGGTAGGGCAGCGGCAGTGGGGGGCTAGGGCGGCAGTGGCAGCAGCAGGGGGTCCGGCGGCGGTGGCGGCAGTGGGGGGCAGCCGGCTGGGCAGCCCCCTGTCCATTTTGGCGCCCCCTGTCCATTTTGGCACCCTAGGCAACTGCCTAGTTCGCCTTAATGGATGTGCCGGCCCTGCTTGTGGCCCATAATATTTAACTGGTTTTTTTACAACCTTGCATGCTGCCTGCTGTTTGTGCAGTTGGGAGGACCTTTCTGGGTTGAGGTGGCTGTCAATCTCTCCAGCACTGACCAATTGTTCCCTCTTGCCTCCGAATTCAAAGAGCGCCCCACCTTCCTGCTCTGTGCCTTCTTTCCCTCCCCGACTGCTGTTGACTCTGTTGCTGGAAGAAGTCGTGTTTTTCAATTTGCTATTTGATCTGTTCAACTGTAAGTAAAGAAACCTTTTGTTCTTTCTCCTACTAATTTCTTGGAGTGAGCAATTGTGAGTGTAAATGCAAGCTGATGAGGACAAAAAAGGAGCGTGGGCAAATCCGGGGAACTTGAAGCTCTTCTCTGCAATTCCCTGCACTTCTGCTACAAAACTAGGGGAATTAAATCAGCCATTCAAAACTCTGCAACACACGCTGGGAGATCAACTCACACCAAAATTTCAAGAGGGTGGTGCTGTCTCAGTCCAAAACCCTTACTGTTTCCTGCTTCTAGGTTTTCATGTGATCGGCAGCCTACAGGTGAGGTAGTAATCTCACAAACTACTATGGATAGATTTCAGGAACCATGGAGATGCCACACTGCTCCAGATTAATGGTTCATCCTGGTCCCTAATTTGTCAGACATTTATGACATTGATTAGATCCATTCCTCCTGATTATTCATCCCTCCTGGTGCTCATCTCAATATTCAGCATTTTTTTCTGTATTCCTTGCCATTTTGTGTTCAAAGATTTGTTTCATCACTGTTCCTTTAAAAATATTCATAAACCCAGCCTCATCTCAAACATCTTAAAACCATTTGGAAACCCTCGGCTTCTCCTGAAACCCATTATCTGAAATTCCAATGTGGTCTCCATTGCTTGAGATGGCCAGATTGATAGTGATGAATTAGGCAGAGCCCCCAGATGTGAAAGGAGATTAGAAATAGGATTACAACACTCTTGATGTGAAGCCATCCACAGCCTTAATTGCATTTGGGATTGGGTTGGGATGGGGGGCATAACTCTTTGCAGGGATGTTGACGGAACACTTTCTGCAGCAATGGTTGTTATTATTATATTAACAGTATTTCATGTTATATTATTATCTGCATTCAAGACAAAGGAAAAGGGTGAAGAACTGAGATTAGCATCTCAGTGAGGTGCCAGTTCCCCTCAATTCAGCACTGGTTAGATATTCTCTAGGGTCCCGAGTTTAAATTCTGTACACTGCACTTGAAGAAGGATGCCAACAAACTGGTGCCAGTTGAGAGGAAGGGAACAAGGATGTTTGAGGAAGTCACACAACATCGCTGTTTGAGGAAGTCACACAACATTCTGAGAGACTCTACTCATCCTGCTCACAATTTCTTTGAACTGTTGCCTTCTGGCAGAAGATACAGAACAATTAAAACTCGGACCACACATCTTCTGAACAGTTTTTATCCCAGAGCTGTAATTGCACTTAATAATGAACTCAAGGACCACCAGCAGTGAGCACTTGGACAGTATTACCTAGCCTGTTGTGTAGATGCTTGTGTTTTTAGGGCGGCGGGTTGGTGGGGGGTGCAGTGTTTGGGGATTTTTTATGTGTATGTGTTGAGGGGATTTTTTTAATGTGTGTGAGAGTGTTCGGGAATATGTGTGTGTGTGTGTGTGTGTGTGTGTGTGTGTGTGTGTGTGTGTGTGTGTGTGTTGAATATGGTCTCTGGGTGTCTGAATTTCGTTGTATGTGTATACTCTGCATATACACACAATGACAATAAATTATTATTATTATGGCTATAATACTGGAAGCCGTGCCATGCAAGGAAAGACTGGAAGGACCAGGTATGCTTACCACCTCACAGCTCATAAAGCCTTCTCTGGGCAGTTTATGCAGGCTACACATTCCCCCTCCAATGAGCTGGGTAGCCTAGAGAAAAGAATATTGAAGGCAGATAGGACAGCACATTTTAAAAACTTTAAATAAATAAATAAATAAATAATAAATAAATAAATAAATAAATAAATAAATAAATAAATAGGTAGGTAGGTAGGTAGGTAGGTAGGTAGGTAGGTAGGTAGGTAGGTAGGTAGGTAGGTAGGTAGGTAGCACAATGGCCCTGTGAGGTCCATCTGGGTGTAAGAGAGAAAGAAAAAGACTATTTTTAAAAAACCGTCATGCAGTCCTCATGGCGGCTAAATCCAGGATCTCTCTAAGTCCAGCACTCGACACCACCACAACACCTCTCTACAGGTGATGCTGGCTTTAGAGCTTGGAGAAAAGATCCTAGACTGACATGGAAGGTCAAATCTTATCCTGAAATCATCATTGTCATCTTAGAGCAGCAGAGAGCTGGAAGAGACCCTCCAGATCAGGGGTCCTCAAACTATGGTCCACGGTCCAGATCCGGCCCGCCAGAGTGCTGAATCCGGCCCGCTGGCCATTGCCGGCCACTTGCCCCCCCCACTTGAACCAAACAGGAATCCGGTGGCTTCTGCCCAGAGGGACCACCCCTCTACCAGGGTGCATGCACCGCTCAGTTCCTCCAGAGGCCCTCACATGCTGCGGCTGTGAGGCCGAAGGCAACGGGAGGGAAGCACGCAGGTGCCAAACCTCTTGGACCAGAGAAGAGACTTCAGTCTTGTGTGCCTGCTCCCCAACTCCTAGAATAACTACTGCACAAGTGGGGAGTTGGGGTGGGAGAGAAATGACCTCGGCTTTGGGAGAGAGACTCAAGGCACATGTGTACCAGTTGTTCCTGTAGTCTGGCCCCCAACAATGTCTGAGGGACAGTGAACCGGCCCCCCTGTTTAAAAAGTTTGAGGGTCACCAAGTCCATCCCCTATTAAGGAGGCCCAGTGGGGAATCAAACTCCCAAACTCTGTCTTGGGATCATGGCTTCCTTTAGGAAGTCAGCCCATCTCATATTTAGAACTTAAGAACATAAGAAGAGCCATGCTGGATCAGGCCAAAGGCCCATTTAGTCCAGCTTCCTGTATCTCACAGTGGCCCCACCAGATGCCTCTGGGAGTCCACGAGACTAGATAGCTGTCTTCTGATACCACTCCCCTGCATCTGGCCCTTGAAGGACCCCAGTTTTAAGCCTGGAGATTACACATCTCCATCATGGTTTGTAACCTGTGATGAACTTTTCCTCCAGGAGTCTATCCAATCCCCTTTTGAAGGCATCCAGGCCAGATGCCATCACCACCTCCTGTGGCAGTGGGATCCACAGAGTAACAATGCACTGGGTAAAAAAAATATTTTCTTTTGTCTGTTCTTCCTCCTTTCCTGCCACCTTCAACTGTTCCTCTCATTAGAGTCTTCTCCAGCGAGTCTTGACTTCTCACAATGTGCGCAAGACATGACAATCTCAGTTCAGTCCTTTTTTTTTTACTTCCAAAGAAAGCTCAAGGTTCACTTGATCAAGGACCCACTTTTTGGTCCTTCTGGGGTGTCTGCAAAGTTCCCCTCCAGCACCACATTTCAACCTAATTGCCTCCTCCTTCCAACTCTGATAGTTTTCATTATTAGACTACACCAGTCCCATAATCCCCAGCCTGAATATTCTGTGGCTGGTGGTTTCAACATCCCAAAATGGGATCCGTAGTTCAAAAAACAAAAGCAAAGCAAAGTGTTCTGCTTATATACTGCCCCATAGTACTTTAAGCACTCTCTGTCCGGTTTACAATTTAATTATGCAGGCTACACATTGCCCGCCCACCCCCAGCAAGCTGGGTACTCATTTTACTGACCTCGGAAGGATGGAAGGCTGAGTCAACCATGTGGCATTGAACCCCAGGTCGTGAGCACAATTTTTTTGACCGCTGTGCCAAGAGGCTCTTACTAGAAGTAACTTTTATAACATTTTGAAGCTTATAATGTGGGGGTGCCCAAACTTTTTGCAAGGAGGGTCAGATTTGGTGAGGTGAAAATGTCTGGGGGCCGACCATTCAGCCGCATTTGGCCCCTGGGCCGCACACACTTTGGACAAGCCTCTAGGACATGCAAGGAGGCAGGGAGGACACTGCAGCAATGGAGCTGGGGGCAGATAGGCTGGGAAGGTGCCTGGGGGGAGTGGACAGAGGCAGGGAGGGCAGGCAAAACATAAAACTGCAAGCTGATGCCTCCATCTGCTATGGGAAAGGGCCAGCAGGTGGGGATGCATGGCAGCCTGAGCCGGTGGGGAAGAGTGGCTGAGGGCCACTTGACATTTGTAAACGGGTCGCATTTGGCCCCCGGGCCTGACTTTGGACATGCCTGTTATCAGGACCGGCGCTTCCATTAAGGCGAACTAGGCAGTTGCCTAGGGCGCCAAAATGGAGAGAGGGCGCTGGCCAGCCTGCTGCCCCCCCGCCGCCCCCCGCCGCTGCCCCCTGCCGTCCGTCCCCCCACCACCCACCAGCTGCCCGCCACCATTCGCTCATCGCTGCCCATCGCTGCCCATCCCCTCGTGCCCATCACCACCCCCGCCCCCTGTCGCTGCCCCGCTGCCCTGCCCGGCCCCGCTGCCCGCCCCAGAAGACAAGACACCCTCTTATCTTCTGGAAAGTAGATCTTTTTCTGTGTTATGAGATGGTTCTCAGCTACCATGGCAATACGGCCAACAAACAGCAAGCTCAGATAAGTAGAGAGGCTGGAAGCTGAAAGGAACCCCAAAACCTGCCTCAAGCTTGTAAACGCCCTGTGGAGACCAGTCCACAGGAAGAACATATGGAGTCAGCTACTTGTGGTTTCAGCTCACTATCTGAGCTGCGTTGGCTGGGAAATGGATTGCCCCAAACTTCAGGTGGTCTCCCTATGTTACAAGGGCCCTTCAAGTTGCTTCCGGCTTACAGTGACCATGTGGGTTAGTGACTTCCGTGCTCAGGTTGTGCAGACTCAAGTCTGTGGCTTCCTTTAAATGAGTCAATCCATCTCATGGTCATGTTGCCAAGTGTGGAAGTTCTGGTAAACATTTTCCTTCCTTCCTTCCTTCCTTCCTTCCTTCCTTCCTTCCTTCCTTCCTTCCTTCCTTCCTTCCTTCCTTCCTTCCTTCCTTCCTTCCTTCCTTCCTTCCTTCCTCGTATGAAGCAGCAATAAGAACTCACAGAGAAGAATAGCTACAAACGAATCTTTTGCAGATCAAAATCCACTTCCTCAGAACAGAAGAGGAAAAAGAAATACTGTAATGTTTTTAAATCGAAGACGCAGCATTGTATGCCATTTCATTTGTCGTGCTCTATGGTGCAGAGTGCTGGACAGCGACTAAAGAAGTCAAACGTCGTCTTGGTGTCCTGGAGACAAAGAGGCTGCGATGGGCCGACCTCTGTCCTAACGAGAAAGGATCATGTGCACAATGATGGCACCTGAGTAAACTACGGCACTGCACCTATCGCTGACAAGATGTCGGTTTGGACGTGTCCTGCATGCCAGTGAGGAAAATCTGGCCACAAGGGTCTTACCCTGCAGGTCAGCAGATCCTGACAGAGGTGATGATCAAAACAAAGCTGGTTGAACACCCTTGGGAACAGGAATTTGTCCCAGGCTCACCCAGACCTAGCTCATAACTGTGCCAAGTGGAAAGCTAAAAACAAGAATAGCGGAGCCCACTAGCAACATTAAGGAAAAATAAGAAAAGAAAGAAGAAGCAGCTTTTAAATCAAAGAACAATTTCTTCTACTAGTTATGTAGCCTCATTCCAAGGATCCCAAAGCGGCACATCGCTCCATAGACTCATAGAATCATAGAGTTGGAAGAGACCTCAATGGCCATCCAGTCCAACCCCCTGCCATAAAGGAACCCCCATCACAATATTTCTGACAGATGGCCATCCAGCCTCTGCTTAAAAACCTCCAAAGAAGGAGACTCCACCACCCTCCGTGGCAGCATATTCCACTGCTGAACAGCTCTAACTGTCATGAAGTTCTTCCTAATTTTCAAATGGAATCTCTTTTCCTGTAGTTTGAAACCATTGCCCCGAGTCCTAGTCTCTGAAACCATGGGAAAAAACTGTTCCCTCTTCAATGTGACATCCTTTCAAATATTTAAACATGGCTATCATATCCCCTCAAAATGCAGCAATACCTTCAGATAACGAATGCCCTGATAACAAAATTTTCTGATAACGAATCACAATTTCCAGGTATAAGGCTGCTTCGGACAGCGAATTTTCCCTATGGGCTGCCTCGGATAACAAATTTCCAGCATGCATCAGTAAAAAAGATTTATCCCAGGTTTCATTGCATCTGTACCTTTAAAGTGCACTTTAAAAAGAATTTTGAGCAAAACAAAAAAACAAAACAAAAAAACAGGTGCCTGTGTCTTTTTCCTAGGCTCCAGAATGAATTAATCGGTTTCCCATTCATTTGTATGGGAAGCTGCATTTGGATAACGAATTAAATTCATTATCAAAAGTACCACTGTATATACAGACTACTAATTTGCTGAGAAATTGTAGACAAATAGCTAGAGCATGGGATCGGTGTGTTTTTCAGCTAAATTGGTTCTGTCCCCACCACTGTATGCAAAAAAAAAAAAAAAAAAAAAAAAAGAAAAAAAAAAAAAAAAAAAGAAAAAAAAAAAAAGAAAAGAAAAGAAAAGAAAAATGAAGGTGGGAGAGAGAGAGAGATTTGCATTTGAGCGTCTGCAAATCAGCGTTCCGACAGATAATAATTGCTTTAAAAAAGCGATGACCTTTGGAATGCATCTCGGTCCCAACATTAACATGTCACAGAACACTGAGGGCCCTTGATCTTGGAACTGAGACGCTCTTTCCCAGTAGACTAAATATTATCAGATTCCGCCCCCCCCCCCATGCAGTTGACAGATCCCACTTGAGGCCCGAAGGCGTCCTTCTCTCAGCACAAGTGCTCCGAGGATGTGCTGCCAATGAGAAAGGGCTGGATTTGGAAACGATGCAGCATCGATTAACATGCCGTTTCTTTGGGGTTTCTCTTGGCACGAGGCCCAGCGGTCTCCTTTAGGCTTTGCGTTCTCCTCCTCTGCAAAAGAGAGAAGGGACGCAACATTACAACAGATTCTTCCTGTTCCCCCAAGGTAGTGGTGTCCAAACGTTGGCCCTCCAGATGTTTTGGACCACAACTCCCAGAATTCCAAGCGTAGGTTGCCAGTGACAAAGGACTGTGGGAGATGTGATACAAAACATCTGGAGGGCCAAAGTTTGGACACAACTGCCCTAAAGGGACGGAGTTTGAGGAAGGTGGTCCGGCCTTCACAAATTTCCTTTTAGATTGGAGCCGTCGGAGGGGGGGCAGTCGCCAATACCTTGTTCTCTGGGGCGTTTATAAACAAGAGTACAAAAAAGTGATTTTTCTGGGTTTAATAAGCAGAAGTCCAGGACTGCCTCGCCGAGGTTAGAACATAAGAACATAAGAAGAGCCATGCTGGATGAGGCCAAAGGCCCATCTAGTGCATCTTCCTGTATCTCTCAGTGGCCCCACCAAATGCCTCTGGGAGCACAAGAGACTAGATATCTGTCTCCTGATACCCCTCCCCTGCATCTGGCCCTTGAAGTACCCTGGTTTTAAGCCTGGAGATGACACATCTCCATCATGGTTTTTAACCTGTTGTGGACTTTTCCTCCAGGAATTGGTCCAATTCCCTTTTGAAGGCATCCAGGCCAGGTGCCATCACCACCTCCTTTGGCAGGGAGTTCCACAGACTAACAACGCGCTGGGTGAAAAAAATGTTTCCTTTTGTCTGTTCTCCCTCTCCCAACCCTCAATTTGAATGGATGTCCCCAATCACAGTACTCCAGGAAGACAGCCATCCAGCCTCTGCTTAAAAACCTCCAAAGAAGGAGCCTCACCACCCTCCCAGTAGGGCTATGGAGGATAGGATGTGTTGGAGATCCCTGATTCATTATGCCGCCATCAGTCAGTGATGATTTTTAAAAGGACCACACGGAACTTTGGACTCATGGCGAACGGGCACAAGACTCGCTGGAGAAGACACTAGTGAGAGGAACAGCAGAAGGCAGCAGGAAAGGAGGAAGAGTAAATACATGATGGATTGACTCTCTAAAAGAAACCACTCAGGGCTGAATTCACAAGAGCTCAGCAGTATAAGTCCTGTTGGAAGGCCCTCATTTGTAGACATGCCATTAATTCCATATCATAATTGATTGTCATGATATAGGAAAGGTGAAGATCAACCTGAAATATAAATACTGTACATGTTATTCTGTTAGATCCTTTAAAAAGTTGTGGTAGTTAGGTACAGATAAGAACTTCTAAAGCAAAATCTGTGGATCAGGATGTAGCTCTTTTATAATAGCCCATAAAGTACTAACTTGAGTTAGAGAAGGCTTTTGAAATTAGGCATTTTTAGAAGAATAGGTAAATGTATCTTGTTGATGACATTTATTATACAGTATACAGTGGTACCTCAACTTAACGAATTTAGTCCATTCCGAATGCATGCTCTTAATTCGAACTACTCTTAAGTTGGGGTACCTCTCTAAAAATTGAAACGATAAGTTAAAAACCCCCAAAAATGAAAAAAAATATTTGAAAGTCAAGCAGACCATATCTAAAATTTGTAAGGCAGCAGTTAATACGCCAACAGTGTTCCGCTCTTAAGTCGAATTGCTCTTAAGTCGAGCTGCTCTTAAGTCAAGGTACCACTGTATATAGCTAGCTAAAATATATCCCAAGTTGTTTAGCTAATTGAAGAATTATATGTCAAGACTGAATACACTGTTGAGGTTAGACAGGCTATATATTTTGTATTAGAAAATAGATGTAAGTAAAGCTAGATAGAATATGGATGAGATAATAAGAACATAAGAACATAAGAACATAAGAAGAGCCATGCTGGATCAGGCCAAAGGCCCATCTAGTCCAGCTTCCTGTATCTCACAGCGGCCCCACCAGATGCGTTTGGGAGCGCATGAGACTAGATCTCTGTCTCCTGATACCGCTCCCCTGCCTCTGGTCCTTGAAGTACCCTGGTTTAAAGCCTAGAGATTACACATCTCCATCATGGTTTGTAACCCGTGATGGACTTTTCCTCTAGGAATCTGTCCAATCCCCTTTTGAAGGCATCCAGGCCAGATGCCATCACCACATCCTGTGGCAGGGAGTTCCATAGACTTACAACGCGCTGGGTGAAAAAATATTTCCTTTTGTCAGTTCTTACTCTCCCAGCACTCAATTTGAGTGTATGTCCCCTAGTTCTGGTATTTTGAGAGAGGGAGAAGAGCTTCCCTCTATCCACTTTACTCATACCCTGCATTATTTTGTATGTCTCAATCATATCCCCCCTCAAGCCCTTTTTTTCCAGACTAAAGAGGCCCAATTGTTTTAGCCTTTCTTCATAAGGGAGGTGCCCCAGCCCAGTAATCATTTTAGTCGCTCTCTTCTGCACCTTTTCCAGTTCCACTATGTCTTTCTTGAGATGCGGTGACCAGAATTGTACACAATACTCCAGGTGGGGCCTTACTATTGTTTTGTATAACGGCATTATAATGTTGGCTGTTTTATTTTCAATCCCCTTTTTGATAATCCCTAGCATGGAATTGGCCTTCTTCACTGCTGCCACACATTGGGGAGACACCTTCATGGAGCTGTCCACCAACACACCAAGATCTCTTTCCTGATCCGTCACGGATAACTCAGAGCCCATGAGTTGATAGATGAAGTTTGGATTTTTTGCCCCAATATGCATTACTTTACATTTGGTTACATTAAAACGCATTTGCCATTTCTCAGCCCACTCCCCCAGTTTGGAGAGATCCTTCTGGAGCTCTTCACAATCTTCTCTGGTTTTTACCACACGGAAAAGTTTTGTGTCATCTGCAAACTTGGCCACCACACTGTTTATCCCTGTCTCCAGGTCATTTATGAACAGATTGAAAAGCACCAGTCCCAGGACCGAGCCCTGGGGCACACCGCTTTTCACTTCTCTCCATTGTGAAAATTTCCCATTGACACCTACTCTTTGTTTCCGGGATCTCAACCAGTTCTCAATCCATAAGAGCAGTGCTCCCCAACCTTTTTATCCCTGCGGACCGGTAAATTTTTGATAATTTTTCCGTGGCCAGGGGGTGGGGGGTGGGGAAGGGGGGGAGATAAAGGAATGCGAATGTGGGGTCGGGCCGGGAGAGAGAGAGAGAGAGACGCACACACGCACGACCGCACCACACCACCCCCTACCTCTCACCTTTGCAAACCGGCCAGTTGGGACTCTTCCTTTCCGGGGAGGCCCGGCTTTGCTCGGGGACCGCCACCACTGACAGGGCCGGATCCTTCCCGCAGAGGAGGAGAAGGAGGAGCAGGCGCTGCCTTCGGGCGCCAGCGGGAAGCGTGGGGCAGCGGCGGCGGCAGCGAAGAGCCCGGGGGAGGCGGCGGGTGGGGGGCCGAGGGGCTGCCGCGCGCCCCTCCCCCTCCTCCTCCTCGTGTGGGGCTGCCCCGCGGTGGCGAGGACCCGGTGGGCGGCTTTCTTTCTTTCTTTCTTTCTCCCTCCCTCCTTCCTTCCTTCCTTCCTTTCTTTTTCTTTCTCTCTCTCTCCCTTCCTCCTTCTCCCCCTTTCTTTCTTTCTTTCTTCCTCCCTTCCTCCTTCCCCTTTCTTTCTCTTTCTTTCTTTCTTTCTTTCTTCCTTTCTTTTTCTTTCTCTCGCTCTCTCCCTTCCTCCTTCTCCCCCTTTCTTTCTTTCTTTCTTTCTTTCTTCCTCCCTTCCTCCTTCCCTTCTTTCTTTCTTTCTTTCTTTCTTTCTTTCTTTCTTTCTTTCTTTCTTTCTTTCTTTCTTTCTCCCTCACTCCCTTCTTTCTTTCTTTCCCTTTTCTTTACCCCCTCCCTACATTCTTTCTTTCTCCTCCCTCCCTTCCTCCCTCCCTCCCTCCCTCCCTTCTTTCTTTCTTTCTTTCTTTCTTTCTTTCTTTCTTTCTTTCTTTCTTTCTTTCTTTCTTTCTTGCAGGGTGGGGCGATTGCATGGGGGGTCGCAGTGGCGGCGGGATGGGGGCGATTGGGGGGATTGCGGCGGTGGCGGTGGCGGGGGGTCGCGGCGGCGGCGGGGCAATTACGGGGTTGCGGCGGCGGCGGCTCCCGGGACGGCCCCGCAAGGCCGGTGACGGGGGCTGAGGCCGGCGGGGGCAGCAAGGTGGTGGTGGTGGCGGCGGCGGCGGCTCCCGGGACGGCCCCGCGAGGCCGGTGATGGGGGCCGAGGCTGGCGGGGGCAGCAAGGCGGCGGCAGCGGCTCCCGGGACGGGGGCGATTGGGGGATTGCGGCGGCGGCGGGGCGACACGGGGGTCGCGTGGTGGCGGCGGCGGGCGGGACGGTGCGGGGGATGGCGGTGGGGGCGGCGGTGGGGGCGATTGTGGGGGGGCGGGGAAAACATCCGGGCCGGCCCGCGACGCTCCCCGCCCGCCCCAACACAGGTGCAGCGGCGGCGGGGAAAACATCCGGGCCGGCCCGCAACGCCCCCCCGCCCGCCGCCAACACAGGTGCAGTCCGGCGGCAATGGCAGCGGGGGGGCTCCGCCCTGGAGCGCGGCCGCAGGGAGGGCCCAAAAGGCGCGCGCCCCGAGGGAGGAGGAGGAGGGGCACCCACCTGCTCTTCCGACCGAGGGGGCCCCCTCCTCCCCGCTGGCCCCCCGCGCGCCCGGCCCCCAGGGCAGGGGGGTTGGGGCCGGGAGGAGGCGAGGAGGGGCAAGCGGGCCAAATGGGGTTCCTGCTGCTGGTGGTGGTGGTGGAGGAGGGTGAGGAGGAGGAGGGCGGAGGAGGAGGAGGATGCGCCGCCGCCGCCGGCGGGCAGAGGAGGGAGGCAAAGGCAAATGCGGCGGCGGCGGCTCCTCCAGCCTTCCTCCTCCACCGTCCGCCTGCGGGAGAGAAGAGGAGGAGGAGGAGGGCGGCGGAGGAAAAGGGGAGGAGCCTCCCCGGCCTCCCCAGGCGGCCCGGTGCCGACCGGTCCACGGACCGGCACCGGTCCGCGGCCCGGGGGTTGGGGACCACCGCATAAGAGGACCTGCCCTCTTATCCCCTGACTATGCAATTTTCTCAGCAGCCTTTGGTGAGGGACTGTGTCAAAAGCCTTTTGAAAATCCAGATAGACTATATCCACCGGTTCACCCAAATCCACGTGCCTGTTGACCTTTTCAAAAACTTCTAAAAGGTTTGTAAGGCAAGATTTACCCTTACAGAAGCCATGCTGATTTTCTGTCAGCAAGGTTTGTTCTTTTATGTGTTTTAAGATTTTCTCTTGGATGAGGCCTTCCACCATCTTCCCTGGGACAGATGTAAGGCTAACCGGCCTGTAGTTTCCTGGGTCCCCCCTCCTTCCTTTTTTAAAAATTGGTGTAACATCCGCTATCCTCCAGTCCTCCGGCACTGTGGCCGTTTGAAGAGACAAGTTGCATATTACCATTAAGAGATCTGCAATTTCATTTCTCAGTTCCCTAATAACCCTTGGGTGGATGCCATCTGGGCCCGGTGACTTGTTAATCCTCAATTTATCAATTAGTCCTAAAACCTCCTCTCTTTTAACCTGTATTTGATTTAATTCTTTAGTCAAGAGGGGCGGCTCAGGCAGCGGAATCCGCTCAAGGTCCTCTGTCGTGAAGACAGACGCAAAGAACTCGTTCAATTTCTCTGCAATGTCCAAGTCCTCCTTAACCTCCCCTTTTCCTCCCTCACCATCCAGAGGCCCAATTGGTTCTCTGGCAGGTTTTCTACTTCTAACATATTTAAAGAAGCTTTTATTATTACCCTTTATATTGCTAGCCATGCGTTCCTCAAAGTCTTCCTTTGCCTCCCTTATCATCTTTTTACATTTCTTTTGCCAGAGTTTGTGTTCCTTTTTATTTTCCTCATTTGGGGAGGATTTCCATTTACAGAAGGACCTCTCCTTGTGCTTTAGAGCCTCTCTAACTCCACTCGTTAACCATGCCGGTGTCCTCTTGGACTTAAAATGAGCTCTTCTTTCTTTGTGGTATGCACTTGTGCTGGGCCTCTATTATTGTTGTTTTAAACAGGCTCCATGCACTCTGAAGAGATTGGATTCTTCTAACCCTCCCCTTCAGTTTCTCTCTAACTAGTTTCCTCATCTGAGGGAAGTTTGCCCTTCGAAAATCAAGGGTTTTTATGTCTGATTTGGTTGACACTCTTCCTCCGACATGCATAGCAAAGGTAATTGCAGCATGGTCACTGTTCCCCAGAGGCTCAGTGACATTCACATCCCTGACGAGGTCCTGAGTATCACACAATATTAGATCTAGAGTTGCCTGTTCTCGGGTGGGCTCCATGACAAGTTGCTCTAAGGCACAGTCATTCAGCAAGTCGAGAAACCCAGTTTCTCTTTCTTGCCCGGAGCTCGCATTGGCCCAGTCAATGTGGGGATAATTAAAGTCCCCCATGATTACTATCCTATCCCTCTTAGCCACCTCCATGATTTCTCTCCTCATTTCAAGGTCCCCCTCAAGTTTTTGATCTGGTGAACGATAGAATACTCCAACTATCACATCACTCTTTGGACCTGGTAGTTTAACCCACAGTGATTCTATGGCGGAGTCAGACCCTCTGTCAATCTCCATTCTGCTGGATTTTATGCCTTCTTTGACATAGATGGCCACTCCTCCTCCAACCCGCCCCTCTCTATCCCTTCTATAGAGTTTATAGCCTGGGATTGCTGTGTCCCACTGGTTCTCCACATTCCACCAGGTTTCTGTTATGGCTATTATATCAATGTTATCCCTAGCTGCCAGATGTTCAATTCTCCCATCTTTGCTCGGAGGCTTCGAGCATTGGCGTAGAAGCACTTGTACAGTGGGTCCCGCAACAGCTGCTGCCTTGTTCTTCTCCCCCCACAGCTTTTATTTTCAGTAGACGAACTGTCACATTCCGCTATTCTGCCAGTGTTAATACTTGCTATGTCATCTCTATGTGATTCTCTACCCTCTCCAACCTCATTCCCGAGGATGAGGTGTTCCGAACCGGATGCCACACAGCTCCTGTCGGCTTTCCCCAGTTATCAGTTTAAAAGCTGCTCTGCTGCCTTTTTGAGGTTGAGTGCCAGCAATCTGGTCCCATCATGATTCAAGTGCAACCCATCCCTCCTGAAGAGGTTTGGCTTGTCCCAAAATGTTCTCCAGTTCCTGACAAATCTAAAGCCCTCCTCTCGACACCATCGCCTCATCCACGCATTGAGGCTTCTGAGTTCTGCCTGCCTGGCGGGACCTGCACGAGGAACAGGTAGCACTTCTGAAAATGCTACCTTGGAAGCCCAGGACTTCAATCTTCTACCTAGCAACCTGAATTTGGCTTCCAAGACTGACCGCTTGGCCTTCCCGACATCATTGGTACCGACGTGTACCATGACCACTGGCTCCTTCCCAGTTCTCTCTAACAAGCTATCTATATTTCTGGTGATGTCTGCAACCTTTGCACCCGGCAGGCAAGTGACCATCCGGTTATCATGCTCCTCACAAATCCATCCCTCCGTATTTCTAATGATAGAATCCCCTAGCACAATGAGCGTCTCTCCTGCCGCCTGCTCATCAACATGTACCTGATCTTGTATCTCATCAATAGTGATGAGGGAGAGATCCTCCGGTGGAACCACTTCTTCCTCTATGTGTGCCTCATGAGGTGTGCTGAGGGAAAGAGCTTCAAATTGATTGTGCAAGATGAGACTCTCTGAGCGATGCCTTGGCCTTCTACTCCTTTGAGTCACATTCCTCCACCCATCCACCTCCTGAGTTGGGGGAGTGACTTCCTCCTCTGAAGTGTGCCCTGTCTCTTCTTGGACCTGGATAGTCTCTTCCGCTCTGTCCAGGAACTGCTCAAGCTCCTTAATATGTTGCTGGTCCACTATGCGAGCCTCTAGCTGCTGGACCTTCTCTTCCAATAGCGCCACCAGCTTGCACTTGCAGCAGATGTAGTTCTGCACACGCTCTGTCAAGATAACAAACATGGCACAAGTACTGCAGGTAACTACAGCTGCTCCCTGCAACTCCATTTTAACTATTACAATAAAATGTATTGAAGGTCTCAAAAATGTAAACTTGCACTTTTTTTTTTAATCTAGTAAGAGTCTTTACTTCTTTTATTGTTTAGTCAAAATCTAACAGTGTAGGGGGCGCTAAAGCACCTCTACTCCAACTGCAAGCACGTCAGGAAGTGTAGGACCTCCCGAGGAGTTGCTTGGCTTGGGAACTCAATTAAACCCAATTTTTATTTTATTTTATTTTTTTTTAGTTTTTTTTAGCAGCTATTTAAAGCTAAAACTCCGCGCCTTGCTCCTGCAAAAGAAGAAGTTAGCTCTGCCCTTTGGCCGTGTGCTCCTCTGACCAGCTCCTTCCTCTCTGCTGCTCTGCCAGAAGAGGACTGAGGGACTGCTGGTAGCAGCTATTTAAAGCTAAAACTCCGCCCCTTGCTCCTGCAAAAAGAAGAAGTTAGCTCTGCCCTTTGGCCGTGTGCTCCTCTGACCAGCTCCTTCCTCTCTGCTGCTCTGCCAGAAGAGGACTGAGGGACTGCTGGTAGCAGCTATTTAAAGCTAAAACTCCGCCCCTTGCTCCTGCAAAAAGAAGAAGTTAGTTAGCTCTGCCCTTTGGCTCTGCCCGTGTGCTCCTCTGACCAGCTCCTTCCTCTCTGCTGCTCTGCCAGAAGAGGACTGAGGACTGCTGGTAGCAGCTATTTAAAGCTAAAACTCCGCCCCTTGCTCCTGCAAAAAGAAGAAGTTAGCTCTGCCCTTTGGCCGTGTGCTCCTCTGACCAGCTCCTTCCTCTCTGCTGCTCTGCCAGAAGAGGACTGAGGGACTGCTGGTAGCAGCTATTTAAAGCTAAAACTCCGCCCCTTGCTCCTGCAAAAAGAAGAAGTTAGCTCTGCCCTTTGGCCGTGTGCTCCTCTGACCAGCTCCTTCCTCTCTGCTGCTCTGCCAGAAGAGGACTGAGGACTGCTGGTAGCAGCTATTTAAAGCTAAAACTCCGCCCCTTGCTCCTGCAAAAAGAAGAAGTTAGCTCTGCCCTTTGGCCGTGTGCTCCTCTGACCAGCTCCTTCCTCTCTGCTGCTCTGCCAGAAGAGGACTGAGGGACTGCTGGTAGCAGCTATTTAAAGCTAAAACTCCGCCCCTTGCTCCTGCAAAAAGAAGAAGTTAGCTCTGCCCTTTGGCCGTGTGCTCCTCTGACCAGCCCCTTCCTCTCTGCTGCTCTGCCAGAAGAGGACTGAGGACTGCTGGTAGCAGCTATTTAAAGCTAAAACTCCGCCCCTTGCTCCTGCAAAAAGAAGAAGTTAGCTCTGCCCTTTGGCCGTGTGCTCCTCTGACCAGCCCCTTCCTCTCTGCTGCTCTGCCAGAAGAGGACTGAGGACTGCTGGTAGCAGCTATTTAAAGCTAAAACTCCGCCCCTTGCTCCTGCAAAAAGAAGAAGTTAGCTCTGCCCTTTGGCCGTGTGCTCCTCTGACCAGCTCCTTCCTCTCTGCTGCTCTGCCAGAAGAGGACTGAGGGACTGCTGGTAGCAGCTATTTAAAGCTAAAACTCCGCCCCTTGCTCCTGCAAAAGAAGAAGTTAGCTCTGCCCTTTGGCCGTGTGCTCCTCTGACCAGCTCCTTCCTCTCTGCTGCTCTGCCAGAAGAGGACTGAGGACTGCTGGTAGCAGCTATTTAAAGCTAAAACTCCGCCCCTTGCTCCTGCAAAAAGAAGAAGTTAGCTCTGCCCTTTGGCCGTGTGCTCCTCTGACCAGCTCCTTCCTCTCTGCTGCTCTGCCAGAAGAGGACTGAGGGACTGCTGGTAGCAGCTATTTAAAGCTAAAACTCCGCCCCTTGCTCCTGCAAAAAGAAGAAGTTAGCTCTGCCCTTTGGCCGTGTGCTCCTCTGACCAGCTCCTTCCTCTCTGCTGCTCTGCCAGAAGAGGACTGAGGACTGCTGGTAGCAGCTATTTAAAGCTAAAACTCCGCCCCTTGCTCCTGCAAAAGAAGAAGTTAGCTCTGCCCTTTGGCCGTGTGCTCCTCTGACCAGCTCCTTCCTCTCTGCTGCTCTGCCAGAAGAGGACTGAGGACTGCTGGTAGCAGCTATTTAAAGCTAAAACTCCGCCCCTTGCTCCTGCAAAAAGAAGAAGTTAGCTCTGCCCTTTGTTCGTGTGCTCCTCTGACCAGCACCTTCCTCTCTGCTGCTCTGCCAGAAGAGGACTGAGAGACTGCTGGTAGCAGCTATTTAAAGCTAAAACTCCGCCCCTTGCTCCTGCAAAAAGAAGAAGTTAGCTCTGCCCTTTGGCTGTGTGCTCCTCTGACCAGCCCCTTCCTCTCTGCTGCTCTGCCAGAAGAGGACTGAGAGACTGCTGGTAGCAGCTATTTAAAGCTAAAACTCCGCCCCTTGCTCCTGCAAAGAAGAAGTTAGCTCTGCCCTTTGGCTGTGTGCTCCTCTGACCAGCCCCTTTCCTCTGCTGCTCTGCCAGAAGAGGACTGAGAGACTGCTGGTAGCAGCTATTTAAAGCTAAAACTCCGCCCCTTGCTCCTGCAAAAAGAAGAAGTTAGCTCTGCCCTTTGGCCGTGTGCTCCTCTGACCAGCTCCTTCCTCTCTGCTGCTCTGCCAGAAGAGGACTGAGAGACTGCTGGTAGCAGCTATTTAAAGCTAAAACTCCGCCCCTTGCTCCTGCAAAAAGAAGAAGTTAGCTCTGTCCTTTGTTCGTGTGCTCCTCTGACCAGCTCCTTCCTCTCTGCTGCTCTGCCAGAAAAGGACTGAGGGACTGCTGGTAGCAGCTATTTAAAGCTAAAACTCCGCCCCTTGCTCCTGCAAAAAGAAGAAGTTAGCTCTGCCCTTTGTTCGTGTGCTCCTCTGACCAGCTCCTTCCTCTCTGCTGCTCTGCCAGAAGAGGACTGAGAGACTGCTGGTAGCAGCTATTTAAAGCTAAAACTCCGCCCCTTGCTCCTGCAAAAAGAAGAAGTTAGCTCTGCCCTTTGGCTGTGTGCTCCTCTGACCAGCCCCTTCCTCTCTGCTGCTCTGCCAGAAGAGGACTGAGAGACTGCTGGTAGCAGCTATTTAAAGCTAAAACTCCGCCCCTTGCTCCTGCAAAAAGAAGAAGTTAGCTCTGCCCTTTGGCCGTGTGTGCTCCTCTGACCAGCTCCTTCCTCTCTGCTGCTCTGCCAGAAAAGGACTGAGGGACTGCTGGTAGGAGCTATTTAAAGCTAAAACTCCGCCCCTTGCTCCTGCAAAAGAAGAAGTTAGCTCTGCCCTTTGGCCGTGTGCTCCTCTGACCAGCTCCTTCCTCTCTGCTGCTCTGCCAGAAGAGGACTGAGAGACTGCTGGTAGCAGCTATTTAAAGCTAAAACTCCGCCCCTTGCTCCTGCAAAAAGAAGAAGTTAGCTCTGCCCTTTGGCCGTGTGCTCCTCTGACCAGCTCCTTCCTCTCTGCTGCTCTGCCAGAAGAGGACTGAGAGACTGCTGGTAGCAGCTATTTAAAGCTAAAACTCCGCCCCTTGCTCCTGCAAAAAGAAGAAGTTAGCTCTGCCCTTTGTTCGTGTGCTCCTCTGACCAGCTCCTTCCTCTCTGCTGCTCTGCCAGAAAAGGACTGAGGGACTGCTGGTAGCAGCTATTTAAAGCTAAAACTCCGCCCCTTGCTCCTGCAAAAAGAAGAAGTTAGCTCTGCCCTTTGTTCGTGTGCTCCTCTGACCAGCTCCTTCCTCTCTGCTGCTCTGCCAGAAAAGGACTGAGAGACTGCTGGTAGCAGCTATTTAAAGCTAAAACTCCGCCCCTTGCTCCTGCAAAAAGAAGAAGTTAGCTCTGCCCTTTGGCCGTGTGCTCCTCTGACCAGCTCCTTCCTCTCTGCTGCTCTGCCAGAAAAGGACTGAGGGACTGCTGGTAGGAGCTATTTAAAGCTAAAACTCCGCCCCTTGCTCCTGCAAAAAGAAGAAGTTAGCTCTGCCCTTTGGCCGTGTGCTCCTCTGACCAGCTCCTTCCTCTCTGCTGCTCTGCCAGAAAAGGACTGAGAGACTGCTGGTAGCAGCTATTTAAAGCTAAAACTCCGCCCCTTGCTCCTGCAAAAAGAAGAAGTTAGCTCTGCCCTTTGGCCGTGTGCTCCTCTGACCAGCTCCTTCCTCTCTGCTGCTCTGCCAGAAGAGGACTGAGTGACTGCTGGTAGCAGCTATTTAAAGCTAAAACTCCGCCCCTTGCTCCTGCAAAAAGAAGAAGTTAGCTCTGCCCTTTGTTCGTGTGCTCCTCTGACCAGCTCCTTCCTCTCTGCTGCTCTGCCAGAAAAGGACTGAGGACTGCTGGTAGCAGCTATTTAAAGCTAAAACTCCGCCCCTTGCTCCTGCAAAAAGAAGAAGTTAGCTCTGCCCTTTGTTCTGTGTGCTCCTCTGACCAGCTCCTTCCTCTCTGCTGCTCTGCCAGAAAAGGACTGAGGGACTGCTGGTAGCAGCTATTTAAAGCTAAAACTCCGCCCCTTGCTCCTGCAAAAAGAAGAAGTTAGCTCTGCCCTTTGGCCGTGTGCTCCTCTGACCAGCTCCTTCCTCTCTGCTGCTCTGCCAGAAAAGGACTGAGGGACTGCTGGTAGGAGCTATTTAAAGCTAAAACTCCGCCCCTTGCTCCTGCAAAAAGAAGAAGTTAGCTCTGCCCTTTGTTCGTGTGCTCCTCTGACCAGCTCCTTCCTCTCTGCTGCTCTGCCAGAAGAGGACTGAGAGACTGCTGGTAGCAGCTATTTAAAGCTAAAACTCCGCCCCTTGCTCCTGCAAAAAGAAGAAAGGAAACTAAGTAGGAACGTATGTTCTTTTAAGTTGAGTAAGGAAATATTATACTGAGTTGAAATGCTGCGGGAAATTGTGACTGATGAAGAGAAACTCCTCCATGGTGGTTTCTACCTCAGGAGGACCCAGATATCCCTTGGGGTGTGCATGGGTGCCTCTGAGCGTGCATGCATGCATGGGAACACGTCTTCATGTGCTCCACCAGGGAACATGCCTGGTTGCTATTGCCCACTGGTGCAGAGAATTTCCCAGCTGTGCAGAGTGTGAGCCCCCGGGTGGACATTGCTGAGTTCTCACCTTCATGATCTGTGAGACAAAAGTTGTGTCACTCTGTACCACAGACCCATATCTGTGGACCAGTGGATGCTGTTAAGCTGGACTCCTAACAGTCTGGGCGGAAAAGGGGGATTTGACTGCCACGCTCTCTGGAAGGAGCCAGATTGTCTATTAGTTACAGTGGTACCTTGTATAAAGGAATTAATTTGTTCCAAATGAAATTCTGTTAAACAAACTTTCCTTTATACAAATTTCCCATAGGAATGCATTGAAAACAGAGTAATTCCTAATCACAACCATTTTATATTGTATGGATTCGCCTCATAGGGCAATTCTGTTAAGCAAATTTCCCCTATCTCCGGAATTTTTTATGTTGTACAGATTTTATGTTATACAAACCATTTGTTATACGAGGGTCCACTGTATTTTTTTTTTCATTTGTTCTTATTTTGAATTGTTAAATTATTTTGATTTACTGTATTTGTGCTTATTTGCTTATTTGTTCTTTTTATTATGTGGTCTGATGGCTTAGTTTTTATTTACTATTTTAAATTGTTTAATCTGTTTTTGTATTTTGTATATGTTTGTAAACCCATATGTTTGTAAGCCCAGAGTAGATTTTTGCTAGATGGTTGCGGTATATGAATCAAATAAATAAAAATTTAAAAAAAATGTTCAGTTACTAAGCTGCTAAATGTTTCATTCGCCTCAGAAGCAAAGCTCACGATTCCCTCTTTGCCATTTTTAAGGCCATTTTTAAAATGACAAAGGAAATTGCCAAGCAGGAGCCCAGGTTTGCTGCTCCATCCCATAAGTAGAATCCCATCCGGCCACAGCCTTAAAACCGAAACAATTCACCCTGTAAAGGAGGGGAAATTGTGTTGTGCGTTCCTAAGCCTTGTTATAACCCCTCAGGCCTGGATTCCGATTAGAGACAAAAAAACACCGACACACAGACTCACGCAGGCACCAAAAGAAACGGATGGGGTTTATTTCCTGTAGCTATGCTGCCCGAACAGCACTAGGAATTTATGAGCTTGCAGGATAAACCAGGAGTGAAATCTGCTATAGCTCTTACCAATGTTTTAAAGGTGGCTGGAATATGATTGAGATGTACAAAATAATGCAGGGCATGAGTAAAGTGGATAGAGGGAAGCTCTTCTCCCTCTCACAAAATACCAAGACTAGGGGTCATACACTCAAATTGAGGGCTGGGAGAGTTAGAACAGACAAAAGAAAATATTTTTTCACCCAGCGCGTTGTTAGTCTGTGGAACTCCCTGCCACAGGAGGTGGTGATGGCATCTGGCCTGGATGCCTTCAAAAGGGGATTGGACAGATTACTGGAGGAAAAGTCCATCACAGGTTACAAACCATGATGGAGATGTGTCATCTCCAGGCTTAAAACCGGAGCCCTTCAAGGGCCAGATGCAGGGGAGTGGTATCAGGAGACAGATATCTAGTCTCATGCGCTTCCAAAAGCATCTGGTGGGGCCACTGTGAGATACAGGAAGCTGGACTAGATGGGCATTTGGCCTGATCCAGCATGGCTCTTCTTATGTTCTTATGTTAATTGAACCGCTAGGCAAAGGGGTGTGAGAGCCCTCTCTCAAGATCCCTCAGCTGAAAAAAAAAGGGTGGGTGGGTAAAAGGAAGATAAAGGAATTTATTTACATACTTTTAATTTTAAAAACATTTAAAAGCCATGGGTTTCACCAAAATTTTGGGGGACTCCGAAGAGGCTATATGGATGTTTTATTTACTGGGACTTATTACTGAAGGCACCAGGAAACTTGAGGCCCTCCAAATGGATCCCAAAAACCATCAGCCAGAGGCCATGGGAAAGGTAGTCCACCAAGATCTAGAAAGGCCCAGCTTCCCCAGCCACGATGCCGCACCCCTTATGAGCCTCTTGGGCCTTCTCTCTGAAGGTGCATTAGGTGGAGTCACAGGAAAGGGCCCACTCTGTTACTGCTCCTAGACTTTGGAACTCTCTGCCACTGGAGGCCAGGCTGGTCTCATTTTTGCCATCATAAGAACATAAGAAGAGCCATGCTTGATCAGGCCAAAGGCCCATCTAGTCCAGCTTCCTGTATCTCACAGTGGCCCCACCAAATGCCTCTGGGAGCGCACGAGACTAGATATCTGTCTCCTGATACCACTTCCCTGCCTCTGGCCCTTGAAGTACCCCGGTTTTAAGACTGGAGATTACACATCTCCCATCATGGTTTCCAACCTCTGATGGACTTTTCCTCCAGGAAATCTGTCCAACCACCAGATGCCACCACCACATCCTGTGGAAGGAGTTCCACAGACTAACAACGCGCTGGGTGAAAAAAATATTTTCTTTTGTCTGTTCTCACTCTCCCAGCCCTCGATTTGAGTGGATGTCCCCTAGTTCTGGTATTTTGTGAGATGGAGAAGAGCTTCCCTTTTGTACGTCTCAACCATATCCCCCCTCAGGTGCCTTTTTCCAGACTAAAGAGCCCCAAATGTTTTAGCCTTTCCTCATAAGGGAGGTGCCCCAGCCCAGTTATCATTTTAGTCGCTCTCCTCTGCACCTTTTCCAGTTCCACTATGTCTTTTTTTTATGTTTGACCAGAATTGTACACAATTGTCCTTCTGCAGACAGGCAAAGACTTTTCTCTTCAGGCAATCCTTCCTTCGGCAGCTAGCTACCTGTATGTGATTTCTGATTTTTGTTTTGTTTTGATGGATTGTTATGCGATACTGGTTTGACTGGGTGCTTTTCATTTTTGGATTTTCCATTTCTCAGAGTGGCGTTTTCAAGAAAAATGGTATACTCCTTGTTCTTATCTCCAATATTCCCTTTTAACGATGTAACATGCCTCTTGACTCATTGTTCTCAGCTTTAAATGTTGTCCTTTGGAGATGTTAACCACTGTTGTACACCCATTGTTTTCATCTTTAAATACTGCCTTTCAAAGTTGGAGCACTCACACTAGCTGTATTCAGACTGATGAAGCTGTTTGGATGAGCAGCGAAATGTTTCTATCTCTCAAGAAAAAGAAGTCCAGTTGCCATGACTCAACCTCCAGAAAAACTCACCCGGATGACTGAGAATCTTCACAGACTTATATAACTGTGGGTTTTATTGTTTCCCCTGTTAAATTTCATCCTGTTGTTTTCAGCCCCGTGATGGAACTTCTCAAGATCATGAATGCCTTTCAGGGCGTCACTCACGCTGTTGGTGACACCACACTGGCTCTCAGTGACATTTTGACTTGGCATTTTTGATGGCAAGAATGGGTGAGGCCAAACAGATGTTCGGGAGCAAAGTGAGAGCCAACACGGAGAGGGCCCTGTCTTGCATATTTTGCACATTATATACTGTACATGCAAGCACAATAGTTCAGCCTCCATAAAAGATCATACAGATGTAAAACATCTGGACATTTTAAAGCCATCCGGGGTGGTGGGGGGAGGAGAACTTTGGAAGAAAATGGAAAAAATGTGGGGGAGAGAGAGGCTTTTCACCAAAGTGTCTGGAAATGTTACATCCTTAAGACTTGCGATATGCCTTGCATCATCAACAAGTACAAAAATAAATAAATAAATAAATAAATAAATCTTCTTTGTCCTACTAATGCAACGCCTTGTGTCTGCATCCAATAACACACGTCTCACCCCCCGCCTTTTTGTGGTTTTGACTGTGTCATGAGCTATATTACATCTTTTTAAAAATGTTATTCCAACTCGGGCATTTGTGGCTGCAGCCAGCCTGCAATATTGCTGTCATTCTTCTCTGCCTCTCGCCAGGTGTATCTTTGGTATTATTATTATTATTTGCCCTGCGTGTCAGGTCATGGTTTGGATTATTACACAACCCATTCCTGGACAATAAGACGCGGCCCTCTACTAGGGAGTGTTTCCGCGGGTAGATATTTTTTTCCAATCATAAGAAAATGACTCTGGCCCCAAACCAAGAATAAAAATTAGTTCTCTCTCTCTCTTTTTTAAAGGGTGAGTGGGTGTCTCTGTGTTGCGAAACATCAGCTACCTGGTGAAAGAATGCTCTCAACATCTGGTTTCGGAGCTTCCTAACCAAAACTCAATAACTTTCTGGTTACATTTTGACAACCATTTATGGTCCTTTCCTTCAACACCCGTCAATAATTACATAATAAAGATGGCTGAAACGTTGGCTGCGTGGCTCGGTCTCTTGGACCAAAGCCCTGGAGCTGACGGGAAAGGTTTTCTCAGTAACAGTACCAAGGTCTCCCTTCACGTCTGAGAGTTGAGCTGCGCCGTGTCTTCTTCTTGTTCTTCTTCTTCTTGTTCTTCTTCTTCTTGTTTGTTGTTGTTGTTGTTGTTGTTGTTCTTCTTCTTCTTCTTCTTCTTCTTCTTCTTCTTCTTCTTCTTCTTCTTCTTCTTCTTCTTCTGAGCTGCTCAGGACACCCCAACTTACGGTGAATGAGCCATCAATGTTCAGCTCTCAGCCTCCGTGCTCAGCTCTTCTAAACTCCAGTCTGTGACTTAGAAAGTCTGTTCATCTCGTATTAGGTCTTCCTCGTTTCCTGCTGCCTCCCACCTTTCCAAGCATTATTGTCTTTTCTGGAGAATCCTGCCTTCTCATGATGTGCCCCAAATAGCACAGCCTCAGTTTTCAATATTTTTGCAGCCAGAGGAAGCTTCAGGCTTGGTTTTATTTAGGACCCGCTTATTTGTCTCTCTGGCAGTTGAGGATATCTGCCAAGCGTACTTCTAGCATCACATTTCTAACACATTGTCCCACACCCCCCAGTTAACTTTCTTTATGGTCTTTCTTTCACACCCATACTCGGTGATCAGTAATTCAAGAGTGAGTATGATCTTGATTTCCAGTGAGACATCTTTACACTTATATATTTATACATTTATTTATTATTTCTATATATGTCCTCCTGGTCATGTTTTTCACAGAGAGAATACAGGTTGTCCATTTCTTGATTTTAATTACATAGTCTTTTTTAGTTTCTATCTTGATTAGCTGGAGATGTCCACGTGTACAGCCACCTGTGCTGTTGTTTGAGCCATTGTGAGGAAGCAGAACAGAGAGAAAAAGAAGTATACGCTGTCTGTTTGTGGGGGGGGGAGCAGAAGGATGATGCGGAAGATGAAGTAATAGGAAAAGAAACAGAAAATGAAGAAAAGCAGGAAACAAGGGCAGAGGAACAAGAAGTTAGTGATATAGGCACGGGAGGAATGATTGACAAGGGAAATGAGAAGGGTGCGCGAAAGAGTCTCAAAAGGAGAGCGAGAGGAAGTGGGGGAAAGGATCGTTAAAGGACGTTGGGACACAGACGTTGGGGAGAGAGAAGAAGGAAGGGACGTTTGAGGTAAAAGTGGACAGAGACTGGACCTGGGTGGTAGATGTCCGACCCTTGAGATGGCCAGAGAGGGAGAGGCAGAGCTCTGTTGAAGGAGAGAGAGTGTCCTGCTGTGGAAGCCAAGTGCTTCAGTCGGGGCTCTCATCAGTAAGGACAGCCCCTGAAGAAATATCTCAACCCCCTTGTTCAACTCCTGTTGGAAACCCGTTTGTGTTAACTGTTAATGTTGAAGAGACTGAGCAAGCCATAAATATGAACCCATTGAGCCCAGAAGTTGATGTTGTTAATAAACGTTTATTAAGAAATGACAATGCTGGCATGGACAATATTCATTTTATCTCGGAACCCCGATATTTGTACTGATGAACCCTCACAGCCATATATTTCCCAGAACTCAATAACATACACTACATCATATGCAATAACAAATCACCCTTTTCACATAGCACTTTTCAAATATTTAAAGGGCTAGAGAGGAGGGACAGGACCTGTTCTCCATCATCTCAAAGTCCAGGATGCGCCACAATGGCCTCAAGTTAAGAGAACATCAGGAAAAACTTCCTAACTGTTAGAGCAGTACAACAATGGAACCCATGCCCTCAAGAGGCGGTGAGTGCTCCAACACTGGAGTCATTCAAGAGAAATCTGGAGAGCTACCTGGCAGACCTGTTTTGATTTGCATTCCTGCGTGGAGCAGGTGGTTGGACTTGATGGCCTTTTAGGCCCCTTCCAACTTCATGAATTTAGGATACTAAGATGCTGTTGTTTCATTACAATGCCTATTTCTTGACTTCCATGGAGCAATCGTAAACAGGCAACCCATCATTAGAAGCAGTGACCCCTTCACAGCTGTTTGCCTGCGATTGTCACAGGAGGAGGCATTCTACCACAAATTAGCACATATTCTTTGGTGAAAGATCCTCAAGCTATATAGTTCCGTATTTGCAAAGAATGATGTCACAGACACAAATGGCAACCCAAGTCATAATTTTGGGAAACAAACAAAAGTTTTGCCTTAAGACACTTCATCCATAGAGTATTGTTCCCTTCATGGTCTGCATTCTATTTATTTATTTATTTATTTGTATACCGCGCCGATTTCTCAAGAGGGAACTCTGGGCGGTTCATATAAAATACATTCTCTCTGCAAAACAAGCCCAGAGGAACACTGTGGTACCAATTATAAACTTCTCAGTATACAATACGACAATATAAGCTTCTTTTCCGCCTCATTTCCATTCTCTTATTATTTTGAACTTGATTTTTAATCACTGAATGGTTTTGATTTGTTTGTGCATCTTTGTTCTTATTTGATTGATGTTAAGTTGGATTTGATTAGTTTTGTTTATTTATAATGTTTAGGATGTATAATGTGTCTCACTGTATTTTGTTTGTGCTGTAAACCACCCAGAGTAGCTTTCTGCTTAGATGGTCCTGGTGTAGAAATCAGACAGACAGACAGACAGACAGACAGACAGACAGACAGACAGACAGACAGAGGAATTATTTGTTGCAAGTTCAGACAGACAGACAGACAGATAGACAGACAGACAGACAGACAGACAGACAGACAGATAGTCATTCTATCCCAGCAAGAAATAATAATGTGCCTAGAATCATAGAACTATAGAACTGGAGGGGACCTCAACTGGTTGAGCTTCTGACCATGATAGGAAGCCATTGCTAAAGCATCCCTGGCAGATGATCATCCAACCTCTGTCCGAACACCTCCAACAGGTGTTCCACCATCTTCCAAGGCAGTCCACTCCACTATTGAAAAGGACATCAGGACGTTCTTAATATTTAGCTAGAAATGCCTCTTTCTAATCCGGTTCAGGTCTGCCTTCCAGACCAGCAGGAGCAGGTGGGTTTCATCATCTATGTTCTGGTAGTTCTTCAGGCATTTGTTAGATGCAGCTACTATACCATCCTGACTGATTTTGGGAGCTAATGGCTGTAGCATAAAGCCAGGATAGTCCTGGATGGGAAACTCCTAGCAAAGAATGGGAGTGATTAAGCAGCTGTACCGCAGCTAAAACTGTGCTCCCAACTTGGGGTTCAATCCCAAGTAGCCAGCTTGAGGGTCACTCAGCCTTCCATCCTTCCAGGGTTAATAAAATGAATACCCAGCTCACTGGAGAGGAAATGTGGAGCCTGCATAAATAAATTGTAAACCGCCCAGAGAGTGTTTTCAGCTTTATTGGGTGGTATAGAAACAGAACACTTTGCTTTGCTTTGCTTTGCTTTGAGGATGCTGAAAACTATGGTCAGACCCTTCCCAAGTTCTGGGTAAGGTGCGCTTTCACAGAATCACAGACTCACGAAGGTAGAAGGGACCAAGGTGGAGCACAGGGTTACAAGTCCCATGCTCTGGAGTGGTTGTGGACAGATCCTGCCCCTCCTTTGTAGGACTACCATTCAAGTCTTTCAGAAGTTATCTCCTCTCTCTCCTCCATCTTCTTTTCTTCAGCCTAAAAACACCCACTTCTTTCTCTCTTTCCTCATAAGGCAGAGGTGGGGGAACCTTTGGCTCTCCAGATGTTTCTGGACCACAACTCCCAGAATTCCGAGGTCTATTTTGCCAGTGATGGTGGGAGTTGCGGTCCAAAGCATCGGGAGGCCCGAAGATTCCCCCAGCCCTGTCATAAGACTTGGTCTCCAACACTTGGATCATCTTTGTTGGCCACCTCTGAAGTTGGGCAACACGTGACATGCACCACTTTACTTGTTATGTCTTCCAGATGTGTCTTCTGCACCTGGACCCGAGCTGTGTAAGGGCACCCCATATTTCTCACACACCACCGCCAGCCATTGTGTGGTGGCAGCTGTAATTTTTATTTAACAAGGAATTATTGTTCAAGCTTTCAGTGCACGCAGGCACGCCAACTGGCCAAAATGATTGGCTTGTAGAGTTCTATGAACCAAAAGCTTCGTTTCACACGACTGACATCTGGTCAAAATCCATGATCTCACCATGGCTCCCAGGCAGAAAAATCTGTAGTGTTGGAGATGCAAAGAACATTCGCCAAGACATTTCTCCTTCCATGGGCAAGCTGTCCCAACATGCCAAAACTGTACTCACAGATTGCCGTGAAATGTCTTCCTTCCAGCCCAAGATGTGATAAGGAACCCTCTATGCTGCTGATATTTCCAAACAGACGGGATGTTGAAAAGACACAAAACACCCATCCCATGCTTCTGTTTGGCCCATGCAAGAAGGCCATAATTTTGCAAGTTTGCTCCCCAAAAAAAAAACATTCCCATCAACAGTGGCAGAAAACATATTGCAAGTGAGGCGAAATATTTTACAGCAGGGGTCCTCAACCCAAAACCATTATCTCATCCTAGGCCCTATCTCTGTCCACAGATTAAACACCAAAAATCGGGGGTCAGTCAGAGCATGGCTCTGCAGTGGCACAAAAACATGGATCCAAGGCACGGATCTACACGGATCTATCTGATTTTTATCCAGGAATGCCCCCAAACCAATGTCACATCTTAGGGCCAATCTCTGCACACAGATTGCACACCAAAAATCAGGGATCCAAGGCACGGCTCCACACCGTCTAAGGGACAGTGAACAGGCCCCCTGTTTAAAAAGTTTGAGGACCCCTGCTTTACAGCTTCTGGCTCCCAACTAGGAAAGTCAGAAAAGCAAGAGATTTATCTGAGCTGGCCAGGGGGTTCAGGACATGAACCAAAAGTTAATGTTTTGAATGGTGAACTCAATCATACATGATCAGAAAAAGCTTGGAAACCTCTCTCCTGGTGGCCAGCCATTATATGGCTAGGACATGGTTTCATTCTACCTTCCCAGGTGAAAGAACAGCTGCTAAAGACCACTTTCCAGTGCAAGCCTGCTTTCAGTGGCGTAGTGATGGGGGGGGCATAGCTGTCCCTGGGTGCAGCATCTGGGGGCACCATATTGGGTGCCAAACAGCTCCCTGCCCAGGAGCCACCAGAAGGCATGTTGTGGGTGACCTGCCAGGGCCAGCTTGGAGGGCTCTCCGGCCACCACTGCCACCTTCTAAGTGGCACCTTAGCTCCTCCCCGGCCCTTGGGGGGGGCAGAAAACTGACTTTGTCCCAGGGCGCTGAAAACCCTAGCTACACCTCTGCCTGCTTTGGGAGGATATAACTCAGATGTCACAAATCCGGTGTCTGGCACACTTAGCAGGGATGAAGTGTTGGAGATGCAGCGGTGAAGAAGGCCAATTCCATGCTAGGGATTATCAAAAAGGGGACTGAAAATAAAACAGCCAACATTATAATGCCATTGTACAAAACGATAGTAAGGCCGCACCTGGAGTATTGTGTACAATTCTGGTCACCGCATCTCAAGAAAGACATAGTGGAACTGGAAAAGGTGCAGAAGAGAGCGACTAAAATGATTACTGGGCTGGGGCACCTCCCTTATGAGGAAAGCCTAAAACATTTGGGCCTCTTTAGTCTGGAAAAAAGGCGCTTGAGGGGGGATATGATTGAGATACAAAATAATGCAGGGTATGAGTAAAGTGGATAGAGGGAAGCTCTTCTCTCTCTCCCAAAATACCAGAACTAGGGGACATACACTCAAATTGAAGGCTGGGAGAGTAAGAACTGACAAAAGAAAATATTTTTTCACCCAGCGCATTGTAAGTCTTTGGAACTCCCTGCCACAGGATGTGGTGATGGCATCTGGCCTGGATGCCTTCAAAAGGGAATTGGACAGATTCCTGGAGGAAAAGTCCAGCACAGGTTACAAACCATGATGGAGAAACCAGGGTACTTCAAGGGCCAGATGCAGGGGAGTGGTATCAGGAGACAGATATCTAGTCTCATGCGCTCCCCAACGCATCTGGTGGGGCCGCTGTGAGATACAGGAAGCTGGACTAGATGGGCCTTTGACCTGATCCAGCATGGCTCTTCTTATGTTCTTATGTTCTTATGATGGGGAGGAGTATCGACGTTGGCGTCATCATCATCATCATCCTAGAGCTGCATAGCTGGAAGGTGCCCTCTAGAACCATCATCAACTCCAGCCTCTATCAAGGATTCTCGGTGGGGAATGGAACTTCCAGCCAGAAAGACCTCACACCCTGGACCTATCCAGCAGCAGCAGGATGTAGAGACCTTAGAGCTCTTTGGACTATGCCTCCCAAAATCCTGGGAGCCGTAGTGCAGAAAGAATCCTGCAAAACAGCGTAACGCCACCACATGAGAAGCAGGTGTCTTTTTGCAAGGAGGCCCCCAAATATCTCCTCTGGTCTGGGATGGGAGGCATGCCGGCAATTGGAGCTGAGCAGATCTAATATCCATCATCCCCGCTGTTGCTGGGACTGACAGGAGAAGAGATTAGAGGACTAGAGCTCAAGAGCAAACATCTTCTCACGGCTTTTCCCCTCAAGCACCATATTCTTCAACTAGGATTTGCCATGACAGAAGTAAGTAGATATTCTGGGCCCTTCTCCTTAATGGGCTGCGTCTGTTTAGTGTCAATTTGGCTTCAGAACAGGACGTCCTGCCAGATTTTCAGGGAAAAGGGCTGAGCAAAATGTCTTCCTTCTCTTCAGACTGTGCTCACATCTCTGTTCCTGCTTTAGGGCCTTTGTTCATGGCATATTGAGCCCACCCCCCACCCACCCAAAAAGGAAAAAGTGCTGCTCGTATACATAGCACCTAAAGCACCCTATGGGCGGTTTACGAGTTAATTATGCAGGCTACACATTGCTCCATCAGTGAGTTGGGTATTCATTTTAACGACCTCAGAAGGATGGAAGGCTGAGTCAGCCTGAAGACCTGGGACAGAGCAGAGTTTTGACCACAGTGCTACTGTTAAGAACAGAAGAATATAAGAAGAGACCTCCTGGATCAGGCCAAAGGCCCATCTAGTCCAGCTTCCTGTATCTCAGAGTGGCCCCACCAGATGCCTCTGGGAGCACATGAGAGTAGATATCTGTCTCCTGATGCCACTCCCCTGTATCTGGCCCTTGCAGTACCCCGGTTTTAAGCCTGGAGATGACACATCTCCATCATGGTTTGTAACCTGTGATGGACTTTTCCTCCAGGAATCTGTCTAATCCCCTTTTGAAGGCATCCAGGCCAGATGCCATCACCACATCCCGTGGCAGGGAGTTGCATAGACTTACAACGTGCTGGGTGAAAAAATATTTTCTTTTGTCAGCTCTTACTCTCCCAGCCCTCAATTTGAGTGTATGTCCCCTAGTTCTGGTATTTTGGGAGAGGGAGAAGAGCTTCCCTCTATCCACTTTACTCATGCCCTGCATTATTTTGTATGTCTCAATCATATCCCCCCTCAGGCGCCTTTTTTCCAGACTAAAGAGGCCCAAATGTTTTAGCCTTTCTTCATAAGGGAGGTGCCCCAGCCCAGTAATCATTTTAGTCCCTCGCTTTTGCACCTTTTCCAGTTCCACTATGTCTTTCTTGAGATGCGGTGACCAGAATTGAACACAATACTCCAGGTGCGGCCTTACTGTCATTTTGTACAATGGCATTATGATGTTGGCTGTTTTATTCTCAATCCCCTTTTTGATAATCCCTAGCATGGAATTGGCCTTCTTCACCGCTGCCGCACCTCTGCGCCACGAGGCTCCTCAAGCCAATGTAGTTAGTGATCCCATCTGTTTTCATCAGAAGCCCTGCCTCTCTCGCTGGTTCCTGTTTTTCTGCGAACTTTCTCATGTTCCATAAAAGAACAGCATGCTGGCTGAAGTGGGATCTGAAACTTCCAAACTGTGCAAACCTGAGGAAGATGGATGGCTCCTGAGATGAAAAATGATGTGAGCGAGGAGATTGAAAGGATGAGCTGCAGGCGGTTTTTCTTTGTGTTTGGCCGGATATCAGGAAACGGACGATCCAGCAGCGATCCTTTAATCCACGGGTAGCTCTGGAGACTTCACTGCCAGAGTATTGCAATCAGACCCTACTGGTTTACGTTCCTTGGGGCAAACGTTTCTCTCTCTCTCTCTCTCTCTCTCTCTCTCTCTCTCTCTCTCTGTGTGTACAGTGGTACGTTGTATAAAGGAATTAATTCTTTCCAAATGAAATTATGTTAAGCAAATTTTCCTTTATACAAATTTCCCATAGGAATGCATTGAAAACAGTAATCTTTAATTGCGACTACTTTTATGTTGTACGGATTAGCCCCATAGACAATTCTGCTAAGCAAATTTCCCCTATCTCCGGAATTTTTTTATGTTGTACAGCAGGCCTGCCCAAAGTCCGGCCCGCCAGGCCATTCTGAGTGGCCCATGGCTGGCTGGCCCGCCCCTCCCGCCCCTTCCTTCACCCACACATTCCTCTGCGGTGGCCACGGCTCCCTGTGCTTCCTTTGGTCCCCACCTCCCTTCCCTCCTTCCTCTCTTGGTTTCCACCTCCCTCCCTCCCTCCCTTGGTCCCCGCCTTCCTTCCTGCGGGTGGGGTTGCAAGGGGTCAGTGGGTGGGGCTTATGGGTCAGTGGGTGGGGCTTGCAGTGGGGTGGCAGTGTCGGGGAGCAACCAGCCCCTGATACATTCTCAGCCACCAAATCTGGCCCTCTTTACAAAAAGTTTGGGTACCCCTGTTGTACAGATTTTGTTACACAAACCATTTGTTATACAAGGGTCCACTGTATTCTTATTCTCTCTCTCTCTCTCTCTCTCTCTCTCTCTCTCTCTCTCTCTCTCTCTCTCTCTCTCTCTCTCTCCCTACCTACCTACCTATCTACCTACAGTGGACCCTCATATAACAAAGGGTTTGTATAACATAAAGTCTGTACAACATAAAAAATTCCAGAGATAGGGGAAATTTGCTTAACAGAATCACCGATGGGGCGAATCCGTACAACGTAAAAATGGTTGCAATTAGGGATTACTCTGTTTTCAATGCATTCCTATGGGAAATTTGTATAAAGGAAAATTTGCTTAACACAATTTCATTTGGAACGAATTCATTCCTTTATACAAGGTACCACTCCTATCTATCTATCTATCTATCTATCTATCTATCTATCTATCTATCTATCTATCTATCTATCTATCTAAAGCAGGGGTCCTCAACCTAAGGCCCCAGGGCCGGATGCGGCCCCCCAAGGTCCTGAATCTGGCCCCTGGGACCAATTGCAACCCCACCACCACCTACCCCCTACTTTGCGAGCAAGCCAACCTCCGCAGCTGCTTCTGTTGCTGAGGCAGATCAAAGTAGTGGGCTATGCCACTTCTCCCACCCCCCAACTACCGCCTAGATGATCAGCATGCTGGCTAGTGGGGCATTTAAAGTGGGAGGGCTACGGCAAGGTCCCCTGCTCCCCCCACCCACTGTGGTCCAGCCCCCAGTGGTGTCTGGGGTGTGGTGAACCGGCCCGCTGTTTGAAAACGTTGAGGACCCCTGATCTAAAGTAAAACCACCAACGTCCCAGTCAGCATACTGGTGGCTCAGAAAAATGACTGGTTCAAGATCAGCACCACATTCCTTTCAGTGGGAAGTACTGGGGGGGGGTCGTACGCATCCCACTGAAAAAAATAGCTGCCGTGATAGTTTGGCATCAGAAGGCGATTCGAGGAAGGCATTCTTTTGCACAGTGTGGCATATTTAAATAACAAGCAGCAGCAGCAGCAGCAGCAGCAATGTGGCATCTTTAAGACTAAGAGATTTATGGGAGCCCAAGCTTCTGTGAAGACACAGAGCCCATTTCTCTCAGGGGTTTCAGAGTGCCTGCTAAAATGATGCTGTAGTCAATCTGATCGCTTTAAAGGTGCTGCCTCCACCCGCTGTGCTACAAGAGACTAACTGCGGCCAGAAAGAAAGCCCATTAGTTACGTTTGCATGTTCAAAATTTACCATACACATACATGTTCCAAAGAGCGTGGCAAGTATGATCAGGGGGCTGGAAACCAAGTCTAGAAGGCAAGACTGAAAGAACTGGGGATGTTTAGCCCTAGAGAAAAGATGACAGAGAGGAGATAGGAGAGCACTTTTCAAATACAGTAATACCTTGGATAAAGAATGCCTCTGGTAACAAATTTTTCGGATAACAAATGGATATTTCCAGGTATAGGGCTGCCTCGGATAACAAATGTTTCATAATCCCTTGCCAAAAAAAAGTGTACCCAGGATGTATTGCAATCCCTGTAGTTTGTGGAGGGGTGGGAGGAGTTAAGAGTGGTTTTTTTCATGTTTTTTGAGCCATTCTGGATGTGTTTTGCTGAGGGATTTGGACCTTTTGAACTTGGAAAGGTAGGGGGCTAGCTTTTATTAATCTTTGCACTGCTTTTCTTTGCATTTTTGGTGGGAAAAGGCTGAGGTAGTCATGCTGCTTTTTTCTGTCCATGTTTACATTCTTTTCCATTGCTCTGCAGACAAGAACAGGCTGGATTCCTCTTGCTGCTTATGTTTGTCTGTTTGCATTTCCCCCCATGCACCTTGGGTAGGAATAGACTTGGGTAGTCTTGCTAGTTTCTCTTGTCCATGTTTGTACTGCACTGCAGGGGAGGTGTTCTCGAGGGGGTGTTCCAGCACTGAAGGCCTTTAAAGGGCACTTTATAAAGAGGTCTGGAAACCCCCCCACCCCCCAGTTTTTTTGCCTTTTCTCGGACATCTGGAATGGATTAATTGATTTCCCATTCATTTCAATGGGGAACCACGTTTTGGATAACAATTTTTTCGGATAACAAATTGCCTCTGAGAACAATTGAAGAAATACCTATGCACACTGAACATATATATTTTTGTAGTGCACAAAAAACAGGAAAAAGAATGCAATATTAATATAATAATAATAATAATAATAATAATAATAATAATAATAATAATAATAATAATAATAGTAATAATAATTAATAAAAGAAAGATAAGCGGGGTATAAATATAAAAATAAAAAAATAAACAAATTAAATTCGTTATCAGAGGCATCACTGTATCTGAAGGGCTGTCATCTAGAGGAGGGGCAGGATCCGTTCTCCATCATGGTACAGGATGTGCCTTCTCGGGATGTGTTCAAAGTAGGACAGGCTCAGTTCCAACATGTTTGCCTCCAGAGAGATTTGAGCTTGATTTTATCTCCTCCAGCACTACATTTTAGGCAAATCAATTTTTTCCTGTCAGCTTCCTTCACTGCCCAGCTTTCCTGCCCATACATGGTGAGAGTGTATAGATGAACTTGGTCTTCGTCCCCAATGACACATCCTTACGCTTGACAATCTTTTCTGGTCCCTTCATTGCTGCCCTTGATGGGCTAACTGACTAGGGGATTATGGGAACTGTTGTCCAAGAAGTAGTTTCCGCAAGTCTCTGGCAGTGAGCTGTGTTTCTTGTGGAGAAAATAACGTTCCTCAGATGAGGCTGACTAGGGGAATATGGGAACTGTTGTCCGAGAGGCAGTTTCCACAAGCCTCCAGCTGTAAAGTTGCGGAGTATATTTTTTTTGTTTTTTTTTTGTTTTTTTTGCGAAGAAAATAAGGTTTCTCAGACAAGGGAGGCTCGGAACAGTTCTGCCTTCAGGGGTCTGTTTTCTAACAGGAAACAAGGCCGATCCCTCTGGGATCATTTATCACTTTTTCTGACAAACCCCTCGTTAATTGCATTCAGATTGCTTGCCCCCCTCCCCATGCCGCCCTCCCCACACACACCATCTTGTAGCTGCCTCATCCCACCCTATCTTTCTCCTCATCCGGCCCGACAAGGTGGCTTCTTTGGCCTCCAAACGGAGCCGATGAGAAGTTTTGCTTGGCGGGGTGGCCGTGGCGCATCATGGACCGCAGCCTGAACAGGTGCGTGTTGGGCATTCTGGGCTGCCTGGGCAAGGTCACGCCAGCAGAAGGTTGCCAGTCAACACCCCCACACACACCCCGGTCACCTATGCTGAAAAACAAAACAAAATTATTTCGGGGGATGGGCCATAAATGCTACGAAATGGTGGAGAAAAGGAGGCTTGGCTTTCGTTTGGCGTGAAACTGGGCGGGCTCCATGATAGGTCAGACCTTATTTCAGGTCGTCCGCCTCTTTACACCTGAGTGTGACTTGTTCTACGCTGCTATGTGCTTTGAAGAGGTCATATGGTGTGTTTCCTGTGTTCCTTCTTTTGTTTGTTTGATTATTAGTATTATTTTTATTATTACGATTCCCACTTGCCGGGTATTGTTGTTGTTGTTGTTCCGTTGTGATTTTTGTATTATTGTGTTTTTTCCTCTTTCTAGTTTATTACCGTTATTATGTTTTGGGTTTTTTGATAAGTCTTTGTTGTTAACTGCCCAAAGTTCCCGTTTGAGGAAAATTGGATTGCGATAGACGAATGAATGAATGAATGAATGAATGAATGAATGAATGAATGAATGAATGAATGAATGAACGAATGAATGAATAAAACACTCCCATGTTCCTAAAGAGAATTGTCTTGGTTGTTAACTAGCTTTAGTTTGGGATGAAAGGGGGTGGGCTCCCTGATTGGTAAGCCATTATTTCAGGAAGTCCTTAACTCTACTCCTGGGTGTGACTTCTTGTTATATGTCCTGTGAAGAGGTCATAGGCTAAGTCAGGCATGTCCAAACTTCACCCCTTCTGATGTTTTGGACCACAACGCCCAGAATTCTAAGCTTAGATTGCCAATGGCAAAGGACTGTGGGAGTTGCGGCCCAAAACATCTGGAGGACCAAAATTTGGACATGCCTGAATTCACCCCTTTAGCCAATGAAAATAGGCTTTGGTGTTGAGTGTCCCCAGAAATTGGAAGTAACCAATTAAAAGTAATTACTTGTAATTACTCTTTTTCTCACTAATTAAATTTTACTACATAAACTCTGTCAGTTCATTATGTTTACTTAACTTATGCAAAATATGTTTTTTTTTATTTTGTTGTTGTAACTTTCCTTGTACACCACTTGGATTTCTCTGAATTCAGCTTGGTGTTATGTAAATCCAAAAATGAAAAAAAATATAAAAATAAATGCAGTGCTCCTGTAATTGCGTAACGTGTACACAAGCTATACATAGTTTTACAGGTAAAAAGTAAAACAAATTAATAAAGGAATGGAAAGGAAGAATTGTTATATGTCATTAGGTGCTGTGAAGAGGTCTTATGGTGAATAAACCCCTCCCATGTCCCTAAAGAGAATTGTCTTGGTTTTAGAGTGGCTTTAGTTTGACATGAAAGGTCAAACTTTACTTGACTTTATTTCAGAAAGTCTTTAACTCTACTATTGAGAGTGACTTCTTTTTATATGTGCTTTGAAGGGGTCATATGGTAAGTTTAAAAAACCCTCTCCTGTAGCCAAAGAAAATGGCCTTGGGGGTTTCTGGGCTTGGCCCCAGAATTAGGAAACAACAAGTTAAAAGTAACTATTTGCAATTACAGTACTGTATTCTCTTTCTCACTAATTAAAAAGTTCACTACATAAACTACAATTCAAAACGAAGAATGAGGAAAAATGTCGCTCCTTTAGTTTTACGTAATGTTCCAGAGCTGTGGCTTCACCTTATTAAATATTAGAGATGGACACGAACCAAAGAAATGGCGATTCGTTTTGGTTCATTTCGTTTTAGGGTTCCGTTTGTTTCGTTTCATTTTAAACGAATTTTTCATTTCGTTGATTCATTATTCGTTTTGTGTGTGTAGTGTGTATGTGTGTGTGTGGTACGTGTGCAACTTTGGCTGGGGGAAAGAGGGGCTTAATCTCCCCCCCACAGCCACTGTGGGGTGGGAAAGAGCTCCCCCAACCAGCACCTCTCAGCTGAGAGGCGTTGACTTGGGGCCAGCACCTCAAGGAGACCCTTCTTTCCACCTCTGCATGAGGAGACGAGAAGCAGGGTCTCTTTTGACATTTTCCCCTGCAGCGGATGGCAGCGCTGAGCGGGCGTTGGGGGCTGTCATCCACTGCAGGGAAGATCCCTTTAAAGCAGGCCTGTCCAAAGTCCGGCCCGGAGGCCAAATCCGGCCCATCAGGCCGTTCTGAGTGGCCCACGGCTGGCTGGCTAGGGATTCCATGCTAGGGATTATCAAAAAGGGGATTGAAAATAAAACAGCCAACATTATAATGCCATTATACAAAACAATAGTAAGGCCCCACCTGGAGTATTGTGTACAATTCTGGTCACCACATCTCAAGAAAGACATAGTGGAACTGGAAAAGGTGCAGAAGAGAGCGACTAAAATGATTACTGGGCTGGGGCACCTCCCTTATGAAGAAAGGCTAAAACATTTGGGCCTCTTTAGTCTGGAAAAAAGGCGCTTGAGGGGGGATATGATTGAGACATACAAAATAATGCAGGGTATGAGTAAAGTGGATAGAGGGAAGCTCTTCTCTCTCTCCAAAAATACCAGAACTAGGGGACATCCACTCAAATTGAGGGCTGGGGGAGTAAGAACAGACAAAAGAAAATATTTTTTCACCCAGCGCGTTGTAAGTCTATGGAACTCCCTGCCACAGGATGTGGTGATGGCATCTGGCCTGGATGCCTTCAAAAGGGGATTGGACAGATTCCTGGAGGAAAAGTCCATCACAGGTTACAAACCATGATGGAGATGTGTCATCTCCAGGCTTAAAACCAGGGTACTTCAAGGGCCAGATGCAGGGGAGTGGTATCAGGAGACAGATATCTAGTCTCATGCGCTCCCAAACACATCTGGTGGGGCCGCTGTGAGATACAGGAAGCTGGACTAGATGGGCCTTTGGCCTGATCCAGCATGGCTCTTCTTATGTTCTTATGTTCTTATGGCCCACCCCTCCCTCCCCCTCCTTTATCCCATTTTTTAAAAAAATCTTCCGCCAACACTGACACCGCCGGGAAGCTTGTGGGGCTGGATGCGTGCACTGGGGTGGCACACGGGGGTGGTGCTGCCACCGGCATCACCGGGAACCTTGTGAAGGTAGGTGCATGTGCGCAGGGTGGCGTACAGGTGGGCCACCACCTCCGGCATAGCCGGGAACATTGTGAGGTTGGGCGCACGCGTGGGGCAATCATCAGGTGGGCCACGCCACCGGCACCGCTGGGAAGCTTGGGTGGCTGGGCGGCTGGGCGGTCTGCCGCCACTGGCACCGCAGGAGAATGTGTGGGGGTGGGCAGGCCAGCAGGCCTCTGCCACCGCCAAGGAGCTTTGGGGTGGGCTGGCGGGCGAGCCGTCGCGACCGCTGGGGAGCTTGGGGGGTGCAAGGTTGCACAGATCGCCTCTTCCAAGGAGCAATCTGTGGCCACGGCTCCCTGTGCTTCCTTTGGTCCCCACCTTCCTTCTTTCCTCCCTCCCTCCCTCGGTTCCCACCTTCCTTCCTGCGGGTGGGGTTGCAAGGGGTCAGTGGGTAGGGCTTATGGGTCAGTGGGTGGGGCTTGCAGTGGGGTGGCAGGGTCGGGGAGCAACCGGCCCCTGACACACTCTCAGCCACCAAATCTGGCCCTCCTTACAAAAAGTTTGGGCACCCCTGCTTTAAAGAGACCCTTTTCCCCTGTCATGGGGTGGACCCCTTTAAAAATGGCCCAGTCGCCACTAGGGGTTCTCCACTGTGCTGACTGGGACATTTTCAAAGGGGTCCAGGCGATGACAGGTCAGCAGGAGCTCTCTGAAAATGGTCGGGACCCCAGCAGGACAGCTTCAAACTGGCGTCCCGACCATATTCAGAGGGATCCTGCCGAGCTGTCATCGGCTGGACCCCTTTAAAAATGGCCCAGTCGGCACTGACTTCTGGTGGGGGAAAGCCTGCGGTTTCCCCACACCAATTGCAAGGGAAACCTTTCCCATGGGAATGCAGTGCTTCAATGGATTCCTATGGGAAAACGAAAAATGAAACGAATGAAGCAGAAATTTCCATTTCGTTTCATTTTCGTTTTTCTTTGATGGGTCACTTCGTTATCCGTTTCGTTAGGTAATGAAACGAATAACGAATAATGAAATGAATTAAAAATTCATTTCGTGCCCATCTCTATTAAATATTAAAGGAGGAATGGAAGTTCTTAATCCCTCCATCACAAAACAATGATTAACATCTATTGTCCTGCATAGGAGAAGCATCCTCTTTCGCACAACCTTAAGAACCCCAGTCTCACTCACTCTATACCCCAGAGCACAGAGAGAAACTCCTTGTTTCCTGAGCTCCTTGCCTTCTGAAGATGCCAGCCACAGAGGATGGCAAAACGTCAGGAAAAAAAACTTCCAGAAAATGGTCACACAGCCTGAAAAACTCACAACAACTATCAGATCCCAGCCATGGAAGCCTTCAGGAATACATTAAAAGAGGAATATTTTTAGGCTTTATTGTAGGTGCTGAAAGAAACAAGGCGGTCAAGAGGAAAGGGTGTTTTGTGCCCTAAGCCACTGTTTTGTTGCATTCCATCAAAAAGAAAGAAAGAAAGAAAGAAAGAAAGAAAGAAAGAAAGAAAGAAAGAAAGAAAGAAAACAAAGAAAACAAAGAAAAAGAAAAGAAAGATCTCGTCAACTAGTTCAGTTACTTTTGAGAAATGTGAAAATAGTAACTATCATCTCTTGTTAGCTTTAAGTATGTATCTGTAACCAAATTAACTTTTTAATCTCTGATAATAGAGCTCCTGCTAAGCTAGTAGTTCGAAAGCATGAAAATGCAAGTAGATAAATAGGTACCACAGTAAAAATCAGGATGGTAAACAGAGTTTCCTTGCAGCCATGCCAGCCACGTGGCCATGGACTTGCACAACACTGATTGTTCGGCTTGAAAATGGACATGAGCGCCGGCCCTAGACTCGGACACAACTAGCATGCATGTGCAGGGGAAACCTTTACCTTTTACTTTAATCCATTCAAATAGAGAACTGACCATTCTTTTTGCTTTTCTGCTTTATGTCAGCTTCCTTGATATAATGCAGCCACCTGCTGAAGATATACTGTGGATTAAGGCCTCAAATAAGAGACATGAAGCTCTATTTTTTTAAAAAAGTGTGTTATTTAGGCTTCATTTCTTTTGGTTTTTGTTTATTGTATGTATCCTTCCTTATATGTTATGGTTTTTAGCTCCTCAAAGTGACCTTTCAGGTTTGATATGAGTGTTTTGGTTTAAAAGCACAGCTACGGAACAAATTATGCTTGTAAACCAAGGTATTACTGTACTGCAGGCCTGCCCAAAGTCCGGCCTGGGGGCCAAATCCGGCCTGTCAGGCCATTCTGAGTGGCCCGTGGCTAGCTGGCCCACCCCTCCCTCCCCCTCTTTTGCCCCATGTTTTTTTTTAAAATCTTCTGCCAATACTGACACTGCCGGGAAGCTTGTGGGGCTGGGAGCGTAGGCGGGGGTGGCGCGCGGGCGGGCCACCGCCACCGGCACTGCTGGGAACCTTGTGAAACTCGGGAACACTGGCACCGCTGGGAAGCTTGGGCGGCTGGGCGGACGGGCGGTCTGCCGCCACTGGCACTGCAGGGGAATGTGTGGGGGTGGGCAGGCCAGCTGGCCTCTGCCACTGCCAAGGAGCTTTGGGGTGGGCTGGCGGGCGAGCCGTCACCACCGCTGGGGAGCTTGGTGGCATGCAAGGTCACACAGATCGCCTCTTCCAAGGGGCAATCTGTGGCCACGGCTCCCTGTGCTTCTTTTGTTTCCCACCTTCCTTCCTCCCTCCCTCCCTTGGTTCCCGCCTTCCTTCCTTCCTTCCTCTCTTGGTTCCCGCCTTCCTTCCATCCTTCCTCTCTTGGTTCCCACCTCCCTCCCTCCCTCCCTCCCTCCCTTGTTCCCCACCTTCCTTCCTTCCTCTCTTGGTTTCCACCTCCATCCCTTGGTCCCCACCTTCCTTCCTGCGGGTAGGGTTGCAAGGGGTCAGTGGGTGGGGCTGATGGGTCAGTGGGTGGAGCTTGCAGTGGGGGGGCAGGGCCGGGGAGCAACCGGCCCCTGACACATTCTCAGCCCCCAAATCTGGCCCTCCTTACAAAAAGTTTGGGCACCCCGGCTGTACTGGTATTTCTCCGTCAGCGCACCTTGCCCTGGCTGATTGCAACTAAATGGCAAACCATGACCAACTGTTCAACAGAGAAGCCTCTTGCTGTTGGATTTTTGCAGCATGGCATGCTGCCTTTAGGAGTGATGGGAGGGACTTTCTGAGCTGGGGTGACTGTCATTGTATGCAGCACTAAGTGACTGTTCCTTACCTTTCTCTCTTTCTCTGCTCTGTATATCCCTCCCCCTGCCTTCTGTTATCTGTTGCAAGCAGTAAGATTGTTGAGGTCCGTTGCTGAAAGCACTCATGTTTATTGGTTTGCTGTTTGATCTGTTCAACTGTAAGTCAATCTGCTATTTATTCTTTCTCCTATCAAGGTGAGCTATTGAGACTCTAAGTGCCAGTTGATAAAGGAAAAAAGTGGGCCAAACTGGAGCTATTGTGTTCTGCGAATCCCTGCCATTTCTGCTGCATGGCTAAAAGGATTTAACCAAGAATTCAAACACTGGGGACCTCATCAATGAGCCACAATCAGATTCATAAGCTTACACAACTTTCACCCGGATATAGGCATCCATTCTTATGATTTAATTTAATCCCGAAAGTATTACCTCTGAGTCCAGTGATCCTTCCACAATGGGGGCTGCTAAGCAGGGTTATGCTGGGTTCATACAGTAGTTAAATGGGTGACCACTAGGAGCAGGGGTCCTCAAAGTTTTCAAACAGCGGGCTGTTCCACCACCACCCAGACACCACTGGGAGCCGGACCACAGTCCAAAAAAACAAACAAAAAAGCTAATATGTGAAAAAAGGGGGGAGGGAGGAGCAAGTGGGCAGAGCCCCCATGATCAGTGCATGTGCGTTTCCCCTTGATCGCCTGCCATCCATCCCTCTGTCAGCCCACTGCCGTGGCTGCTCCGGCTCGGAAGGCTGGCTGGCCCTTCCTCCGCCTGCCCCCTTCCTTCCTCACAACCACAATAACGCAGGCAGCAGCCACACAAGGAAGGCAGGCGGGCGGGGTGGAGGAGCAGGGGCAGGGCCTCGAGGCCATAGAGGGAGTGGGAGACCTTGCCGCAGCCCTCCCATTTTAAATTGCCCCACTCAGTTGCAGCCGGTGCCCCGACCATCTGGGCGGCTGGGGGGGGGAACAGGGGACCTTGCCGTGGCCGTCCCACTTTGAACTGCCCCACTAGCAGCGTGTCAGTCACCTGGGCAGCGGGTAGAGGGAGTGGGAGAAGAGGCATAGCCTACTGCTTTGAACTGCCTCTGCAATAGAAGCAGCTGCGGAGGTTGGCTTGCTCGTGAAGCAGGAGGTAGGTGGGGGTGTCTGCAATTGGTCCCAGGGGCCTGATTCAAGACCCTGGGGTCTGCATCACCCCCGGGTCTTAGGTTGAGAACCCCTAACTAGGAGCGTCCTGGGGACCCCTGGGGTGAATCCTGCCCTTGGTAATTGCCCAGACTTACCCGTGTGCTCCAGCCTTTTGCAAGCTGTTCCCGTTTCCTGACAGATGAAAGCAAATCTGCTGATGAACGACTCTTTAAGACTCACTATTCGGACTGGTGTGTAATTCTAGCCTTTATTTCATACCATTGTTTAGCTTGTTTATAATATATTCATTTATATTTATACATATATATATATATATATATATTTGTACAAAGCTGAATAAAGGGAGGGGAAAGCATCAGATCAGATATATAATTTTCTTTTATAAATATTTCCGTATGTTCTGCATACAACACAAAATATGTACACCCACAACGGATAGTGGTTCTGTGCAGGTACCCTATATTTTATATTCTAATATTTCGGCGAGGTTAGCTTCAAGCAGACAACGTTCTGGGTTCATTGGAATTCAGATGTACAGTACCCTTGCGTGTGGGTTTCTTTGCTTGCACCACACACCACATGTGCATACATGCACATGGCTGGATCGAGTGAAGCCGCCTATTAGGGATGGGATTTTTGGATTTCTTGGACCACAAATCCCATAATTCTCCATTCTGATGGACAGACACTTTTAGCTTAACCGGGAGAAAGGCTTCAGCTGGAAGGCTTTGAGCGTTAGCCTTCCAGCTCGAACGTTTCTCACATTTGGGTGTCATTTGGAAGCCATATTTGGGTGTCTGCCTGCCGGGAAGAACTCCCCGGATGGAGAATTGTAGGATAGGTAGTCCAACGAATTAAAAAATTCCTATCCCTACCACTGGAATCAGAAAGAACAAGAAGACGGCAGCCATTCGTATACAGCATGGGCTTTTGATTTCATGTTGGTTTTGGCGAACCTTTGGCACTCCACGTTTTGGACCACAACTCCCAGAATTCCAAGCCTGGACTGCCAGTGACAAAGGACTGTGGGAGCTGTGGTCCAAAACATCTGGAGTGCTGAAGGTTTGCAACCATTAGAGCAGTGGTTCTCAAACCTGTGAGCCCCCAGATGTTCCTGGACTGCAACTCCCAGAAACCCGTTCCAGCCCAGTGACTGTTGAAGGCTTCTGGGAGTTGTAGTCCAGGAATATCTGGGGACCCACAGGTTGAGAACCACTGCACTAGAGCATAACTGGTCAGGAATCAGCCACAGCAGCACATGTGACTTTCCAGATGGTGCTGAACCAAGCTTCCTTTGCCACTGCATGGTGTTAGCTCAAGCTGATGTGATGTGCTGGCCCCACAACATCTGGAAGGCCACCTGTAGCTCACTTCTGGTCATGAAGAACCATCTGGAAGCCTTGGGCCCAAGCCTCTGTCACTCAAAACACCCTCCTTGCCCAAGTCTTGTCATAAGAACATAAGACCATAAGAAGAGCCCTGCTGGGATCAGGCCAAAGGCCCATCTAGTCCAGCGTCCTGTATCTCACAGTGGCCCCACCAGATGCCCCTGGGAGCGCATGAGACTAGATCTCTCTGTCCCCTGATACCAGTCCCCTGCATCTGGCCCTTGAAGTACCCTGGTTTTAAGCTTGGAGATGATATATCTCCCTCATGGTTTGTAACCTGTGATGGACTTGTACTGTGCTGTTCTTACCTAGCACTTCTACATATCTCACTGAATCATAGATTTATAGAATCAGGCGATCGGAAGGGCCCATCGAGCCCAACTTTGTGCTCAAGGCAGGAATACAAATAAAAGGATATCTGTCTGGTGGCTGCCTACATTTCTCTAGAATGCCTCCAATATTGGAGCACCCACACCTCTTGAGGTCGCTGGTTCCGTTGTCGTACTGCTCTAACAGTTAGGAAGTTTTTCCTGATGTTCAACTGAAATCTGTATTCCTGTAGCTTGAACCCATTGTTATGTGGCCTGCATTCTGGGTTGATAGAGAACAGATTCTGCCCCTCCTCTGGATGACAGCCCTTCAAATATTTGAAAAGTGATATCCTCTCGCCCCTCAGCTTTCTTTTCTCCAGGCTAAACTTGTCCAGTTCTTTCCGTCTTTCCTCCGAGGTCTTCGTTTCCATCAACCCTGATCATCCTGGTCGCCCTCCTCTGACCTTGTTCTCACTTGCCAACCTCTTTCTTGAAGTGCGGCGTCCAGAACGGGACACGGTACTCAAGATGAGCCCGAAACACCTGGTTATCCAAAGGTCTGGATCGTGTCTTTGGACTATAACTTCCAGAATCCACAAGGAGTGTGGTTCCTGGGCATGCAGATTGGGGATTCTGGGTTCTTGAGTCCAAGCAGATAGTTCCGCCCAACACACACACACACACACACACACACACACACACACACACACACACACACACACACACACACACACACACACACACACACACACACACACACACTTCCTGGCCAGTAATTCTCCAATACATGGGAAAAGGCTTTTCTAAGGATAACTATAAAATGAATTAAAGAAGGATCTGTCTAGAATCATAGAATCAAAGAGTTGGAAGAGACCTCAAGGGCCATCTAGTCCAACCCCCTGCCATGCAGCAGCTGCCAAATATACCCCAGCAGCTGCCAAATATAAACTTTGACTGGGGCATGAGACAACGCAAAGCAAGCTTTCCCACTCACGATTTAGCATCATTCTCAAATTTATGCTCCTCCTACTTGTAGTTTGTTTCACTCGTGATAAGAAGGCTCCATAACTTGTTGATCAAATCCTTCTGTGAAGCACAAGGAGATGGCTGGATGGGGGACCCCCGGGCGTCCAACCAGCCTGGGTGGGTGGGTGGGTGGGTGTGCGTGGAATTACATGCATTCGGATAACACAGAGACACAAACGTCTTCTAGCATTCCTCTTCAACCTCTCTCAACAAGGAATAACACCCCCCACCCAATCCCCAATTCGGAGGACTCGAAAGGCGAGCAGCAAATGTCAGCGGACTCCCTGTAAGAACGACGTTTTTTAGTTCTGGGCTTGTTTGTACGTTTTCCAATCAAGGTTGCATCCAGGAGTCAATGTGCTTTGCTTGCTTGTTGGCTAAGCCTTGTTTTCCTCCAAGGCTTGTTAGAGAATCTTCCACTTGTAGCTGGAAGGGTGAATTCTGAAATGCCACACCTTGCAAAAGCCGAAGAATCGCAGTTCGGCCAAATAACATGTTCAGGGTTCGTTCTTTCTCTTTCCCTCGCTCTCTTGCAAGTTGGACACTGTCTTGGGTAGAAAAGTTTTTTTTTCCTCTTCGTTGAAGAGGACGTTGGGGGGGGGAAGAGCCCCCGGACGTCTCCATTTGGGAGTCCCCCCCTCCCGCCCGAGAAGGAGCGTTTGCACCGGGCAGCCTTCATTTGCACACGTATCTCTCCACCGTCCGCTCACACTTCTTGCAGGTGACGTAGCAGCACCAATGGTACTTGCAGTGGCACCGCTCCACCACTTTGTCCATGTAGGGGTTGTACCCACGGCCGCAGCACATGAGGTCACAACTGTCACTGCCGTTGGAGGTTTTGTTGCATTGCCTGTAGGTGGAAGCAGCAAGAAACAGCATGAGCTGGGCTAACCAGGACCAAGCATCAGAGACGGACTGAAGTGATCATTGGCAAGCCCCTTCCTGCAAGCTCTCCAGATCTGGAAGGAACAAGGAACCCAGATGCCACCATATTCCAAAGAGAGCCGATTCAAAATGTTCCTGCTACAGTGGCACCTTGTATAAAGGAATTAATTCGTTCCAAATGAAATTATGTTAAGCGCATTTTCCTTTATACAAATTCCCCATGGGAATGCATTGGAAATGGAGTACAGTGGACCCTTGTATAACAAACAGCTTGTATAACATAAAATCTGTACAACATAAAAAAATTCCGGAGATAGGGGAAATTTGCTTAACATAATCGCCTATGGGGAGAATCCGTAGAACATAAAAATGGGATTACTCTGTTTTCAATGCATTCCTATGGGGATTTGTACAAAGGAAAATTTGCTTAACATAATTTCATTTGGAACGAATTAATTCCTTTATACAAGGTACCACTGTAAGCTCATTTTTGTGTTGTACGGATTTTTCCCATAGGCGATTCTGTTAAGCAAATTTCCCCTATCTCTGGAATTTTTATGTTGTACAGATTTTATGTTATACAAGCTGTTTGTTATACAAGGGTCCACTGGACCTGAATTTAAAATGAGAGGCAGCATGGTGCAGTGGTTAGAAGGCTGAGCTGGGCTGTATTGAGATCCAGGTTCAAGTTCCTCCAGCATTTGTTGTTCTTGTTCTTGTAGTTGTTTGCAAGAAAATTGCTCAGACTGATTACAAACAGCGTCATAATGTAGTGGCTCAAATGGTCCACTGGAATTTGTGTCAGAACTATCATCTGCCTGTAGCAAAGAACTGGTGGGATCATAAGCCTGGAAAAGGGATTGAAAATGAGCATGCAAAATTACTTTGGGACTTCCCAATACAGACAGACAGGGTTTTGGAGCATAATACCCTGGATATTATGATTGTGGAGAAGAAAAAAGTGTGGATCATTGATATTGCTGTACCAGGTGATAGTAGAGTCACCAAGAAACAACTTGAAAAAAGTACCTGATACCAAGATCTGAAAACTGAACTTCAGAGACTCTGGCATAAACCGGTACAGGTGGTCCCAGTGGTAATCGGCACACTGGGTGAGGTGCCTAAAGAGCTAAGCAAGTATTTAAAAGAAACTGGAGTTGGCAAAGTCACCATCAGTCAGCTGCAGAAAGCTGCCTTATTGGGATCTGCTGGCATAATTTGCCAATACATCACATAGTCCTAAATGTTTGGGAAGTGTTTGACTAGTGATTTGTAATACCAAATCCACCATCGTTATCTTGTCTGGTGTGTGATAATTTATTATTATTATTATTATTATTATTATTATTATTATTATTATTATTATTATTATTATTATTATTATTATTATTATTATTATTATTATTATTATTATAGCATGAAAACGACATTCTTTTCACAAAAATAACATACAAAAAAATTAACACAAAATGGTGCTCCCTTCACCCTGGGGGGGGTCAATATATCTTATTCAATTCCCCCCCCCACACACTTATATCTGACCTTCCTTCCAGTCTTTAATTTTCCCCATATCCCTTCCAAAAATACATATAATCTTCGTTTGGCGTTTTCCCTTTCCCTTTACTCAGTACATTCATAAATTCCTTCTGGTTTTTAATTTTGTTTTACTGCACACCGTTTAGTTTTGTTACTTCATTCAGTGCATTTGATTATATTATGGGTTTTGTTATTATTTTTATTGCGTGTGAGCCACTCAGAATGCCCATTGGTCTGATAGGCGGTATAAAAGTCAAACAAACCAACAAACCATCACCCTGGGACTGTGGAGCTTAACCCAAGGACACCCCGGATGGTTGTTCTCCTGGGAATTCCCCAGCGGGGAATCGAACTTGCAACCTTTGGTTCTGCACCCAGAGACCAAAACCACGAAGAGATCCAGCCAGCTGATGCAAGAAAATTGTGCAGCCCTGCTCTACGGGCGAAATTTGTTCCTTCACAGCAGAGTCCCAGTGGACGGACACATCGCTCAAGCCCTGAGCCCAACCTTGTCTCTCATACCCTGCAGCGAACAAGCTAGCTGCTCACTCTTCATCCTCTTCCAAAGTGTGAGGTGCCTCCAGCTGGGGATGTGGCTTCCGGTTGGGATCCCAGAGCCCAAACCTAACCACTGGGCCGAACGACTGAAGAACTGGGAGGAGTTGCCACCTCTTGGACGTTGGGTCCAAGCCAGCCTGGCTGCCCGGTTGTTTTGAACGAATTTCACTCCTGATCAGCAGCGGAGGGATGCAAGGAGGCATTGGGGAAAAATGTACAAGAATGGACAGATTCCTAGACTGTAACTCAGGCCACCCCGTTAATGGATGGGAGATTTGTACGAAATTCCTCATGAGGTAATGCTTTATGAGAAGTTACGGGATTAATGAAGTGCTGAGACCTCGTTCTTGGTCTGCGCTTTTTATTTATTTCTGACTCAGCCTGGCCAACTGTTTGTTATTTCAGATTTAAATTCCTGCCCATGTTCAATAGCACACCCACACACCACATCTCTCCCTTAAACTTAAGCCTACTCACACACACACTTTTGGGGTGTGTGTATGTGTGTGTGTGTTTGTGTGTGTAAGACAGAGATTGAGAGGGAGATGCATTTAAATATTTACAGACCTTTGGGAGATTTACCAGTACATTCTTCCCATAATAACTTTGGGACCCACAGCCAAAGCCTTTGACTTGGGGCCACATGCTGTGTGTTTGTCTAGCCCTGGACTGGAGACGTTGTTACACACGCACACACAAACACAAACAGAGAGAGAGGGGGAGAGAGAATGAGAGAGAGAGAGAGAGAGAGCAGCTTCCAGCAAAAACAAACAAATACATAAATAGAGAGGGGGGGAAGTTTGATGCAAATTTTGCCTACGCAAAACAGGCAAGGAGACCCATGTCCAAAGCAAATTTTGCTGGCTTAAGTAGGAATAGGGGGTGGCCCCAGGAGTGGTGGTGGAAAAGTTTAGGAAAGGGCTGATGAACCCCCCAGGATCACCAGACATACGCAGCAAGGCAGGGGCCATCGCTTGGTAGTGCAGTGGAACCTTGACTTACGTCATTAATCCGTTCCAGTGGTCTAGACTTAAGTCAAACATGACTTAAGTCAAATGAACTTTTCCCATAGAAAGTAATGGGAAAGTGGATTAATCTGTTCCAGATGATGAAAAAGACCCTCGAAAACAGCAATTTAACACAAATTTGACTGGGACAGGAGATTCCTTCCGGGAATGTCAATGAAACGTCTCTTCAAAGAGAGGGGGAGGCAGTGGAATTATAGTCCACAAGTTATACGCCTCCACTTTTTAATGTTCATAGCAACAATGTCTAACATTTAAGTTTTACTGATTTTTAACCTGACGTTCCAAGTCCTGAACAACCCTATGGTTACCATTAGAGTCCCACAGCTGTACAGCTTCCCAACTAAAATGCTTCCGTTGTGGACCAGACTTCTGCAGCCAGATTTTTTACAAGACTGAGCCGACTATCTAACCAGCGAGGCCAGCCCCGAGCTCCCGGCCCTTCTTCTCCTCCGGCAGCAGCGGCGGATTCGGTGAGGCCGAGGACCAGCTCCAGAGGAGAGGAAGAAGGCAGGAGCAGTTTGGAGGCGGCAGCCGCGATCCTGGGATGTGGCTGCCGCCCGATTCCGGTGCCTTGCGCCGGGGCTCCGAGATGTAAGTCAAAGCCTGCGACTCAAGTCAAACAGGCCCCTTCTTGCTGCAAGTCAAATATGCTGTAAGTCAAGCAGTATGTAAGTCAAGGTTCCACTGTATGTGTGTTATGTTACGTTAGATAGAGAAGGGCACAGCCCAAAACACAAATCAGGGAGTTCGTTGGAACATGCCGGTTCCTCGGTTCAAGTTTGTGGGTCTGGGGAGATCAGCTGGGACCAACGTCCCCCTGTAAGGAGCATGGCCACAGATGGTACATTTGCAGCCAGAATGACCATGGAGGAAGAGGAGGAGCAGGAAGGGAAGAGAAGAAAGCAGGCAGTGGGAAGGCGACCAGCAGGTGGCACGAGGGAGCGCTTTTTGTTTCCCCTTCCCCCAGGGACAAAACTTTCTTTAAACAAAAGTTTGGAAAGTTCGTGATTACTGGGTACCAAAAAACCATCACGAACCTCTTTTCTAGTTTGTGCCCATCCCTGATCTTGGATGCAAATGGGGCTGCCAGATTCAAGCCCTAACATTTCAGATCAGCATGGCCAAGAATCACGTCGGAGGCTGCCAGTCTGTGTTGGCCATGCTAGGCAATGTCTGAATTAGTGGAAGGCATCATCCTATCTTTCTATGAGTGCGACTTGGGAGTGGGCTGTGTATTTGTGTTTAAACTTCCCCAGCCCCATTCACTGCTTCTCCTATGCGGTGCTTCCTCCACCGCAGGCAATTTCTTTGTGCTTTTATTCCTTCTGGTTCAAGATGGAGAAATCAAGTGTTGGAGTTCGTACAACCTCGCAGGCTGCCTTTAGGTTTGGTTTCAAAGGACATTTCCGGGCTAGGGTTACAGTTCATGTATCCAGCACTAGCCCTGCATGTCTGGTCATGGCTCTTTCTCCTGCCTGTTGTCAGTATAGTAGTCTGTTGAAGTCTTTTGCCAGAAAGCAGTCGTGTGTGTCAGTTTGCTGTTTGATCTGTTCATTTGTAAGTAAAGGATCTGTGGTTGTTGTTGTTTTTTAAAATTCTTCCTCTTACAAATGTCTCAGTATGAGTTATTGAGACTCTGCCAGAAAGGGGGTGGATGACTCTGTGTGAATCCCTGCCTTTTTGATGTGCAGCCAAGGGGATTGAAATAAATATTCAAAAACTCTGCAAGTCAAGGGTGCGCCTTCGCCTCTGCTCTTTTAATATGTTTTATTTTAACTCTTGTTGACTTGTTGGTCTCGTCTCTTATTGCTCTGTTTTGTATTTCCTGTCTGTATTTGGAAAGCATGTGTTATTGTTGGGAAATGATATGTCAACAATAAACAAAATCAATGTAGTTACAAAATCAGAGACAAGACACTTGGCCATGCTCTATGGCAGGGGTCCTCAAACGATGGCCCGCAGGCCACATCCCGCCCACCAGAATCCTGAATCCAGCCCACCGACCATTGCAGAACCCCACTGCATGTGCCGCCCGTCTCGTCTAGAGACCCCCATGTGTGGTGGCGGTGCTGGTGAGGCCGAAAACAATGGGAGGGGAGGAAGCACGCAGGCCCCACACCTTTTGGACTGGAGCCGAGAAGTCAGCCTTGTGCCACCTGCGTGCCAACTCCTAGAATAACTACTGTACAAGTTGGGGTGGGGTGGGGAAATGGCCTTAGCTTTGGGGGAAGCCTCGAGGCGCATGTGCACCAATCCTTCCTGTAGTCCAGCTCCCAATAGTGTCTGAGGGACAGTGAACTGGCCCCTTGTTTAAAAAGTTTGAGGACCCCTGTTCTATGGGGTTTAGGGTTAGGGTTAGGGGCCCCAAGTGTGGTAATATCATTGCCCATATTTCTGAGCCCCAACATTGGTCAAGCACAAAGGAAACTGAAGGCCTAGGAGGGCTGCTTGACCTGTTATTTCCCAGCAGCCCCCAGGACCAAAGCAGATACCAGGATGTGCTGATGTTGGCAAGAAGGCCAGAGCAAAACAGGATGGCAAATAAACAGGATATCAGGATACATCTGCTCAGGCCCAGAAAGCTCTTCCTGTCCTTATCAATAATCCCTCACTAGCTAGGGAGCATTTTCCCTCCCACCTATGGGGTGTATTTCCTCTGCCATTGTGTACAGTACTTGTTTACTGTGTATGGTCTCACAGATAAGGCATGCATTCCCCTCCCACCGAGGGACGTCCTGCTGTATCTATTGTTCTCTCTTACTAATAAAACACTGGTCGCTCAGGCAGTAGGAGAATCATCACACAAATCATCATCACACACTCACACACATGCATGCCTCCACACATTCATACATCACACAGATATCCATGGAACCCTGACAGAGAGATGAGCAGGAATGCTGCCTGAGCACCAGATGATTGCACCCCGAAACTCTGTGTCCGTGTAATCCGTAACCAACACCCAAGTTAACTTCCTTATACTCCTTTGCTAGCTGTGCCAAGGAATTCCAATTTTCTCTTCAATTTCAGCAAAAGTGTTCTGCTTATATACCGCCCCATACCACTACAAGTAGTCTCTGGGCGGTTTACAATTTTTTTAATTACAGTGTGCAGGCTACACATTGCCCCCCCCCCAGCAAGCTGGGTACTCATTTTACTGACCTCGGAAGGATGGAAGGCTGAGTGAACCCTGAGCCTGCTACCTGGCATTGAACCCCAGGTCGTGAGCACAGTTTTACCTGCAGGACAGGCATTTAACCACTGTGACACGAGGACCATTCTAGGTCCTCAAAGTGGCCAGTTGTAGGAGGAGAGGAGTATTGCAGCCCCTGCCGAAACAACCTTAATCGCTTAAGGCTGCAATCCGGGCAGCAATTTCCTGGTAATGAGAAAGGTGAACACAGTGGAATCTGTGAATCCCGATGTGGAGTCCACGAATCCCAATGGGGCAAGCATGAGAAACCGTGCAGGGGACCAAGAGGGGAGTGATCATCATAATAAGGCCCTGTAAAGTTGGCAGAATTATAACTGCACAATTCACCATGACCAACTGGCTCTAAGGTCCTTTGTACATGACCCCTAAACTCCGCAGCAAATGGCTGCACGCTCCGGACCAGAATTGTTTCCCCACCAGCTCCAGAGTTTGCAGGAAATTCCTGCGTCCCCACTAAAGCACTTCCCAGCGCTTTTCTGGCTACCTGCTCTAGGAGAAAGAAAATCCCCAGGCCCGGATTTAATCTGGTGAGCTCTCGCTCTCCTCACTTCTGTTTGGGTTTTTGCCTGTAGCTCTTAAGAAAGGGGCGGGAGGCAAAACAACAACAAACAAGAGAAGGAATCAGGACAACGACTGGGCATCGGGCATTTTCGGAGGTGAGCCTGCATTTTTCCTCTCTTTTTCCTCCCTCCCCTCACCAGACAGGAGCAAGGAAGTGCGGAGCTGGTGGGGAAAAGAATTTGCAACGAACCTCCAAGATCCCTGAGCCATTTTGCCCGGATCTTAGGGGTCATGTGAAAAGGCCCTAAATTCAGTCACCGCTTGGAGTCCTCCTCACGGAGCAGTAAGCCCTGGTCCTTTCCACCTAACCATCCAAGAGGATTTAGGCCATTATTTTTCTTGTTAAATCCTGGTAATGATAACCATTTGATTAACAGTTAACGGTTTGCGTTGCCTTAATTCATTTCTCTTTGAAGGTCATTTCAAGGCCTGACCCTGGCCACTTGTAGTCATTTTATTTGAATTGTAAATAGTTAATAGAGTAGGACCCCCATATCCACTGATTCGTTATCCACTGATTCAGTTATCCACGGTTGGCAGGAGGGAAATTAAATAAATAATTCAGCACCGGCAAAGCAAGCTACTGTCGCAAACAGCAGCTGTAAAGCAAGCTACTATCTTAAAACAGCATCCGTAAAGCAAGCTACTGTCACAAATAACAGCTGTAAAGCAAGTTACTGTCACAAAACAGCAGCCGTAAGGCAAGCTACTGCCACAAAACAGAAGTTTTGGGGATTTCGTGGTGTTCTCTCTTATCCACAGTTTTCATTATCCACAGGAAAGCCTGGAACCAATCCCCAGTGGACACCGGGGTCCTACCGTATTAACAATTTCCCAAAGGGTTGACAAAATCAGTTTTTTAAAGAAAAATAATTGTAAAAGTTCACTAAAAACATTGATTCATTTCCGAGCTAAAATATGAAAATGGACTCTAACGTTTCCAAGATCTGAAAAAGAAGGTAAATTCTTTACACAATGGATCCATCCAAAAAGTGAACAGAAACCATCTTTCTCCAGGGTAAACACATACTTCTTATCAGCAGTCATAATGCTATGGAGCTGTTCCATGAGACAGTTTCTGTCTAGATTTATGTCTGCAGATTGATTTTTCTTTGCATAACTTGTTAATAAGACCCCAGCAGACCTGGAGATAAATTCATCTTATGATAGCTAGTCATAAATTCAGTTTTTTTCAAGGCACAAACTGCACTGATCCTTTGCCTTCAGAACCATTGGTTCCCCCAGCATTTCCAGAATCTGGGAAGGTTTCGTCGGATCCAGAAGGCTGAGTTCCTTAAAAAAAAAAATCTCAGCTCCAGATTTAGAAGCTGTTCATTCCCCAAAGCTTGGGTGTGTTTAGAGTTTGGGATTTTTGCTCGGGCCTGTTTCCAGTTTCTACAGGATTTGCTTGATGTTATTTTGTTTTATTTTTAAAGGAAGAACGTAAACGAATCCAGGCTTGTTTTGCGAAACGGCCTTAGGGCCGCTGAAAATGGGTCCCAGGTTTCTCGCGGAGCTTTTCTCTAACAATCGTATGCCCACATGTTTGGGGGCTGGGGGAGGGAGGGAAGGTTTTTGTATGGCATGGCTTTGGTCATTCAGCCAGGCCTTCTCAGGAATTCACACTTAAAGAAAGAAATGAAGGAAGCTAACTGGAAGATGATAATATGAGTACCCAGCTTGCTGGGGGGGGGGGCAATGTGTAGCCTGCACACTGTAATTAAAATTGTAAACCGCTCAGAGACTACTTGTAGTAGTATGGGGCGGTATATAAGCAGAACACTTTGCTTTATAATGGGAGAAAACCCATCTGGGGTGCTGGCCTCTCCCGCCTGGATAAGGATAATTGTTATCACCCATGGCATATCCTTGCAAATCGTTCCCTGTGATGTATGAAGACCTTTGGGCCATAACCAGAGCCATGGAACACACTGGTTCCATCAGCAGGACTCTGAGGGTTTCCCCACATCCACCTGGCCTTCTCTCCAACACTTCCTCACGTTTACAGTGGTTCCCCCGCCCATTCGCGGTTCATATACTGCGGTCCCGCTCTATCGCGGGATCACAGTATATGAAAAAAAAGACCCCCTGGTTAAGGGGGGAAAGGCCTGGGGTAAGGGTGGAGGGCCTTTCGGAGGCCTCAGAAATAAGAACATAAGAACATAAGAACATAAGAAGAGCCATGCTGGATCAGGCCAAAGGCCCATCTAGTCCAGCTTCCTGTATCTCACAGTGGCCCCACCAGGGGCCTGAGAGCGCATGAGAGATACCACTCCCCTGCATCTGGCCCTTGAAGTACCCTGGTTTTAAGCCTGGAGATGACACATCTCCATCATGGTTTGTAACCCGTGATGGACTTTTCCTCCAGGAATCTGCCCAATCCCCTTTTGAAGGCATCCAGGCCAGATGCCATCACCACATCCTGTGGCAGGGAGGCCCTGGGTGAAAAAATATTTTCTTTTGTCAGTTCTTACTCTCCCAGCACTCAATTTGAGCGTATGTCCCCTCCAAAAGACCCAGAAAGGCCCTTGCAGGCCCTCTCAGGGCAGCACCAGGCTAGGGGTTAAGTACAAGAGCCCCCAGCGAGGCGCCCCAGGCCCAACCCGACCTGCATCCGCATATTGCGGATTTTCAATTATCGTGGGTTGGGTTGGGTCCCTAACCCCCGTGATAGGCAGCGGGTGTGTGGGGGGTCACTGTATCTCTCTTTCTCCTTTGGGAAAGAATGTCCAGGGACCAGGCAATTGATTAAACAGAGATCTTGACTTTCTCCATCCAGACCGGATGGAAGATATTAATCCTGACTCAAGTTTCCATCATTCCTAGTCAGCACAGAGGATTCTGGGATATGCAGTACACAGGAGCTCCGGTTAGGGGACTGGAACACCTTCCTTACCATCTGAGGCTGCAACGGCTGGGCCTCTTCACTCTTGAATGATGGCACCTGAGAGGTGACCTGATTGAAGTTCATAAAATCATACACGGTGTGGACGAAGTAGATAAGGAAAAACTGTTTTCCCTATTGCACGACACTAGGGGACAGTCCATGAAACTTTTGGGTGCTAGATCTCAAACAAATAAGAGAACGTACTTTTTCACCCAGAGGATCACTGGTCTGTGGAACTCCCTGCCAGAAGATGTGGTGACAGCAGTCAGTCTTGACAGCTTTAAGAAAGGATTGGACAAGTTCATGGAGAACAAGGGTATCAACGGCTATCATGATGGATGCCTAAGGACAACCTCCGGGTTGGAGAGAGAGGAAGGATCTCTCTCAATGCCATTTGCGGGGAATCGTAAGCAAGTGAAGACATCTGCTTGGGAATACCCTGAAGCAAATGGGCAGCCGCTGTGTGAGACAGAATGCTGGACTGGATGGGCTGTGTCTGTGTTCCAGCAAGGCTGTTCTTATGTTCTTATGTTCTTAAGTCATGGGGCAAAGACTTGGAAGGGCAGCAATCATAGAAGAAGAAAAGACCACCAAGTGTCAGGATGTGTCATTGGTAACCAAGTACAAGATTATCCACATGTATTTCCAATCACCAGGTGTGAACGGTGTGAAAGCTGGACAAGTGAAGAAAGCTGGATGGGATGGGGGTGGTTGGGGTGTGTGGAGATTTCTTTAAATCATGGTGCTGGAGAACTTTGCCGATACCCTGGATGGCCAGAAAGACAAATAAGTTGCACCGAGATTGAATTTAGTCTGAACTGTCTCTGCAAGTAAAAATGTTGAAGCTGCTTTTGGAGCATCATAAGAAGACAAGATTATTCCGTAGGGGGCAATAGTGCTGGGAAAGGTGGAAGGCAACTGGAAAAGAGGAAGACCAAATGCGCGATTGACTGACTCCCTAAAGGAAGCCATGGACTTGATTTTACAAGAACTGAGTAGGGCAGTTGAGGGCAGGTTAGGTGGGGGGAGCAATGAGAACCTCAAAGAAGCTGACCATGATAGATTTAAACCTCTCTGTTGCAGGCTATGCAAGGCAGATCCAAATGACTGAATGATGCCTCTCATTCCCCGGATCCCATGAGTACTTGGCCTGGAGCATCTCACAGAACCATCAAGTTGGAAGGGGCCTACGAGGCTTTGGAGTCCAAAGCCCTGCTCAAGGCAGGAATACAATTCATAGGATATCTCCCAGGTGGGTTGCCTACATTTCTCTTGAATGCCTCATGTTGGAGCACTCCCACCTACTTGAGCTCATTGGTTCCATTGTTGTACTGCTCTAACAATCAGGGAGTTCCCCCACCCCTGATATTCAAATGAAAACTGGCTCCCTGTAACTTGAGCCCATTGTTGGGGATGATGGAGAACAGATCCTTCCTATCCTATGAATACCTTTTAAGTCAGGCATGTCCAAACTTCAGCCCTCCTGATGTTTTGGACGACAACTCCCAGAATTCTAAGCTTAGATTGCCAATGGCCAAGGACTGTGGGAGTTGTGGTCCAAAACATCTGGAGGGCCGAAGTTTGGACATGGCTGTTTTAAGTACAGTGGACCCTTGTATAACAAACAGCTTGTATAACATAAAATCTGTACAACATTAAAAAATCTGGAGATAGGGGAAATTTGCTTAACATAATCGCCTATGGGGAAAATCCGTACAACATAAAAATAGGATTACTCCATTTTCAATGCATTCCTATGGGAATTTGTATAACGTAATTTCATTTGGAATGAATTAATTCCTTTATACAAGGTACCACTGTTTGAAAAGTGCCCCTAGTCTCCTTTCTTCCCACAGCTAAACATTCCCAGATCTTTCTGTCTTTCCTCACAAAACTTGGTCTCCAGTCCCCTGATCATCCTTGTTGTCCTCTGCCAAACTTGTTCCAATTTGTCAGCATCCTTCTTGAAGTGTGGCCTTCAGAACTGGACACAGGACTGAGATGAGGCCTACCCAGTACTGAATGGAGCAGAACTACGTACGAACATAAGAACATAAGAAGAGCCATGCTGGATCACGCCAAAGGCCCATCTAGTCCAGCTTCCTGTATCTCACAGTGGCCCCACCAAATGCGTCTGGGAGTGCGCAAGACTAGATCTCTGTCTCCTGATACCACTCCCCTGCCTCTGGCCCTTGAAGTACCCCAGTTTTATGCTTGGAGATGATACATCTCCCTCATGGTTTGTAACCTGTGATGGACTTTTCCTCCAGGAATCTGTCCGATCCCCTTTTGAAGGCATCCAGGCCAGATGCCATCACCATCTCCTTTGGCAGGGAGTTCCACAGACTAACAACACACAGGGTGAAAAATATTTTCTTTTGTCTGTTCTCCCTCTCCCAGCCCTCAATTTGAGTGGATGTCCCCTCATTCTGATATTTTGTGAGAAGGAGAAGAGTTTCCTTCTGACCACTTTATTCATGCCCTGCATTATTTTGTACATCTCAATCATATCCCCCCTCAGGTGCCTTTTTTCCAGATTAAACAGCCCCAAATGTTTTAGCCTTTCCTCATAAGGGAGGTGCCCCAGCCCAGTAATCATTTTAGTTGCTCTCTTCTGCACCTTTTCCAGTTCCACTATGTTTTTTTGAGATGCGGTGACCAGAATTGTACACAATACTCCAGGTGCGACCTTACTAGCACCTCATGAGATCTGGAGACTATTCTGTACTTATGTCATTGCAGCCTAAAATTGCATTTTCCGCCCTCCTCCCCCTGGCCACATCATCATGTGGATGCTGGTGATCTTATAGGACCACTGGTGCACTCAGAATATTGTCAGGATGGTCACTGTGGTATCCACCTCTGGCTGAGGTTTGGACCTGACAGGACCAGCAGGATGGGGGGGAACCCATAAGTTTGGGGGTGTTCATTCTCACTCTTCTCCTGCCTTAATAGGTTTTATGGAACATAAGAATCTAAGAAGCGCCCTGTTGGATGAGACCAAAGGCCCATCTAGTCCAGCTTCCTGTATCTCACAGTGGCCCCACCAGATGCATCTGGGAGCACACGAGACAACTAGAATCCTGTCTCCTGATACCAGTCCCCTGCATCTGACCCTTGAAGTACCCTGGTTTTAAGCCTGGAGATGACACATCTCCATCATGGTTTGTAACCTGTGATGGACTTTTCCTCCAGGAATCTGTCCAATCCCCTTTTGAAGGCATCCAGGCCAGATGCCATCACCACCTCCTGTGGCAGGGAGTTCCACAGACTAACAACGGGCTGGGTAAAAAAAATATTTTCTTTTGTCTGTTCTCACTCTCCCAACCCACAGTTTGAGTGGATGTCCCCTAGTTTTGGTGTTTTGTGAGAGGGAGAAGAGTGTCTCTCTATCCACTTGACTCATGCCCTGCATTATTTGGTACGTCTCAATCATATCCCTCCTCAGTAAGATATAAGGTTTTTCAGGAAGAGGAGGAGGGGGGGAAAGGGTGAGGTCTTTGGGTGTCACTGGAGCATGCCCTCCCCACCTCCAGCAAAAATCAAGAACAGATTGTGCTCCAAAAAAAGCAGCGTGATCTGTACGGGCCACCTCCTTCCCACTCATTCCAACACCATTTGAAGTTGGAGCTCCAGCCATAAATCCATTCATAGCAGCAGCTAATCCATTAATGCAAGCTGATGGGGTGGAGACGGGAGGCCAAGGGACGTGGAGGGCGGCAGGAAGGAGAAAACGAAGACGCCCTGGCAGCTTCGCCATTCTCACACCTCCTCCATGGCGATCCCGGGAGTCACGTTTGCAGCCCACTTGAAAGAGGAAAGCTCCCTCTTTTGATTGCTGCCGGCCCCTTACGCCCCCACCCCATCCCTCAAAAGAGAGCACGGAAGGGATAAAGCAGGTAAGGTGGTGGTGGGAAGGAAAGTGGAAGGGAGGAAACACCTAGGACACCGCTTGAAAGCATCTGAAAGATGTCCAGCCCAACAGAGCTCATGGAAAAAGCACGGAGGAGATCCTCTGAAGATGGAAGTTTAAGGAGTGCAATGTTTTAAAGACACCTCGGCGGCTCCCTAAAGCTATTTGGAAAACGACCAGATGAACATTGCCCTGTTATGAGTGGGATGTGCGAACTATATATTTTTATATGTATGTATTTTACACACACACACACAGGTGCACATCTACTAAACTAGAGACTCCAAAAAAAGGATTCTCTCAGTCTCTCACTCAGTCACTCAGTCACTCAGTCACTCACACACACACACACACACACACACACACACACACACACACACACACACACACACACACACACACACACACACACACACTTTATAGGAAGTAACCTAAAAAGGAGTCAAAACTGTTGGTCTATCTAGGGCACAGCTGGAGAACCATAGACTCTGTAGAGACTGCCAGCGTGCAACTCCTACCTTCCCCTGCCAGAGTGATCAAGGATAGTGAATAATAGAGATGGGCACGGCCAGGAAAAATGACGTTTCGAGTTGTCGTTTGTCGGGTCCGTTTCGGGTCGTTTCCATTTGTCACGGAAATTTTCAAAATTTTGTCGTTTCCGTTTGTCGTTTGTCGTTTGTGTTGGGGTTGGGGTTAGGGTTGGGGTAAGTGGGCTCTTGGAGGCACCTCTCTGGGTGCCTCTGACGTCTGACCCACTAAGAAGGGAAGGGAAGGGAAGGGAAGCGTTTTGCGCAGCCGCGTACCATACATTACATTATGTTAGGGTTGGGGGTAAGTGGCAGAGGCACCTCTCTGGGTGCCTCTGACTCACTATGAAGGAAAGCATACTGGCGTACTGGCATACAGGGTTAGGGTTAGGGTTAGGGGGATCTGGCTGGGAGGCAGCTCTCTGGGTGCCTCTGTGACCCACTAAGAAGGGAAGCGTACTTGCGAAAGGATCTGGGTTAGTTTTGGGGTTAGGGTAAGGGCTAGGCTTAGGGTTACGGTTAAGGTTAGGGTGGGGTTGCACCTGTGGGTGCCTCTGGCTGACAGTGTCCTGGCATATGGGTTAGGGTTAGGGTTAGGGTTAGGGGGTTAGTGGGCTTTTTATGCCCTCTGGCACATCCAGAAGTCTCAGTCAAAACCTGGCCATGCGATTGGTGGAATGGGTCAAAAAAATTGCATGGTCCCATCCCATGGCCAGCCCATCATTGCGCAGGTGTAAAAAAATAAAAATAAAAATAAAATAAATTAAAATCAATGGAGACGTTTTATTGCAAGAAAAACCCACTGTTGCTACTATAAAAAATCAGGCATTTAAAATACCTAATTTTCAAATGTTTCTGTGGTGCTTTGGTGGGTTTTTGGACCACAATTTAAAAATAAATATTGCGGTCGCCATTTTGGATCCCCCCCCCACCGCATGGCAAATGGAGATGACGAGGATGCCCCCCCCCAGCCTGGTACCAGCAGCCCAGGACAGGAGGGGGGGAAGGCCGGGGACCCCCCAGAAACCACCCCTCTCTGGGAGGTGCCCTCACTGAGGCAGGCATATTTTCGCCTGCTTTTTTGGCCGGGAATCGGGTTTTTTAAAAAACTTTTTTTCTGTGCTGCTTGGCATCGCGCGATCACCGCGATGCCATGAACGACAACGAAAAATCAGACCCATTTTTTCTTTTTCTGGTCGGGTTCGAGCTGGAGCGGAGTAATTCTCGTTACCGTTACCCGTTACGTAACGAGAACGAGAACCGAAAACGGAAACGAGAATTTCGCCGCTCCGTGCCCATGTCTAGTGGATAATGGGGGCTGGTGTCCAGCAACATAAGAAAGGCCCACAACAACCCTAACCCTGGTGTGTCGCAGAGGTGGGGGAAGTGGGGTCCCTTGAATGTTTTTTTACTACAACACCTGTCATCTGCAACCACTGATGGGAACTGCAGCCTAAAAACATCACTTGGGGCAGAGGTAGAGATTCCCTGCCCCACTCCATTGTGACTAGTGGAGCAGAGGTGCAACCTGTCACGCTCCCCCCTCCCCAAAAGGAGTTGCATGGCATTGTTCCCAGGCGCTCCAAACTCTAGCTACACCTCTGGTGAACTCCTGCTGTGAACCCCAGCTCCTGCCAACCTAGCAGTTGGAAAGCAAGTCAATGCAAGTAGATAAATAGGCACCGCCGCAAAAAGCGGGAAGGTAAAACAGTGTTCTGTGTGCAGAAATGTGTTCGGCCATGCCGACCCCATGGCCACAGACTTGCACAACACTGGCTCTTTGGCTTGAAAACACAGATGAGCACCACAGGGCCTATCAAAGCTGTCAGACCCCACTCCTTCAATATGTTCAGGACCTTGGACAGCTCAGAGGGCCACCAGCCTCCATCCATTGCTCCCAGGTCATCAGAGGGCCTTTTCACACGACCCCTAAGATCCGCTGGCCACTTAAATTCGGACCAGAGATCTTAGGGGTTTGTCGCTGTTCCTAGCGTTCCCACACCCTCCGCACTCCTGGCTGCTGGCTGCGTGAGGGGAGGGAGAAAAAACAGGAAGAAAAGAGACGTGGCTCACCTCCGTTCTGCCTCTCGCTCTTGCCGCGGCAACATTCCAGTCTCTTAAGTAGCTCTTAAAGGGGCGGGAGCCAAAAAAACAACAAACAGAAGCGAGGAGAGCCCCGCACTCACTATCGTTACACCGCATCAAAGAATTTTCACCTCCAGAGAGCAGGTACTTGAAAGGTGCGCTGGGACGCGCTAAAGTGGGCGTGGTCGCACTTAATTTCCTGTAAACTCCGGAGCTGGTGGGGAAACATTTTTAAGCTCCGGAGCTGGGAGCCATTTGCCCCGGAGTTTAGGGGTCGTGTATAAAAGCCCATAGTAACTGGCTTCTGCCACTCACCTAGGGGATCTTCTGTCTACAAAGAGAGGAGTGCCAGCCTCAACTCACAGAACATAACTGGTGGGTTGGTTGGTTGGTTGACTGCATTTCTATTTCACCTTTCTGGCCGCACAGCCACACATAAGCCTACCTAGGTCCTATAGTGGTCCTTGCTCTCCTTCCATGCCTTAGAAGGTTGCCCAGGTGGCTATACAGAGCATCATATGAGCACACGTATTTCCAAATGTACCCCTGTGCCACCGCAGGAGAAACAAACCACCCTACGAATTCCCTTCCAGAACACGGGGCTACCTGAGGATTTTAGTTCTATTACCTATATAGAAAGGGATCAGGGAGTCTTGGTGGACCACAAATTGAACATGAGTCAGCAGTGTGATTTGGCGGCCAAAAGAGCCAATGCAATTCTTGGTTGCATCAACAGAAGCATAGTGTTTAGACCAAGGGAAGTGATAGTACCACTCTATTCTGCTCTGGTCAGACCCCACCTGGACTACTATGTCCAGTTTTGACACTACAGTGGAACCTTGACTTGCGTCATTAATCCGTTCCAGTGGTCTAGACTTAAGTCAAATATGACTTAAGTCAAATGAACGTTTCCCATAGAAAGTAATGGGAAAGCGGATTAATCCGTTCCAGATGATGAAAAAGACCCCCGAAAACAGCAATTTAACACAAATTTGACTGGGATAGGAGATTCCTTCTGGGGATGTAAATGAAATGTCTCTTCAAAGAGAGGAGGAGGCAGTGGAATTATAGTCCACAATATCCCTCCACTTTTTTATGTTCATAGCAGCAATGTCTAACATTTAAGTTTTACTGATTTTTAACCTGACGTTCCAAGTTCTGAACAACTCTATGCTTACCATTAGAGTCCCACAACTTTACAGCTCCCCAACTAAAATGCTTCCATTGTGGACCAGAATTCTGCAGCCAGATTTTTTACAAGGCTGAGCCGACTGTCTAACCAGCGAGGCCAGCCCCGAGCTCCCGGCCCTTCTTCTCCTCCGGCAGCAGCGGCGGCTTCGGTGAGGCCGAGGACCAGCTCCAGGTGCTCTGAGCTGGCCTCGCCGAAGCCACCGCTGCCGGAGGAGGGGAAGAAGGCAGGAGCAGTTTGGAGGCGGCAGCCGCAATGCTGGGTTTGCGCCGGGGCTCCGAGATGTAAGTCAAAGCTTGCGACTCAAGTCAAACAGGCCACTTCTTGCTGCAAGTCAAATATGCTGCAAGTCAAGCAGTATGTAAGTCAAGGTTCCACTGTATGTCCATTTGAACATTAGGAAGAACTTCATGACAGTTCAGCAGTGGAATATGCTGCCATGGAGGATAGTGGTGTCTCCTTCTTTGGAGGTTTTTAAGCAGCGGCTGGATGGCCACCAGTCAGAAATACTGTGATGGGGGTTCCTGCATGGCAGGGGGTTGGACTGGATGGCCCTCGATGTCTTTTCCAGTTCTAGGATTCTATGAATATTCTATAATTTGTTACCAAATGGTGTGTGTCTGTTGTCCCGTGCTAGTCATTTCCGACTCTAGAGGGCGGTGCTCATCTCCATTTCTAAGCCAAACAACCAGTGTTGTGCAAGTCCGTAGCCATGTGGCTGGCATGGCTAAACACATTTCTGTGCACGGAAACACTCTTTCAGTGTTTGGAGGAAGTGACTAAATGAGAGGGGGTCAAAAGTCAAGGGTGCAGAAGATCTTAGTTCTACAGGAAGGGTGTTGTTTTTTTTACCTGTCCTGAGTGCCGTGGGATCCCACTTTCTCGTTCTTCATGCAGAAATCCGGCGAGCTTTGCAGGTAGACCAGCTCCGTCTCCTTGACCGGGCGGATGTCAAGATCCTTGGGGACCAAGTGCTTCCGGGTGCCCATGGGACGGTGCACCACCTTGGTGGCCGAAAGATATTTGTTTTTTAAGTCCAAGGCAATGTCCCTCAAGTCCTGGAGCCCCTTCCAGCAGGTCTTGATCGAACAGGAGCCGGAGACGCCGTGACATTTACATTTCATCTCCAAGGAAGCTTTCAGGGCCTGCAAGAACAGCTGGCGTGAAAGTCTGGATGAGGTGGGGGTCACCCGCGACCGAGTCCTCCTCCCAGCCACCACCTCCCCGAAAGAAGAACGGGCTGAAAGGAGTATGCGTCTCCAGGGGGGTTGCAGTCATGGCTGGGCACCCGGGGCACTCAGAGATAAACAAAACTCATTTGCCTATAATTTGCATAGCTTTTGGGATAGCACTTTTGTTTCGGCTTGTGGCCACCCCTGTGAAACCCTCTCGTCCACTGAAATTTCCTGGCCATCCTTTCTTTTTGTTGCAGCGGACAGACTGTTGGTTGGTGCGGGCAGATATGACCGCATCACCCCAGTTCTGGCTCCTTTGCATTGGTTGACCGTTGTGTCCCAAATAAGGTTCAAGGTACTGGGTTTGACTTGCAAAACCCACCACAGCTTGAGTACCTGACAGAGCGAATCTTCCAGAGGTCAACTGAGGCCCGACCCAACAGAAGGTCGCAGGCACTCTCACTTCAGGTGGCCACTCCCAGGGAGGCCTGGAAATCGATCACTCGAAACTGGGCTATCTCTGTGGCTGCCCCTTCACTTTGGAACAAACTGCTGAGTGAAATTCGCCTTGCACAGTCCCTGCCCGCCTTCAGAAAAACACTTAAGACCCTGCTTTTCAGAGAGGGTTTTTTTGTTTTGTTTTGCTGTCTTGGAGAACATTATTTTTTAAATTGGTTTAAGTGTTGTTGGTTTTTATTTTATTTTATTTTATTTTATTTTATTTTATTTTATTTTATTTTATTATCTTTTAATTGTTTTCTGTGATTATTGTATACCACCCGGAGTTCCTTCAGGAAGACGGGTGGTATAAAATAGATACATATATAAATAAATATAAATACACTGGTTTCTGTGTACACTGCCAACGATTCAGACTGTAAGCTCATAGGGCAGAGAACTGCTATTTGTTTTGCACGTGTTAAGCTGCAGTCCGCTGTACACACTGGCAGATGGAGTAACAGCCAGAACCCTGTCATTTAGCAAGGTGGGCCTCATTCAGCGTTATGTCTGTTGTAGTGATGTTGGCACCAAGGTGGAAATGCAACCCACAAAGTACGGCTGCCCGCACACTGTGCAATCAGTCATGACTGTGGACACACAGGGCCTGTCCTAGCTTTCTAGGGGCACAGAGGGTAAAGTGTTTTGCTTATATACCACCCCATACCATTTCAATTAGTCTCTGGCTGGTTTATAGTTTTAATTATAGTATGCAGGCTACACACACACACACACCCCTCCGAGCAAGCTGGGTGCTCATTTTACCGACCTCAGAAGGATGGAAGGCTGAGTTAACCATGAGCCTGCTACCTGGGATTGAACCCCAGGTCGTGAGCACAGTTTTACCTGCAATACAGGCATTTAACCACTGCACCATGAAGCTCTTTTGCTAGTTTTGAAGTAAGCTGATCTGCTTTATGTTGACAGGGTCTTTGTTTCAAACTCAGAAGCAGCAGCCAATTTTTTGAGGGGAAATGTAGAATCAAAGCCAATTATGGGGTGGGAAAGGCAGCAACATTGTTCTCCTGCATAGAGGGTGAGCGGGTTCCTTAAAATGACAATAGTTATTATAAGATACATATACTGTAAATATAAATATCTATCTATCTATCTATCTATCTATCTATCTATCTATCTATCTATCTATCTATCTATCCTTTATATAGGAATATATACAGTGTATATTTTATATACTATTTATGTAATATTAACTATTCATAAATGTATTTTTATTTTAAATTAAAGTATTAATAGTTTGAGAAGGAAAGACTCATTAAAAAGACAATAATGCTGGGAAAGAAGCAGGAAAAGAGGGAGGTCAGTCGTGAGATGGATTCATTCAATTAGGGAAGCCATGGCCTTGAGTTGGGAAAACACCAGCGGGGCACATGACGACAAGCACCATAGCAGTGCATGATGGGGGCAGAGGGTTGTGGATCGGTGGCTGTCTGAAGTCCAGGTGGATTTCAAGAAGCTGACAACCCAGGATAAGGGGCCCTTCAATTCATGGTTGGATTGTTAATTCTCCAGACCAACCTCAAATGCAGCCCTAAATAGGATGCTGCCGCCATGCAACTAAGTTAAGTCAAACCATGCATCCTCAAAGGATGTGAAATCAGCCGTGAGGTTTTGACCTCTAGAGTAGCGAAGAAAGGAGGCACAAGGGAGGTCTGTTTCACTTTCATTCCCCATGTTTTTGCCAAGACCTGATGTCTGCACAAACCACTAACAGCTAGCAGCCCAAAGTTGGCAGCTAGCAGCCCAAAGGCTGAAACCCACCCTCAAGCACTTACACAGACATAACAAGATAATTCTTGCACCACATCTGATCCCTTATCCGCTTCCTCCTACCCAAAGCCATTGATTGGGGCAGCAGAATTGGGCTTCACAGAGTGGAAGGCTGTTCTGGTGGAACTCTGCACAATCTCTGGCGTGTTGTCGCTCAGACGCAACAATCGCCTCTTCTAGAACAAGGGGAGATTCCTCCTCGCATACACTCAGAAAACGGAATCGGTCTAGATTTAGCCTTGCTCAAGATTAGTTGCACCAAACAGGATTCTGCCCCTGAGAATTCAGGGTCTGAATTCAGATATGAGGCTCCACTCATCCATAAAAGTCAAAGGGTGACCTTGGGGTGCGCCATCTCTGTCTGTCCAACCTCACAGGGTTGTTGTGAGGGGGAAATTCCCTGAGCCTTTTAGAAGAACAGTGAGACACACATGCAAGTATAATCAATGTAGAAATCACATTTAATCTCTTCAGTGCCAAAGAAAACAAGGGAGAGCTCTCTGGTTTTTACCACAGCTTTGAAAAATGACTGTTTAGTGAGAAGCCAAGATAATATGTTAAAGAGAACTGAAGAATGTTCTATTTTCAGGGCTCAGAAGTTATCATAAATAGAGATGATATCACTTATTAGCATCAGTGCGGTGACGCAACCACAACATAGGCATATATTTTATGTTTATAATTTTGTTTTCTCCTCAGCCCTTACATATTTCTTAATTGTCTTTTTAAATTACTGTTTTTTGTTGTTTGGATATGTGGAAAATGTGAATTAAAATGACTTATAATCGGGGGAGGGGGGAGAGAGAAAACGACTGTTTGAATGATTGTACCCAGAATCCCCCCAGCTGAAAAGGCCTGTCTCCATGTTGGCTGGGGCATTCTGGGAGTTTTTATCCCAAGAAGCACTTTCCCAAGCCCTGTTTTTTCTACACACGAGAACCCCCAACCCCCACCCCAACTGTCGGACTCACACCACCCATCCCTCGTTTACCCCCAACGATGCTTGCGCATAACGACAACGAACTCACTCAGATTGGTTACCTGTCTCCCTACTTCGCTGTTGTGCAGATGCATCAGCTTATTGGCTTGTGATCCCGATTTTTTCATCTTCATGGGAGCATCTGAAAATTTGGACCCCATGACAAGACCATAGTTGAGGTTGTCAGCACATCCTCCCCAGCGATACCCGGGCCCAGGTGTCTCACCTGGGATGGGCCCACAGGAGCAGCCAGGGAGGTCCCCGGTGGTGCAGGCTCTGGCGATGGTATGGCTGATGGTGGCAGAAGAGAGGGCGTAGACAAAAGCGGACTCTCTGGTACCTGGAAGACACAAACGGGGGGGGGGGAACGGGCTCAGCCTAAGCGGACCCACACCGAGAAACTCGCAATCAGCTTTTACGACACTGAGCATTTTTCCTGGGCTGCTCAAATATGGCTGGCTAGTAGGGACACCGTTAAGTAGCTGAGATGGGACCCCGCATCGAAATGATATTGGCTAAAATTCCTTGCTTTTCTCAGATTAGGCTGCCTTAACAGGACATCGGGACTATCACAGGCCTACCAGATTCCTTGCCTTCGGCCGAGAGCAAGACAAAAACATTTGACACCCCCACCCCCAAAGGTCTTGATAATGTTGTGTAAAACACCTCTAGCATCCTTCCCCTTTGTGATACAGGATGAGCCATGCAGGCACACACCGGCATAGAAGTAGGGAGGTTTGCGCTTCTGTTTTATTTCCTGGACCACTATTTATTTATTTATTTATTTATTTATTTATTTATTTATTTATTTATTTATTTATTTATTTATTTATTTGATTTTTATACCACCCATCTAGTCCCAGGGCTACTCTGGGCAGTTTACAACATAGAATGGCGTAACAAAATAACAAAGTAAAACATTTACAAAAACCCAAAATAAAAACAACCTAGTATAAGCAAAATATACATAAAACAGCAACAATAAACTAAAATAAAGCTAAAATAAAGCTAAAATAAAGCTAAAATGAAAGTAAAAATAAGCCAGGAGGTTGCTAAATAAAAATGAGGGTGGGGTGGGGAGAGAAGATAATTGGTAAAAAGAAAAATAGTGTCTTACTAGATGTTTGGGAAATCAGGAAAGGCCATTCAACCAAGTTTTCAATAGTTTTTTTTTAAAGTTTGAAGTGAAGGTGCCAGGTGAATTTATGGAGGTAGATGGTTCCATAATTGAGGAGCAACCACCGAGAAGGCCCTACTCCTTGTTACAACTTTCGGGGCCTCCCTTGGGGTTGGAACTCCCAGGTGTCCTGCCTGGCTGGCACAGGTGATCCAGGCAGTTCTTCTTGGGAGGAGCCGCTCTGTCAGATCATGAGGTCCCAAACTAATCACATCCTTCCCTAATTCTGGGAGTTTGACCCAATTTATACCCACCACAGATCCTTTGAAAAAAAACATGGGCTTTATGGCAAGTCTTTCCAGTAGCCTGTTACTATGTGTTGACTGAAGATGTATCTGTTTGTTTATATCTCTATATGTTTAATGTTTATCCTGCCTTTCTCTTTTCAGGTGGAGGGGAACCAAAAATTAGTGAGAAAACATGCAAATGAAAATTTCAAGCTACAAGATAAAAAATGTAGTGTGTGTGTGTGTGTGGGTGTGTGTGTGTGTGTATTACAATTTATAATAATACTTTGTAAATTATATAATATTTTATATTAATGTATATAATAAATACATTATATAAAAATATTTGTTCAAAAACTATAACCTCCACCAGTAAAATATAACAAATGACTATTGGATGGAAAAATCAGTTTTTCAGAGAGATAATATAAAGCAACTGAAGTTTGATTTCAAGCAGGGTGGTTTATACAATCCCAAAAGCCCTTAGCAGAATTTCACAGTTATTTTTGATCTCTTTTTAGATAGATAGATAGATAGATAGATAGATAGATAGATAGATAGATGGTCTTTTATCTGTTTTTAACTAATGTTTTAGTTTTGTTGCTGTGCATTGCATTAGAGGGCCTCGTGGACAGAAAAGCAATAAATAAATTCCATTACTACTACTACTACTACTACTACTACTACTACTACTACTACTACTACTACTACTAACTAATAATAATAATAATAATAATAATAATAATAATAATAATAATAATAATAATAATAATAATAATGAGTAGTTGTGGCAGTAATAGTATTTAAATAATTATTTAAATATTTAAATATTTATTTAAAATATTTGTTTAACCCTTTTCCAATACTATATTTATATACCTACTGCTTTTTGCTTTATATATTTTTAAATGACCTTCTTAAGGAGAAAGGTGAGGTAAAATATTTTCAATAAATAAATAAATAAAGGTACCAGCATTTTCATTGCACACCGAGAGTAGATATCCCTTTTAGTGAAAACCTGGTGAAACATCCTCCCCTTATTTATTTATTTATTTTATTTATTTCAGATTTATATACCGTTCCTATTTCCCGAACAAGAACACAGGGCGGTTCACATAAAAAAATTAAAAACTAAAAGGTGGCTAAGGATAGGAACAATCACAATAGCCATCCAAGCACACATAAGTAGGCTTAGAGGTTACGTTTTGCCTATGTTGAGCATCTCTGTCCTAAACTGTGCCCTAAGTCAGTGATGGTGAAACTTTTAGAGACCGAGTGCCCAAACTGCATTTCAAAAACCCCTTATTGTTTGTTCGCAAAGTGTCCGTATGGCAATTTAAACTTAATGCAGTGGTACCTCGGGTTACAAATGCTTCAGGTGCTACCCTTCGGGAAAGCAAGGATCAAAGAGCAGGCTTTCAATTTTTGCTGTGGTCATTGGAAATTTAAAAACTTGCTCTTTGATCCTCACTTTCCTGATGGGTAGCTTTTAACTTGATAGATAGATAGATGATAGATAGATGATAGATGGATAGATGGTCTTTTATCTGTTTTTAACTAATGTTTTTAGTTTTGTTGCTGTGCATTGCATTAGAGGGCCTCGTGGACAGAGAAGCAATAAATAAATTCCATTACTACTACTATGACGATGACTACGACTACGACTACGACTACTACTACTACTACTACTACTACTACTACTACTACTACTACTACTACTACTACTACTACTACTACTACGGACAGCGAGGTGGATGGGGTGCTACACTGTCAGGAAAGCCAGGGGGAGTGGCAGTGGCTTGTGGGCTCGTTCGTAGCCACAGTTTACTCTCCAGCCACGCCACTCTGGGCACCCCCAAAGCGGCGTGGCTGGAGAGTCAACTGGGGCTATGAAGGAGCCCACAAACCGCTGCCTCCCCTTTGCCCGGCTCTCTGCATGGAGCATAGTGGCGTGCTCCGAGCGGAGGCGGAAGCGCCGTGGCTGTGAGGGGGGTGATGTCACGTGCCCACAGAAAGGGCTCCGCGTGCCACCTTTGGCATCCGTGCCATAGGTTCGCCAACACTGCCCTAAGTCAACCCTCTGGTTCTAGTTTGGAGAACCACATGGCTCGGTTGGCCTGCGCGACAAACGATGGCGGCGGCCCCATTGCTGGCCGAGGGTTGCCCTTCTCCGTTACCTCTCTCCAAATCCAGCAGGTAGTTGGGGGCCAGCTCGATGGAGGAGCAGTTCCAGCGCATGTCGGAGAAGGCCTTCCGGCAGCTCTTGATCACCTCCCGGGCCGCCTGGATGATCGTCTGCATCAGCTCCAGGTTGCTGCGGCACAGCTGCATTTGAGAAGCCCACTAGGCCGTCCAGCTGCTTGCAATGCTGGGTCTGGTTCAGCGCCAGGACCGAGGGAGTCTTGAAGAGGGCTCTGGGGAGGAAAGAGGGGCACACGGGCAGACGCGTCAGAAGCAGCCTTCGCGGTCCCCGAGAAGGTAAGCGGGCACATACCGGACGCCCACCCCCAGCGGCACTGATTGAACAGGCATCCAGTGTTCAAATAATGCAATGCCCGCGATCGGGGTTGATCAACATCGCATCCTGCATTTGGGTGTGCTCTCAGCTTTGGCACGGTTTCTGTATATATTTATGTTTATTTCCTTTACTCTACCGCCCCATTAGTGCTGCCACTCTCCGGCCAGTTCACAATAGAGAGGAAAGTCATAAAACTGTGGTATAATAATTAAAAAGATGCAAGAAAATGGTAGCAACCTGGTCCAGGAATGGTCCAAATGTCATTTTCCAGACATAATCCTCAGGACCTCTGCTATTCCCTTCCTTCTTTTATTTATTTATTTATTTATTTATTTATTTATTTATTTATTATTTCCTGCCTTTCTTCCTACGCAGGATGCAAAGTGGCTCACAAACCATGAAAAATACAAAACTAATCACAGTTTAAGAAACTATATAACAATTTATAAAAATAAATCTGTAAGTAAGTAAGCATCTTTCAATATTGAAACTGTCATTTAAAATATTTTTAAGAACAGATTCACAAATACCGTATTTTTCTGTTTATAAGACGCCCCATGTATAAGATGACCCCGATTTTCCAACCCAAAATTACAGCTTTGCAACCGTGCAGTTCTCTCCTCAGCTTACTTCTGTGTATAAGATGAGCCTCATTTTTTGTCTAACAATTTTAGACAAAAATATAGTCTCATACATGGAAGAATACAGTATTTTCAAGTCTCTAATTTTAAAATATATAGCATTTCTAGCATGCTCGTGTATGGTTTAAAAAGACTTTTCTTATATGTAGAGTATGCCACTAAAATAACTTTATTCCTTCTCACTTAGTGACTTTTGGCATATTGCTTCACTGTAACTTAGTTGCCCTCTTGAAAAGCAACTAATTACAGGTAACTGCATTGCTAATAAGTAGTTAGTTCCACGTTCAGTTAATGGTTTAGACATTGTGTGCTGGAAAGTTCCCTCCAACTTATAGCAACCCTATAATATAATATAATATAATATAATATAATATAATATAATATAATATAATATAATATAATATAATATAATATAATATAATATACAGTGGACCCTTGTATAGCAAATGGTTTGTACAATATAAAATCTGTACAACATTAAAAAATCGAGAGGTAGGGGAAATTTGCTTAACAGAATCGCTTATGGGTCAAATCCGTACAACATAAAAATGGTCGCAATTAGGGATTACTCTGTTTTCAATGCATTCCTATGGGAAATTTGTATAAAGGAAAATTTGCTTAACACAATTTCATTTGGAACAGATTAATTCCTTTATACAAGGTACCACTCTATCTATCTATCTATCTATCTATCTATCTATCTATCTATCTATCTATCTATCTACCTATCTACCTACCTACCTACCTACAGTGGACCCTCGTATAACAAATGGTTTGTATAACATAAATTCTGTACAACATAAAAAAATCCAGAGATAGGGGAAATTTGCTTAACAGAATCGCCTGTGGGGCAAATCTGTACAACATAAAAATGATTGCGATTAAGGATTACTCTGTTTTCAATGCATTCCCGTGGGAAATTTGTATAAAGGAAAATTTGCTTAACATAATTTCATTTGGAAGAAATTAATTCCTTTATACAAGGTACCACTGTAATAATATAATATAATATAATATAATATAATATATAATATAATATAATATAATATAATATAATATAAATCAGGAATGATCTCCAAAATGTCCAGTCCTCAACAGCTCTGCTCAGCTCTTGCAAAATTCAAGTCTCTGGCTTCCTTGAGGGAATTAATCCATCTCTTATTTGTTCTCTCTCTTCATCATTGTCGTTCCCTTGGGGAACGTCCTTTTCAAATCAATCAGCAATTTGGAAACGAAACGGAATAGAAATGAATTTTTTGGCCCAGGTTCTTTTTCTGAAAGCATCGGATAATTCCCCAGCCATTCAGGGCCATCGGAAGCTTCTTTTGCACCTTTTTTTACAAGGCAGAGAGAGCTGGGCCATAAACCATCTTACTTTCCCTCATAAAAGAGTCTTTTAAGAGTCCCAGCTAAGGAGCAGCAGTCTTGCTGGTTTAAAGATGTCTCTAAACCCGAGAAGCAAAAGTTCCCTTCTGGTCGAAGGGAAATGACACGTACCCTAATGCACGCAGACCGACCTGTATACAATTTCACAGGGTGCCATTTTTGGCATCAAGGTGAGGGCCGAACACGGTTTAATAGCGGTGATTTATTCCTTGCCACCAGAAAATGGATACTTGGCAGCTGCGGTTAAAGCCCTGAATAATGAGGGCCATTCCCCCCCCCCGGCCCTACCCACAAGATCCTTTGATGGGAAAGAATTTGAACCCGTGCCACAAGCAGCTCTTTAACTCAAGGACAGGCTGAGCCCTTCACCTCCAGCTTTCCTTCAAAGCTTTCCTCCGTCTCTGGTTTTTTGGAAGTTTGACTTGGCGAGTCCAAAAACGAAGGAGGCCAGACACTACCGAATAACAGGGTGGTCATAAATGGCCTCTCATCAGCTTGGAGAGACGTGACCAGTGGGGTGCCCCAGGGTTCTGTTCTGGGTCCAGTGCTGTTCAATATCTTTATGAATGACTTGGAGGAAGGAATAGAGAGTATGCTAATTAAATTTGCAGATGATACCAAATTGGGAGGGGTTGCTAATTCCCTAGAAGATAGGATGAAAATCCAAAAGGACCTTGACAGATTAGAATGCTGGGCCAAAGCTAATGGAATGGATTTCAACAGAGGGAAATGTAGGGTGCTACATCTAGGAAAAAAGAATGAATTGCACAGATATAGGATGGGGGATACTTGGCTGGAAAATAGTAACCGTGAAAGGGATCTGGGAGTCTTGGTGGACCACAAATTGAACATGAGCCAGCAGTGTGATGCGGCGGCCAGGAAAGCCAATGCGATTCTTGGTTGCATCAACAGAACCATAGTGTCTAGATCAAGGGAAGTGATAGTACCACTCTATTCTGCTCTGGTCAGACCCCACCTGGAGTCCTGTGTCCAGTTCTGTGCGCCTCAATTTAAAAAGGATGTTGACAACCTCGAGCGGGTGGTGCAGAGGAGGGCGACCAGGATGGTTGAGGGTCTGGAGGAAATGTCTTATGAGGAACGGCTTAGGGAACTGGGAATGTTTAGCCTTTCAAAAAGAAGACTGAGAGGGGATATGATAGCTATGTTTAAATATTTGAAAGGATGTCATATTGAAGAGGGAACAGGTTTGTTTTCCATGACTTCAGAGACTAGGACTCGGGGCAATGGTTTCAAACTACAGGAAAAGAGATTCCATTTGAACATTAGGAAGAACTTCATGACGGTTAGAGCTGTTTGGCAGTGAAATATGCTGCCCCAAAGGAGAGTGATGGAGTCTCCTTTTTTGGAGGTTTTTAAGCGAAGGCTGGATGGCCATCTGTCAGAGGTATTGTGATGGGGGTTCCTGCATGGCAGGGGGTTGGACTGGATGGCCCTTGAGGTCTCTTCCAACTCTATGATTCTATGATTCTATGAGCGCATGGAATATTCTAGAAGGGTCTGTTCTAGGCCAGAGTTTATTAGGCAGGGGAACCAAGGCTGGAGGTCTGCTCTGTGGCTGCCCGGGATGGAATGGCTGCCTCTGCTCTTGATTTTTTCTATTGTTGGGTTTTAGATAGATAGATAGATAGATAGATAGACAGACAGACAGACAGACAGACAGACAGACAGACAGACACACACACACACACACACACACACACACACACACACACACACACACACAGAGGACCCTCGTATAACAAACAGTTTGTATAGCATAAAATCTGTACACCATAAAAATTCCGGAGATAGGGGAAATTTGCTTAACAAAATCGCCTATGGGGCGAATCCGTACAACAGAAAAATGGTTGCGATTAGGGATTACTCCATTTTCAATGCATTCCTATGGGAAATTTGTATAAAGGAAAATTTGCTTAACACAATTTCATTTGGAACAGATTAATTCCTTTATACAAGGTACCACTGTATATTGCTTTTCAGAATTGTTTTGCAAACAAGCCGGTGGTATGAGAACGTAATGAAAGTAAGAAGAAGAACCAGTCAAACCATACTTTAGGGCTGGGAGAGTGACAACAGAAAAAAGAAAATATTTTTTTACCCAGCGTGTTGTTAGTCTGTGGAACTCCCTGCCACAGGATGTGGTGATGGTATCTGGCCTGGATGCCTTCAAAAGGGGATTGGACAGATTCTTTGAGGAAAAGTCCATCAGAGGTTGGAAACCATGATGGAGATCTTTAATCTCCAGGCTTAAAACCGGGGTATTTCAAAGTGCTAGATGCAGGAGAGTGGAATCAGGAGACAGATATCTACTCTGATGTGCTCCCAGAGGCATTTGGTGGGTCCACTGTGAGATACAGGAAGCTGGACTAGATGGGCCCTTGCCCTGATCCAGCATGCCTCTTCTTATGTTCGTATGTTTTTATGAAGTAATAAATGGCGGCTGGGATTGAAGTCAGCATTCTAAAGTCAATAAGTGGTGGCCAATGATAGACTGACCTGGCATTAAGATCATCAGGAGAGGCCTTGCTCTCGGTCCCACCATCCTCGCAGGTACATGTGGAGAAACACGAGACAGGGCCTTCTCTGTGGCTGCTCCCAGACTCTGGAACTTTTTCCCACTGGAGGCCAGACCGGCCCCATCTCTGCTATCCTTCCACAAGCTGGCAAAGAACTTTACCTTTTGGGAAGCTTTACCTCAGTGTCTGACATCCAAGTGGGTTTGTTTTTTAATGGATTGTTGTGCTTTGTTGTTTTTAAAGTGTTTTTAGCATAGAGTTTATTGACTTTTCAATATGGTGCTTGTTTATTTCTTTTTTTTAACATTGCAATGATTAATTTGTTTTAGCTTTTAAAATTGTTCCTTTTTAGTAACACCTTAGGTCCTTTTAGGAGAAAAGTGACATAGAAATGTGTTAAATGAATAAATAAAATACTGCCTTCGGAGTACTTTTCCTCCAGTGGGGCAATAGCTCGGAAGGCCATCTCCTAATCAGCTAAGAAGCTGGGATCCAGCTAAGACATCAGCATACAGTCTTAAAATTAAAGGTGAGAAGTGGGACCCCTCATGATGGAAACACAACTAATACTGCTACCCCCCCCCCCGAGAGCGATTAGCTGTTTCTTGGCCCCATTCAAAATGATTTTCTCCTAAGTGGACTCCCTTTGGAGTTTAATAACTCAGAAACCTGAACTCCAAAACTCTCCAAATTTGGGGGGCTTACCAGGAAGAGTCCAAAGAAGCTACCTTGTTATTTCCATGCTGCTACATGCCTACAATCTCTATTTTTGAGTACATAAAAATATGAACTTGAAATAAAGATCACAGGAATGTAGCAGGATGGAAGTCACAACATAGCTTCTTTGAACTCTTCCCTGTAAGCCCCCCAAATTTGGAGAGGTTTGGAGTTCAGAGGCCGAGTTAGTCAACTGCAAAGAGGGTTCCTTTAGCTAGCCAATTGCAACAGTGTGTATGGCGCGCACCGGGAATATAGGTGTTAAGCAAGGGAAAGTAATAAATTGACCTATCACCAGTATGGTGCATGCACAGCACTTCCAATTACTGCTGGGGGGGACCCTCTTTGCAGTTGAATAACTCAGACCCCTGAACCCCAAATCCCTCCAAAATGGGGGGCTTACAGGGAAGAGCTTGAGGAAGCTCCCCCCTTTCATTTCCTGAACCAAAAAAAGGTGTTTCGTTTCGTTTTGTCACAATACGGCTTCTATCGCTTCGTTTCATAACGAAACAATTTGTTACACAACGAAACGATGAAACAGCACTTCATTTTTCATTTGGTGCCCGTCTCTAATAGCAACTGTTAACTACAGCTCAGTGGTTTAGGGATCTGGTGGTGCAGCGAGAGGTTGGGAGTTCGATTCCCTACTGGGCCTCCTTGAGAGGGTCACTTCCACCTTTCAGCTCTGCACTTCAAAGGTGGAATTAGGTGTAACAGAATTAGGATGATGGGACATGGTGTGATTTATAAGGCTCAATATTAACTGCACATTTTCAGCTTTTGCCAAACGCTTATCTAAGGACTGCAATAGGCCAGACATAATAAGCCAAGTTAGTGAAAATTGGACAGCTACCATTGGACAATTGTTCCACATGACTTCTGGAAACTGCTCAGAGCTGGGAAAAAGAGAAGTTTATGTACTTAAGGCTATGAGAGGGAGATTGGCTAAGAATCCAGCTTCAAGATGTAGTGAGCTGGAGTTTAGACCTAGCCAGCCTAGGCATTGTAATTTTCATAGTATTAAGATAGTGAGAATATCATAGACTTTATTATTTTCAGGCAATATTGTATGATTTTATCTGATAAGCATTTTTATATTTTCCATTGATTTCCATTGATTTTTATGAATTGTTTTTTTCATTTTTGTAACTTAGAATAGTGAATAAAGGAATTTCATTAAATTGATGCTCTCAGGCAGAACCCACAGGAACTCAGGTAATTCTCTGCCAGAGACGCTCCTACCCCTGAGTTTCATTACAGTTAGGTTTGCTAGTTTCTGTATGGTGTGTCGTCACCATAAAATGGCACGAACTGGATAGTGCTACATGGAGTCCAAAATTTGGTCTATCAGAGGATCACAGAATCATGAAGTTGAAAGCAGCCTATAAGGCTGCTCCCACCTATATTCCATTTATATTACATCTTTTGAATGAGCACACAGTGTTGTCAGAGGTGCGTTTCCGGAAATAGGGACTTGGTGTCAAGTTGGGCTTAAGTTGCATCAGTGACTCAAGTTGGGCTCCCCCCCCTCCCAATCACTCAGACTTGATTTGTAAGTCGTCTACCCATCAATTTTTGTTTTTTATTTTATTTTAAATTTTCCTGGGGGGAAGAAAGCTTGTTTTTAATAGGAACTTGGGGCCAAAGACTCAGACCCAAAGACTTAGATGTGCTCCTTCCTTTGTTATCCATCCTGTGGGTATTCTTACAACTCTGTTGTGAGATAGGCCAGACACAGGAAGAAACAGGCCAAGGTTGACCTAGGCAATTGTTCGCGTGGGGATCCGAATCCGTGCCTCTCCAGTTTTGATCCAGCAGTAACCACTATACCACACTGCTTTTCATCACCTGGTTTTCCTAAGCATTTCCATTCTACCTGCTGGTCAACCTGAGTTTCCTGTGCTCCAGTTCTCCTTCCCAGCCATCTTGAGAAAGGCTGGCATGTCTTCTTGCCCGTCGCAAGCAAACTATGGAAGGGCCGGGAATTACTCCTTCTTTCTCTTGATAATATAAACAAGCGTCAAATCAAATTTATCCAGACATGGCAAAGCTTTCAAATAGCATTAGGGGGGCTGTCGGGAAAGCCCACGCTTGATTGCAACAGACACCCCGTCTAAGAGGACGTTGGGAGACTTGTCTGCTCATGTAATGACTTGAGACAGGCCTGCAGAAAAGCACCCAGAAACTGGAAAAAGCTATAGGTAATATTTTGGAAAAGGCTGCCCCTGGCCTTGGGGGCATGGGTTTGTTTTGCACGAAGGAGCTGCACACTTATACCTAGAACTAGCTGGGATTTGAGACAGAGGAGGTCCTCACCCGTGTGAGGGACATGGATGAAGGTGATGGGACGGAAAGCAAGGCCTCTCTTGCTGATCTGAACAGTCAAGCTGGCTCCAGAAGGGACGCACGGTCCTTGAGATAGCTTAGACCCAAGCTGTTGAGGGCTTTATGGGTTTACGCCAGTGTAACTGTGTAAGGGTCTACCTAGATGCCCTAAACACATCTGATCTCCCCTGATTTCGGAAGCTAAGCAGGGTCAGCCCTGGTTAGTACTTGGATGGGAGACCACCAGGGAATACCAGGCGCTGTAGGCACCTGGAGTAGGAATTGGCAAGCCACTCCAGTACTCCTGCCAAGAAAACTCCATGGACATGGGGTCACAAAGAGTCGGTCACGACTGTAATGACACGACACACACACAACTGAAAAATAATGTTACCTTGCTTCTAGGTTGGTTTCTTCACTATCATTCATTTTCTGCCGAATGATCCTTTGATCACCTTTCATAAGAACATAAGAGTCGTGCTGGATCAGGCCAAAGGCCCATCTAGTCTAGCTTCCTATATCTCACAGTGGCCCCACCAAATGCGTCTGGGAGCGCATGAGACTAGATCTCTGTCTCCTGATACCACTCCCCTCTGCATCTGGCCCTTGAAGGACCCCGGTTTTAAGCCTGGAGATGACACATATCCATCATGGTTTGTAACCTGGGATGGAATGTTCCTCCAGGAATCCGTCCAATCCCCCTTTGAAGGCATCCAGACCAGATGCCATCACCTCCTGTGGCAGGGAGTTCCACAGACTAACAGCATGCTGGGTTATTTTTCTTTTGTCTGTTCTTATTCTCCCAACCCTCCAATTCATTGGATGTCCCCTAGTTCTGGCATTTTGTGAGAGGGAGAAGAGCGTCCCTCTATCCACTTTACTCATGCCCTGCATTATTTGGTACATCTCAATCACAGCAGTAGGAGAGAAAGCTGCCTCTTTATCCTTCCAGATCGTCCTACACTTAATAATTCCTCCATGCCCCTACTATGCTTTAGCTCTGACTGATTCATCCAATTCCTCTGTAGAAGAACGTGCACAGAGTGCCCTGACCCCGAAGGACGCCAGCGCAAGATTGTCCCTCTATAGGAGGTTGCCCGTCGCACCTCTGCATGAAATGCTCTTAGCTTTTTCAGCTTTCGGCTTTCCTTGGGGGAGGGGGGTGTTGCCAGGAGCCATCTCCAAACCTTGTGTCCCCCACCCAACCAAGGCAGCTGCCTTTGGAGAAGCCAAAGAGCGTACGATGGACAAGCCAACCGCCAATGTGTGAACAAGGTCTAAATAAACAGCATCGACGCCCCTGGTCTTCCCCCTTCTTGGCATACGGCACACATTTTATTCAATGAGAACATATCAGAAACGGCGGCCAACCTTTTAACAAACCGTGGCAGTGTTTGTCTGCTGGACGAGAAAGAAAAGGGACCCCCGTCCGTCGCTCTCGGCTTGTCGGCTGGCGGGGGGCGGGCGGGGGGGGAATGTGTACAGCAAAGGATCCCGGCTTTGTGCAGCTAGCCAACGCAGCGGGGTTCCAGTCCCGTTACTCCAGAGGAGGTACATGGAAAGCCGCGAGCCTCCTTCGAATGGCTCAGGGACCCAAGCCCTGCCAGCCAAACAAGTCAAATGTTTTTTAAAAAATGGAGTGTTTCCTAAAGATTCTAGATCCAAATAGCTCCCCCCCCCCCGGTGTTGTTGGCAGGCACAGGCTCTAGCCGAATTCAAAGAGCGAAACGCTCCCTTGATGTCCATGCCAGCTGTAAGAATTAGACTCTGCCAGCAGGTCTGCGGACACTTGTCTGCCTTTGTTCGGCGTGGTTGCTCCAAAGGGCGTGTGAACAAACCGGGCGGGATTCTTGTTCAGACAGACCGCTGACCCAGACAAGGATGGGCTCCAAGCAGGAGGCAAGGTGTGAGGCAGCTGCTAACTCAGGCAGCAATTTTTGGGTGGGTGGGTGGGTTGGAGACTGGCAGGAATAACTGAACGGCAAAGCAATGGGTGCCAGGTGGGAATCTTGGCAAAGACTTTTTTTTTTTTTGGACAACAGTTCCCATAATCCCCCAGCCTGCCTTGCCCTTTTGTTGAGAAGCACATTTACATGTTTTGCAAAGATTCTGTTTTTCGTTTATCGCAAATTGGTGGACAGGTGGAGAGGAATATAATCTCCAAATCTTACACAAAAGCAAAAGTGTTCTGCTTATATACCACCCCATACCACTTCAAGTAGCCTCAGGGTGGTTTACAGTTTTAATTACAGTATGCAGGCTACGCATTGCCCCCCGCCCCGCCCCAGCATTTTACCAACCTCAGAAGGATGGAAGGCTAAGTGAACCTTGAGCCTGCTACCTGGGATTGAACCCCAGGTCGTGAGCACAGTTTTATTTGCAGGACAGGCATTTAACCACTGCGCTAGGGGGCTCCTACAAGGTACCAGTTCCCCTCTATTTGGCAGTGTTTAGGCTTCATCTAGAGTCCTGTGTCCAGTTCTGGACACTGCGCTTCAAGAAGGGTGCTGGCAAATTGGAACAAGTTCAGAGGAGGACAACATGGATGATGGGAGGGCTGGAAACCAAGCCCTAGGTAGGAGGAAAGACGGAAAGAACTGGGCATGTTTAGCACTGGCGTAACTAGGGAAGGGCAGAAGAGTGCATTTGCCCCAGGGTGCACAGCAATCTGGGGGCGCTTTGAAGGGGAGCAGGAGGAGGAAGCCATGCGCTATCCCGCCAGCAGTCCTCATTTTGTGATGTTTTTTTCCCCAAGCAGCACATCTGTAACACACGTCCCCCTCCTCCTTTCCCCTGGCTAAAGCTTGGCGATCGTTCGTCCGGGGAAAGGAGGAGAGGGAAGCAGGCGATGTTTTTTTCCCAAGCAGCACCTCTGTAGATTGCTCCCCCTCCTCCTTCTCCCAGGCTGTGGTACTCTGTTGGCTCGCCAGCCCGCCCATCATCAGCTGGGGACAAACGCAGCCTCGCCAGCTGCCCAGGAACCAGGCCCGGGCCAACGTTGGCCTTCTCTTCCCTTCCCTCCTTTCTCCGCCACCTCCTCCTCGCTGGTCTCTAACCCGGTGGTGGCGGCGGTAGCTTCAGTCTCCGGCCATGGCTGTGCTTCCTCCTCCCCTCCCTCACTCCACGGAGCAAGGCAGCAGCTCGGAGGGGGCTGGGTGGGTGGGAAGTAGCTCCATTTCCTCCTCGGTCGTCTGCCGTCCATCCCTCTGTCAGTCCACTGCCATGGCTGCTCTGGCTTGGAAGGCTGGCTGGCGCTGCCTCCGCCTGCCCCCTTCCTTCCTCACAACCAGGATAACACAGGAGGCGGCCACAAAAGGAAGGTAGGTGGGTGGGGTGGAGAAGGAGCAGGACCATGGAGAGAGTGGGAGACCTTGCTGCAGCCTCAGGGCCGGCGCTAGGGGGGGGCAGGCGAGGGGCGGGGGGGGGGGGGGGCGGGGGCGGGGGGATCAGGCAGCAGCAGCGGTGGCGGGGGGTCGGGCGGCGGCGAGGGAGGTGGGGGTGGTGTTGAGGGGGGTGGGGCGGCAGTGGGGGGCGACGGCGGCTGGGGGCGGGTAGCGGCAGGGGGCAGGGGCGGCTGTGGGGGGCGGGGGGCCATGGGCGGTGGGGGGGCAATCGGCAGTGGAGGGCGGGGGGCAGCAGGCTGGGCAGCGCCCCCTGTCCATTTTGGCGCCCTAGGCAACTGCCTAGTTCGCCTTAATGGACGCGCCGGCCCTGTTCAGCCTTCCCATTTTAATTTGCCCCACTTGGCTGCAGCTGGTGCCTCAACCATCTGGGCGGCGGGTGGGGAAAGCGGGGGACCTCCCTGTGGCCCTCCCACTTTGAACTGCCCCACTAGCCAGTGGGCCAAATTCCAATCATCTGGGCGGTGGGTTGGGGGGGTGGGGGAAGCGATACAGCCCACCGCATTGAACTGCCTTAGCAATAGAAGCAGCTGCAGAGGATGGCTTGCTTGCAAAGCAGGGGGTAGATGGGGGGTTGCAATTGGTCCCAGGGGCTGGATTCAGGACCCTGGGGGGCCGCATCCGACCCTCGGGCTGTAGTTTGAGGACCCCTGACTTAAACGCAGTGAACACAGCTGCTCTGTTTAGAATAACTTGACAGAAACCAGTTCAGGCTACTGATCACCAGTGTTCTACAATGACATGGCACTTGAAGAAGAAGAATATTGCATTTTCTAATACATTAGGACCCCATATTTATGCAGGGCTTCCAAACAGCCATGCAGGTTCCAAGCACCAGCCACAAATGCTGAAAACTGTGCGTAATAACCAACCTGGTCTCTCTCCCTCCAGTAGCCTGTTCTGGCAACTTCATCTTTAGAAATATATATTTCTGGGATGTTCCTTTTAATGTTTTTATTTTTTCAGACCATGGATAAATGAATCAGCAGATATACTGTTCCAGCACATATGGAGTCTGACTGGAATTCACAGGAGGGAAAACGAGGGGCACATCTATCTACTTCAAGGAGGGTCAGTCCTGCCATTAGGCAGAGGGAGAGCAGGTGTGGGATATCATTAACATTCAGCCAATTTTCAATTACTATATTTTTCCATCTACAAGATGCCCCTATGTATAAGATGACCCCTAATTTTCCAGCCTGAAATAACAGTTTTCTACTCTGTGTTTCTCTCATTGGCTGACTTCAGTGTATAAGACAACAATCTGTCCCTGTTGGCCTTTCGCAGAGCGTTAAAAACTTTGCTCTTCTGCGAGACCTTTGGCGACCTAGTTTAGTTTTTTTTTTCCTCCCCCCACCCCCGGCCATTTGTTTGCTAGCTCAGTTAGCAAAGTGCTGTTTGCTGAGCTACTCATGTTTTTATGCCAAGGGTGCTAAAGTTGTTTTATATTGTTGTTGTTGTTTTTTATATTTGTATTGTTAGCTGAATTGATCAGCCCTTTGTAAGCCGCCCAGAGTTCCCATGGGAAGATGGGCGGGATAGAAATTCAATAAATAAGTAAATAAGTAAATAAGTAAATAAATAAATAAATAAATAAATAAATAAACAATATATTTTATCTAACAATTCTAATAAAAAAAATAAGTCTTATACATGGAAAATATAGTATTTTAATTGGCCAGTACTGTATTTTTACAGCTTGGGATGGGGGGAACGCTTCAAGAAGTTTCTACCTAATGGCCAAAGGGGTTGATTTGGCCATTATTTAAATTTATTGAGCTGTTTGGGGGAGTTAGGGGAGGCATTCTTTGCTGCTTGGCCTTAGACAGCTCGATTTCTTGGGCATCCCCAACCCATGGACGGAGGGTGGCCACATGCTTTTCTTTACAGAGAGTACTCCTCTATTTGGAGAGCAGACAAAGCAAAATGTGCTCTTTTAAGTACCTCCCCATAGCCCTTCAAGTGCTCTTTGAGTGGTTTATAATTTAATTATGCAAGCTCTACTTTGTTTCTCCACCACCATGAGCTGGGTACTCTTTTTACCATCCATGGAAGGATGGAAGGCGGAGTAAGCCTTGAGCCAGCTACCTGGGATTGAACCTGGGTCTTGAGCAGAGTCTTGACTGCAGCACTGCAGTTTAGACACTGCGCCGCAAGGCTCTTCAACAGCCTTGTGCAAAATGGCTCACCGAGGACTCTTTCCCATCTCTATTCCACTATCCCAGTGGTTCTCAACCTGCCTAATGACGCAACCCTTTAATACAGTTCCTCATGTTGTGGTGACCCCCTTTCCCTGCTTGGAAGAGGCCACAAGACCCATTTTGCAGACCACTGCCGTAGGGGCCATAGAGAACTTCCCTCTAGTCTACAGGCACCCTCAGCCAATCGCAGCCTCCGTTGCCATTGACTGACATCCCTCCAACCTATCAAGCTGTAACTCACTCTCCCCCCCTTCCTCCCCCCTCCTCCTCCAGACCCAAGCCCTTTGAGCCTTTTTCTTCACTGGCTCATGGCGACCCCTGTGAAATGGTCGTTCGAGCCCCCAAAGGGGTCCCGACCCCCAGGTTGAGAACCACTGCACTATCCCAACATATCCTCTTGGCCTTCAAGTCTGGGGAGCATCACCTGAGTCTGTGTGACTAGATACGGTCCTTTGCTTCTCCAATCTACTTTTCCCACTCATCCAACCTCTTAAATCCACAGAGGGGACCCAAGAGGTCATTGGGTCTGTCCCCCTGTTGAAGCAGGTCCCCTGCTCTTGAAACATGCCTGGTGGGTGACCATCTTACTTCTGTCTAAAACGCTCCCAATGAAGGAGAAGCCGCCACCTTCAGAGGCCGTTCGTTCCGCTGCTGAACGGCTTGTCCCGTCAAAAAGTTCTTGACGAACTTGAAGAAATGTCTGAGAGATTCCCTCCTCAAACCTCTCCTTCCAGGCTCAAAAGCTCTAAGAAGATCCGCTTAACTTCTAAGCACATAATCTCAGTGGCAAAGCTGAAAGTCAAACAGACAGCTGAAACGAGGGAGGCCCAAACGAAAACGCATGTCGAGCGTACTGGACAGAAAACAGCGGGGAAGGGGCTTACAAAAAGAGCCAAAGGTATTTCAACAAGTTTACTTTAAAAGCTTGGGTTGCCAACTTTTCCACCGCCCCCCCTCCCAGCACATGCGCTTCTGACATCTGGCAGGCTGGAATTTAGCAGATGGAACCTTTCTCTCCCTTCCTCCTGGTCCCCTACCCCTCTTGCTGTGCAGAAAAAAACACCACCTGCTACATTTTTTTAGTACCCAACTGTCAGAAAAGGCACAGGAGCAGCAGCTGTCAAAAGAGTTGGCCCAGCAGGATCCTTCTACTCCACAGTTTGATGGCTAAAGGTGCACATGGACAGCAATGCCTTCTGCAGTTTCATGGCGTTCAGTCTCCCTATCTTTAAAAGTAACCTCCTGGTGAAGAACATCTTTCACCATGTCTGAACTTCTGGGACTTGCTTTGAAGAAGGGTGATTGACTGCACTCGAAAGCTTTCAATGTTCCTTTTTTATTTTTAATAGTGGCCTATGAAGGTATCGTCTGTAACCTATTTTTGCAATTGTATTTTGTGACAGCCACACGGCCCAACTGCTTTTTGCCTTGATTGGAATTGTGATGATACCTAGAAAGAGCCGGCATTCCTCAGAGACCTGGAATGAGGCATAAGAACTCTCAACATTAAAGGGCAAGATTGCTTCCACTAGGTAATATAACTTTAATTCAAACTGGTTCCAATTGGCAAACCAAGTGGACTTTAAAAAAAAATTTTTTTTACCCCAAACCCAGAATGAAGCACATGGGTCCTTTACATCAACCCTTTTCTCTCCCCCCCCACCCCCTGCCCAGGCCAAAAGGGATTTGTATGTCTTGTAGTGCCAAATGGGGCTGGGTAAGGGAGGGGGGTGGTATGTGACCCATGTTCCTTTGTTTGAAGAACAGGGGTGTGATTTAAGAAGCAGCTTTTTACAACTGCCCATCTTGCCTCTAAGAAGACTCCTGCTCTGGCTGCAACATCACCTAGCCATGGATTTTAAGAACATCATCTAACTAAGGATTTTAAAAGAAATCTCCTGGTGAAGAACATTTTTCAGTCACCATGTCTGAACTTCTGGGACCTGCTTTGAAGAAGGGTGATTGACCGCACTCAAAAGCTTGCAATGTTCCTTTTTTATTTTTAATAGTGGCCTATGAAGGTATCGCCTATAACCTATCTCTTGTGGATCACCATGACCACACCAGATTGCTTCCAATTTATTGGCCAACTTGGCCTTCCAAAACACTGGATTACTACAATTCCCATGATTCCCTAGGGATCTGGGAGGTATTGCCTGAGAAAGTAAAGTTTGCAAGCTCTCGGAAAGGGTGGGTTTGTGTGCATGTACGCACCATCTTTTCTTTTCTTTTTTATATCTCAGAGGGGAAGATGGTTTGAATCCGCTCAGAGTGATTCCTGATAGACACCCTCTCAAAGAGAATCTTACTTGAAATCCTGGATAGCTGATTCAAGAGGGGCACGAATCGCAGGAAAAAATGGGACTTTGTTGCAATGCATAATTCGTCAATGTTGACGAATTATGACTCACACATTTAAGAATATGTTTCAGTGAACCAATGAATCAATTGCTGATTTGTCTTGCCTGGCCCTAAAAAGCACCCCAAATACAAATCCGTTTAAAAGAAATTGGCCCCGAAACCCATGGTAAACAGTAAATCTAGAATCCCTTTTAAAATTGCACTGCTTTGTATTCGCTTTGGAAGCATGTGAAGTGATGAACTTTTGACAAAAGAGTGAGTTCTAATGAATACCGTGATTCGTTTTGAATCCGTGCCTATCTCTAAGGCTGTTGCTCTTCAGCAATGGACCACTCTTGGCTCCCTGGCAGAGAAAGAAGAAGTTATATTTGGAGTCCACTGGTTTGTAGGGTTGCTCTACACTGGAGGCGACTTCACAGTCTAAAAACTAGTGTTTGTGGACTAAGGCCAATTAGTTTTATAAAACAAAAGCAAAGTGTTCTGATTATATACTGCCCCATAGCACTTCAAGTAGTCTCTGGGCAGTTTACAGTTTTAATTACAGTATGCAGGCTACACATTGCACATGCCCAAGCAAGCTGGGTACTCATTTTACCAACCTCGGAAGGATGGAAGGCTGAGTGAACCTTGAGCCGACTACCTGGGATTGAACCCCAGGTCGTGAGCACAGTTTTAGCGGCAGGACAGGCATTTAACCACTGCGCCACGAGGCTCCTTTATAGGGGTACATTTAGTTCAACGATCTCCCTTCACTTTGAGAGTCACAATTACTTTGGTCCTAGGGTGCAAATTAGGTTGTAGGGGCTCAAATCCCCTCCACTCTACATCCCTCCATGGTCTTCATTGGAAAAAGCCCCTGAGCCTTTTCTGAACGATGCCTTGGTGTCAAAGCCACTGGGTGGGCTCAGAGGCAGCTGTTACAAGGTGTGTGTGTGTGTGTGTGTGTGTGTGTGTGTGTGTGTGTGTGTGTGTGTGTGTGTGTGTGTGTGTGTGTGTGTTGTTCAAGACAACCTGCCAGGTTTAAAAACAGAGAGAGAGAGAGAGAGAGAGAGAGAGAGAGAGAGAGAGAGAGAGAGAGAAGAATCCCAAAAAGGCAGAAAGTTTAAACAAGCTGGCCCCCAGACATATGACAAAAGCACATGGCGTCTCTGTTTGAAGGCTTTGTTTGCTCTCTGTACAAGGATCATCCCAGCAACTGGGAAAAAGATGGGGTGATGTTTCTCTCTTTCTGTGTGTGTGTTTTTGCAAACGCGGCTGTTTTGTCATCCAGAAAAGCAGCAGGAGAGCCCGGAGGCTTTGTAACACAAACCTCTCGGCTCCTCAATGCATCCTCCTTTAAAATCCTCCATGTCCGACATTCGCACAAATATGCATGCCCTGCTGGCTCCTTCTGTTTGGAAGCCCCGTGGAAAAGCTCTCTCTCACACACGCAACATCCTGATCACTCCCTCGGGGTTGTTTTCCATATTGTCACACGCTGTCCAAACCTAAATGCACTGCCTTGAGGACTAGAAGCATTTCCTTAAAAATTGAAGCAGGAGGAAGAGTGGGTAGTTGCAAGAAAGATGGGTGGGGGTAAGGGTTTCCTGTCAAACACGCACACACACATCGCAGCAGTTCACCTGTTTTGTTTGCATATACTCCATACGTTCAAACCCTGGACTCTTCAGAATTAGTTCTTTTTGAGGTAACATATTGCTGAAGAGTTTCTGCAAGTCAGAATAAATTGCCCTAAGCCAGCAGGACCAATGAACTAACCCTGTGTAAGACAACTTGACATGCAACTAAACTTTTCACTGAGATGCTATCTTTCCATGAGTGGGAACGTTTCATAGAATCACAGAATCAAAGAATCAGAGTTGGAAGAGACCTCGAGGGCCATCCAGTCCAACCCTCTGCCATGCAGGAACACCCATCACAGTATTTCCGGCAGATGGCCATCCAGCCTCTGCTTAAAAACCTCCAAAGAAGGAGACTCTACCACCCTCCTTCGGGGCAGCATCTTCCACTGCCGGACAGCTCTAACCGTCATGAAGTCCTTCCTAATGTTCAAACGGAATCTCTTTTCCTGAAGTTTGAAACCATTGCCCTGAGTCCTAGTCTCTGAAGCCATGGAAAACAAACCTGTTCCCTTTTCAATGTGACATCCTTTCAAATATTTAAACATGGCTATCCTATCCACTCTCAGCCTTCTTTTTGTAAGTCTAAACATTCCCAGCTCCCTAAGCCACTCCTCGTAAGACATTTCTTCCAGACCTTTCACCATCCTGGTCACCTTCCTCTGGACCCATTCCTCTGGACTACATCTTCCCATATCAGCCTGCCTCAGTTTTAAGATCTTCACACGAGGCACTCTTCTCTATCTCAGTGCTGTGAGAATACAAGAGAGGGCTTTGGGGGGGGGGACTTTTCCCAGACTGTGGAACTCCTTTCCACTGGAAACCCGGTTAGCCTCTCTCCTGCTGTCCTTTCAATGATAGGCAAAGATAGCTCTCTCCAGGCAGGCTTTTTGCAAATGACCGGGGGCTAAAGAAGGGTCTTTGGAGGTTCGGTGCTGTGACTTTTCTCCTTTCTCCCGACAAAGGTTTCAGTGGTTTGGCCAGAATCCTGTAGCAAAATAACCAACAGGCAAAGGAAACCGCCCAAGGGGTCTTCACAAATTTCTGTCTGGCTGTCCACGCATGGGATGGATAGCCGGAACAATCACATGCCCGAGGGATGCAATCTAGGGTCCGATAGGGATTTTAATTTCCCGGCACTTTTAATAAGGTCATGGCACAATTCCTGTTGAGTTTTTACACCAAAGTGTTCTGCTTGTATACCACCCCATACCACTTCAACTAATCTCTGGGCAGTTTACAGTTTTAATTATAATATGCAGGCTACACATTGCCCCCTCCCCCCAGCAAACTGGGTACTCATTTTACCGACCTCCGAAGGATGGAAAGCTGAGTGAACCTTGAGCCGGCTACCTGGGATTGGACCCCAGGTCGTGAGCACAGTTTTTAGCTGCAGGACAGGCATTGAACCATTGTGCCAACGGGGCTCCTAGGGGTTTAATTTCCACTGGAGGTTAGTAGAGGCATGTTGGGGGCAGAGTTAGGTATTTTACCAAGAGCTGGATTTAGGGGAGGGGGGAGGATCCTGGGAGGTTATTGTACTTTGGACACACCAGAAGACAAGACTCAGAGGGAAAAGACAATAAGGTTAGGAAAAAGTGACTCCAAATGGCAGGGAATGAGGAAGACCTAATGTGAGATGGATCGACTCATTGAAGGAAGCCATGCTCTTGGTGGAGTGGGCTGGGCTGTGGAGGTCAAGATGGTTCGCGGCATTGAGAGGGCCCCTGTGATGATGCCTAGAAACAGAACAGCAGGTACACAAAACTCACACAGACTCGGAAAATCAACGAGAGAGAGAGAGAGAGAGAGAGAGAGAGAGAGAGAGAGAGAGAGAGAGAGAGAGAGAGAGAGAAAAAAATACTTACAGCCACTTTATCCCATGGCAGGTCCCCGTTTGCAAGACAAAGGCCAGGAGAAAGCTGATCGCAACTTTCCTCTTCATCGTCCTTGGCCAATCCTAAGCTGCCCAAATAAATGGATGGCAGGAGGGGGGGGGGGGCGGAAGTTCTTCCAGGTGCCAACCTAAAGCAAGGAAGTGGGGGGAAAGAAGGAGAAGAACAGGGCCGTTAACACCCCAGCAGTGCAGAACTGTTCGAAAAAATAATAATAATAATGCACAAAAAACCCCACAGCACCTGAGCCTCCCAAATGGTAAAAGGGTGGTTGATGATGGCGAATAAAATTCATATCCTTTCTCCATCCGCCAACCCCCCATTCCACTGTTCTCCGCAGAATCTTTACAACCAAAAAAAAAAAAAAAAAAGGACACAGCGTATGGCTTGAATTACAGAAAAGCACTCACACCGGACGGTATGCTTTCGGTTAACACGCCATATGGTGAGATTTCCCTCTTATTCTTCCCGCTCCCACATCACATCCCTGCTTTTATTTTATTTTTTAAGTATATATTTTGTTGAGAAAGGAAGGGGTGTGTCGGGGGGGGGAGAGAATGTATGGACAGCCACTCTCGTCTGTCTCCGGAGGCTTTAATTTTGATCCGTCCCTCATTTACAAATATATTAAAACTGGAGTGCAAGGAAAGAAAGAGACCTGAGTTGCCGGAGCAGATGTCAGCGAACAGAGGTACCCTCTCTTTTACAGATGTGTCTCTGGGGTGTGAGTTGGGGGGGGGATTTGATGCTGCCGGCAGTACATGCAAAGGGTTTGTGGCGGGGGGTGAATGGCTGTAGCCTTCTGGCCTCTTTCTCACTTCATCAGCTCAGCATCTCCTGCTCCGTCCCACCTATTCGGACACCTGTTTTTGCAAAGACGCTGGGAATAAACAGACATCCCAAAAACCCAAGTGCCTCCAGGGGGTTAACAGAGCCGGGAGACTGCAACACTGGGTCATCTCTTTCCTTTTTATTTGATCCAATTGGCTACACCCAGTGGACTTTTCCAAATTTCAGCCCAATCCTCAAATGAAATGCATGGGCCTTCGGCACCACACCAACCCTCCCCCTTCGCTGGCAAGGCAGAGGCCATTGCCCCCAATGAGCCACAATGAGGAGAGTTGTGAATGTGTGTACCTGACATGTCTTTGGAAGGGCTGGGGAAATTAAAACACCTCCCTCCCTTCATTTTGGATGCAGCCTAAAAAAATCCAAGTTCCGAGCCTCAACTAAGAAACTGCCTGGCTTTTTTCCCATCTTGCCAAGGACCTTACATCGAAGAAATGGTTCCCCCAGTAACCTTTCACATGTCCTCACATTTTTAAAAGTAATTGTGGAGGGGAAACTGCCTCCAAGTTCTCTTTTGCTGGATATGCTGAATGATTGCAAAATAATCCATCGTGCTTTTGCGAACCCCTGAGTCCCCATGCTAATGTGGGCTTCTGGGTGTTGTAGTTAAAAAATATACACAGTACAGTAGTTGATGTTTTAGAAGAAGCAGCCAATGAATCACTGCATGCAAATGTACCGTACATCCAACAGCCAATGAATATTTGGTATGAACATTGTATCCCATTGTATATTCCACTGAGTATCTCATTCTGCTTCTCCATGTCCAAAGAAGTGAACCTGATTCACGAAAGCTTACATTAAGATATAATACCGTGTTTCCCCGAAAATGAGACACTGTCATATAAAGAAGGCTGATCGTCGCAGAATTGATGCTTTTGAGCTGTGGTGCTGGAGGAGAGTCTTGAGAGTCCCTGGACTGCAAGGAGATCAAACCTATCCATCTTGAAAGAAATCAACCCTGAATGTTCACTGGAAGGACAGATTTTGAAGCTGAGGCTCCAGTACTTTGGCCACCTCATGAGGAGAGAGGAGTCATTGGAAAAGTCCCTGATGTTGGGAAAGATGGAAGGCAAAAGGAAAAGAGGACGGCAGAGAATGAGATGGTTGGACGGTGTCATCGATGCAACCAAAATGAATTTGACAAAACTCCGGGAGGCAGTGGAGGATAGGAAGGCCTGGCGAGCTCTGGTCCATGGGGTCACGAAGAGTCGGACACGACTGAACGACTGAACAACAACAACAACAACAACAACAACAAGACACTGTCATATTTATTTTTTTCTCAAGAAGACGCACTAGGGCTTATTTTCAGGGGATGTCTTACTTTTATTAAGTATAATATGCTTAAATGTCAGCCCTGTACACAACCATAGCCACACCCATCACTAGGTCTTATTATCAGGCTAGGTCTTATATTTAACAAACACATAGAAATCCTGCTAGGGCTTATTTTTGGGGGAGGTCTTATTTTCGGGGAAACAGGGTAGTCTTTAGTTATGGGAGCTGCCTAGATGCCCTAAGAACATCTGATCTCGCCTGATTTCGGAAGCTAAGCAGGGTCACCCCTGGCTGGTTAGTACTTGGATGGGAGAGACCACTGGGGAATACCAGGTGCTGGAGGCGGCTGGAGTAGGAACTGGCAAACCACTCCAGTATTCCTGTCAAGAAAACTCCATGGACACGGGGTCACAAAAAGTCGATTGCGACTGTAACAACACAACACAACACAACACAACACACACACACACACACACACACACACACACACACACACACACACACACACACACACACACACACACACACACACACACACACACTTCTTTAAAAAGTCTGAAAACTGCAGTCCAGAATCTGGAATGAGTATAGTCTCTCTAGCATTTCTGTCTCTTATTGTGGATTTGTAAAAACAAAAAACTGTCATGGTTCCTCCTAAGAGGTGTAGCTCTTTGGAAGGCAACTTTAGAACCTGATGGACAGAGAGACTATGCCTCCCAGCAAAAGAGTCTTCCTTTGCCAATTGCTGGTAACAATTTTCTATAATATACAGTAATAGGATTTCATGTAGAACGTTTGGTCAGTTGCTGACACTTGTACTTAGATTTTAACAATAAAGTTCATTTATGCCAGTGTTGGTGAACCTATGGCACAAATGCCAAAGGTAGCACTTGGAGCCCTTTCTGTGGGCACCCGACATCACCCCTTCACAGCCACCTGTATTCAGGTTAAATTGCTGTATTGGCACTTTGTGAAAAATTAGTGGGTTTTGAATCACAGTTTGGGCACTCAGTCTCTAAAAGGTTCACTATCACTGAATACCATGTGCTGTAGGCACCTGGAGTAGGGACTGGCAAACCACTCCAGTATTCCTGCCAAGAAAACTCCATGGACATGGGGTCACAAAGAGTCGGTCACGACTGTAACAATACAACATAGTAGTTAGGACCCTCATGGCACAGTGCTTAAATGGCTGTACTGAACACTTTACTGCAGCTAAAACTGTGCTCACAACCTGGGGTTCAATCAGCCTTCCATCCCCCTGAGGTCAGTAAAATGAATACCCAGCTTGCGGGGGGGGGGGGCAATGTGTAGCCTGCATAATTAAACTGTAAACCACCCACAGAGTACTTTAAGCACTATAGGATGGTATATAAGCAGAACACTTTGCTTTTGCTTTTTTAAAGGGGCATATTTTTTGTCCCTTGTTTTGTTTTGTTTCTTTGATTTTTGCATAAAAATACAATAAACTTTTCCAACCCCTATATGCAGAAATACAAATACATGTAGGAATACTTAACATGTTGCTCCTTGATCGAGAAAAGATAAACATGTAGAAGCTAGACAGTAGAAAAAAAGCTGCCCAAAGAAACATCAACCCATGGAGACAGAGGAAAAATTTGCTAGACGTGAACTACCAAAAATAGTCAAAGAATAACTTGGTTGTAGATCACTTAAAGCTTGAACTTTCTTTAGAGGTGAACATTAGTAAACTAGGGTTATTGTACTCTTGGTGAAAAGGCAAGAGTCACTGGGGAAGACAATGATGGTAGGAAAAGCCAAAGGCAAAAGGAGAAGAGGAAGATTGAACACGAGATGGTTTGATTTCTTTAAGGAAACCATGGTGTTGAACCTGAAAGACCTCAGCGGGGCTATTAATGAACAGGACTTTGGCTAGGACTTAATCCAGTGGTGCCCAAACTTTGGCCCTCCAGATGTTTTGGACCACAACTCCCACAGTCCTTTATCATTGGCAATCTAGGCTTGGAATTCTGGGCGTTGTGGTCCAAAACATCTGGAGGGCAAAGTTTGGACACCCCTGTCTTCATCTGTGGAGATGCCCTGCGTTGCGAAATCCTAGGGCGCCATTAGAAGGAGCCACGAGGAAACAGTTTCTGATCCAGACAATCCTAGGTTGTGAATGGTGATGGGACAAGCAGACCCGCCCTGCCAGTCTCTAATCCGAAGTAAATAGGCTCAATTCCAGGGAGAGAAAGGATTTCCATGTCAAGGAAATTTGGTTAGGAACAAATACTAAGCCTCTAAAATTAAGGCCAGACATTGCTCTGCTTAAAACTGACAGTAGATCTCTCTCTCTCTCTCTCTCTCTCTCTCTCTCTCTCTCTCTCTCTCTCTCTCATATCGGGAAATCAGTCCAACTTTAGCCACAGCCTTTGATAAGAAGACCCTCCATGCCACAGTCTGTTTGTGCTGAGATGTAAACCTTGTTTTGTTTCCAAGCGGCACTTAGAAAAATTACTGGTCAGACTACAGGGCCCCAAGTCCCCCCAGCCAGGCTGACTTTGGATTCTGCAATTTGCAGCTCACAAAAAAGTAACTTCCCCATCTGAAACCCTGAAGGCATGTTCAAACTTCGGCCCTCCTCATGTTTTGAACCACAACCCCCAGAATTCTAAGCTTAGATTGCCAAGGGCAAAGGACTGTGGGAGTTGTGGTCCAAAACAGTCTGGAGGGCCGTGAGTCCGTGCCATACAGAGGGCAGAAGAGAAACTTACCCTTCGACACGGTTGGATGAACCCCCTTTTTCTCACACACACACACACACACACACACACACACACACACACACACACACACACACACACACACACACACACACACACACACACACACACCATCTCTTGCTTACTACAGCTGGGATATTTCAATGCCTTTAATCTCCGTTCTAAAAGAGCCCACTTCAAAACTTCGCTCCGTTAATCGTGGAAGCTTACACTGCGGCTCAAAACGGGCTATTTCTGAACCGCTTCTTATCTCTGCGCTGGATTTAGGCATCTTCACTGCCCCAACTACTGTTCCGTTTTGGCTTTTTTAAACAGTCGTTATCTTCCAGAGCCCTGGGACTTTTCAAATAGCTGTTATATTCCAGAATAATGAAAACACTGGAGAAAGTCAGCTGGAACAGATCTGTAACTGCTTTCCTTCCATAAGGCAGATTCTACTTCTTAACTCGCTTAACTAGTCGGCCATCCTAACAACGCTCATGTGCCATCAGATCAACTCAAGGTTCACCCTTCCCTTCTTCTGAGGCAACCCAGACTGGCTCTTCTGCCTGGGAGGCACAGCGGGGAATGGCACTCCAGTGAAACAGGATGCAGAAAATAAGCAGAAGTTTCAGAGAGGGTAGCCGTGTTAGTCTTTTCAAGAATTTCAGGCAAAAGTCAAAGAAAAGAAAAGAAAAGACACAAAACATGTGTCACCTCAAAGACTAACTTTCATATTAGAGGGATGCTCTTCTCCCTCTCACAAAATACCAGAACTCGGGGACATCCACTCAAATGGAGGGCTGGGAGAGTAAGAACAGACAAAAGAAAATATTTTTTTCATCTAGCGTGTTGTTAGTCTGTGGAACTCCCTGCCACAGGATGTGGTGGTGGCATCTGGCCTGGATGCCTTCCAAAGGGGATTGGACAGATTCCTGGAGGAAAAGTCCATCACAGGTGATAAGCCATGATGGAGATGTGTCATCTCCAGGGTTAAAATGGGGGTACTTCAAGGACCAGATGCAGGGAGTGGTATCAGGAGACAGAGATCTAGTCTCATGCGCTCCCAAATGCATCTGGTGGGGCCACTGGGAGATACAGGAAGCTGAACTAGATGGGCCTTTGGCCTGATCCAGGATGGCTCTTCTTATGTTATCTTATGATATTTTAATGTAACGTTTTCTGGACTACACATCCACTTCTTCAGACATATAGCAGCAAAATGAGGTGTGCAATATAATATGGGATAGGATATACATTTCATACCAGATATTCATTGGATGTTATAGAGTTGGGGGGTGGATAGGAAAGGGGTAAGAGGAGGTGGGAAGAAGAGAGGGAGAGTTGATTAGTAGAAGTGGTGGGAAGATTGGGCCAGGGTCTATAGAGCTGTATAGATCTATGGCTCTGAGGCCAGGATCTGTTTATATTTTAAGTGTGGTATTATGGCTCAGAAGTAAATTCCCCAAGAGACAGAAACCAGATCAGATCAGAGAGGGTAAGCATTGCATGAACGCTGGACACAGATTTATCCATTGTTAGTAAGTATAAATATCATGGTAAGAAGCAGCCTCGTTAACTAATTATAACTTTAACAAAACAGCGGTTAAACACACAAGTAAAGGGATGCCTAGTTTATCAGGGCAGGTTTTGCCTCTCAGGTAGACATGGGCACGACTTGGCGAAATTCTCGTTTCCGTTTCCGTTACTCGTTTCCGTTACGCAACGGAAACGGTAATGACGATTACTCCCCCAGAACTCGAACTCGAACCGACAAAAGAAAAATTGGGTCTGATTTGTCGTTGTCGTTCCTGGCATCGCAGCGATCGCACGATGCCAAGCGGCACAGAACAAAAGTTTTAGAAATAAAATAAAAAACCCGATTCCCGGCCAAAAAAGCAGGCGAAAATATGCCTGCCTGAGGGCACCTACCAGAGGGGTGGTTTCTGGGGGGGGGGTCCCCACTCCAGCCTTCCCCCCCCTCCTGTCCTGGGCTGCTGGTACTGGGCTGGGAGGGGGCATCCTTGGCGTCTCCATTTGCCATGCGGTGCGGGGGGATCCAAAATGGTGACCGCAATATTTTTTTTGAAATCGTGGTCCAAAAACCCACCAAAGCACCACAGAAACATGCGAAAATTAGCTATTTTAAATGCTTGAATTTTTACAGTAGCAGCAGTGGGTTTTTCTTTCAATAAAACATCTCCATTGATTTTATTTTATTTTATTTTATTTTTATTTTTTTACACCTGCGCACGCGCAATGATGGGCTGGCCATGGGATGGGACCATGCAAATTTTTGGAGCCATTCCACCAATCGCATGGCCAGGTTTTGCTGAGACTTCTGGATGTGCCAGAGAGGGCATAAAACCACCAGAGAGGGCCCACCAACCCTAATCCTAATCCTAACCCTAACCCTAACCCATACGCCAGTACACTGTGTTCTTAGTGGGCCAGAGGCACCCAGAGGTACAGCCCACTAACCCACCCTAACCTTAACCGTTACCCTAAGCCTAGCCCTTACCCCCTAACCCCATGCTCTGGGAAGTCAAGTCGCGCTAAATCGTGGCGGTGACGACAAACGACAAACGACACGACGAAATGACAAATTTTTGAAAAATTTTGCGAAAAACGGAAATGACCTGAAACGGACCCGTCCCGAAAAACAACATCTCAAAAAAAAATTTTTTTCTGGTCGTGCCCATCTCTACTCTCAGGTGACATGAGTGACTGAGTGAGAGAGAGAGAGAGAGAGAGAGAGAGAGAGAGAGGTAACACTTTCAAAGGGAATAATTTATGGAAGGGACAGGGTTTTTTTCTGGAATGAAGGAAGTCTTTTTTTTCTTCTGGAATGAAGGGGAAATGTCAGCAAGGCTTCCTTGAAAAGGTGTCAGTTCAAGGGGGAATTTCCAGGAAGGGGGGGGGGAAGCAGACAATAAATCCTCAAGCTATTCCATGTTTACAAATTCAAAGAGTCAGGTACAGGTCAAGCCAGGAACAAGTGGGTTGTTATCTCCTAATTATTAACAAGGCCCTGTTTGTCTTGGGTTGGCCTCCCACCCGCCCACCCCACTTTGGACACATCCCTACCCCCCCCCCAAATCCAAACCCTTTCCAATAAAGAGCAAATGCTTAATAAGAACATAAGAACATTAAGAAGAGCCATGCTGGATCAGGCCAAAGGCCCATCTAGTCCAGCTTCCTGTATCTCCCAGTTGCCCCACCAGATGTGTTTGGGAGCGCATGAGACTAGATATCTGTCTCCTGATACCACTCCCCTACATCTGGTCCTTGAGGTACCCCGGTTTTAAGCCTGGGGATGACACATCTTCATCATGGTTTGTCACCTGGGATGGACTTTTCCTCCAAGAATCTGTCCAATCCCCTTTTGAAGGCATCCAGGCCAGAGGCCATCACCACATCTTGTGGCAGGGAGTTCCACAGACTAAGAAGAGCCTTCTATCAGAACAAATGTGTTAGCCTTTAAAGGCAAATTCCAGTGGTTTGTACGTGCTGTCACTGCCTCAGTCTGGAATATCTTATAAATGGGGCACATTTCTACTTTTGTGTCCCAGTTGATCAGTGAGGCTACAAAATAAAACAGGCTGAACTGTGCTTTCATCATTGTAAGGCTAATTACACTGCTGACAATGAGGCCTGTAATAAGACTTCCTGGGGTAGGAACTGGCAAGCCACCCCGGTATCCCTGCCAAGAACATCCCATGGTCAGAAACAAAAGGCTAAAAGATATGACGCTGGAAGATGAGCCCCTCAGGTTGGAAGGTGTCCAACATGCTACTGAGGAAGAGCGGAGGAGAAGTACAAGTAGCTCCAGAGCTAATGAAGTGGCTGGGCCAAAGCCGAAAGGACGCTCAGCTGCAGACGTGCCTGGAAGAGAAAGGAAAGTCCAATGCTGCAAAGAAATATACTGCATAGGAACCTGGAATGTGAGATCTATGAACCAGGGTAAGCTGGATGTGGTCAAACGTGAGATGGAAAGAATAAACATTGACATCCTGGGTATCAGTGAACTTAAATGGACAGGAATGGGTGAATTCAGTTCAGATGACTATCACATCTACTACTGTGGGCAAGAATCCCATAGAAGAAATGGAGTAGCCTTCATAGTCAACAATAGAGTGAGAAAAGCAGTGCTGGGATACAACCTAAAAAATGATAGAATGATCTCAGAACGATTCCAAGGCAGCCCTTTGAACATCACAGTAATCCAAGTTTATGCACCAACTACCGGTGCTGAAGAGTCTGAGATTGACCAATTTTACGAAGACTTACAAGAACTTCTAGAACTGACACCAAAGAAAGATGTTCTTCTCATCATAGGGGATTGGAATGCTAAAGTAGGGAGTCAAGTGATAAAAGGAATAACTGGCAAGTTTGGCCTTGGAGTTCCAAATGAAGCAGGGCAAAGGCTAATTGAGTTTTGTCAAGAGAACAAGCTGGTCATTGCAAACACTCTTTTCCAACAACACAAAAGGCGACTCTACACATGGACATCACCAGATGGACAATACCGAATCAGATTGACTATGTTCTCTGCAGCCAAAGATGGAGGAGCTCTATACAGTCAGCAAAAACAAGACCTGGTGCTGACTGTGGCTCAGATCATCAGCTTCTTATTTCAAAATTCAAACTTAAACTGAAGAAAGTAGGGAAGATCACTGGGCCAGTTAGGTATAACCTAAGTCAAATCCCATATGAATACACAGTGGAAGTGAAGAATAGATTCAAGGAACTAGATTTGGTGGACAGAACACCTGAAGAATTATGGATGGAGGCTTGTAACATTGTACAGGAGGCTGCAATGAAAAATATTCCAAAGAAAAGAAAATGCAAGAAAGCAAAGTGGTTGTCAACGAGGCCCTACAAATAGCGGAGGAGAGAAGGGATGCAAAATGCAAGGGAGAAAGGGAAAGATACAGAAAATTGAATGCAGACTTCCAAAGAATAGCAAGGAGAGACAGGGCGGCCTTCTTGAATGAACAGTGCAAAGAAATAGAGGAAAACAACAGAAAAGGAAAAACCAGATCTGTTCAAGAAAATTGGAGATATTAAAGGGGTATTTCGTGCAAAGATGGATATGATAAAGGACAAAAATGGTAGGGACCTAACTGAAGCAGAAGAGATCAAGAAGAGATGGCAGGAATATACAGAAGAATTATATCGGAAAGATCTGGATGTCCCTGATAACCAAGATAGCGTAATTGCTGACTTGGAGCCAGACATCCTGGAAAGTGAAGTCAAGTGGGCCTTAGAAAGCATTGCAAACAACAAGGCCAGTGGAGGTGACGGCATTCCAATTGAACTCTTTAAAATCTTAAAAGAGGATGCTGTAAAGGTGCTGCATAAGATATGCCAGCAAATTTGGAAAACCCAGCAGTGGCCAGAGGACTGGAAAAGATCGGTCTACATCCCAATCCCAAAGAAAGGAAATGCCAAAGAATGCTCCAACTATCGCACAATTGCACTCATTTCACATGCTAGCAAGGTTATGCTCAAAATTCTACAAGGCAGGCTTCAGCAGTATGTGGAAAGAGAACTTCCAGAACTACAAGCTGGATTTCGAAGGGGCAGAGGAACTAGAGATCAAATCGCCAACATGCGCTGGATTATGGAGAAAGCCAGAGAGTTCCAGAAAAACATCTACTTCTGCTTCATTGACTATGCCAAAGCCTTCGACTGTGTAGACCACAACAAACTATGGCAAGTCCTTAAAGGAATGGGAGTGCCTGACCACCTTATCTGTCTCCTAAGAAATCTATATGTGGGACAAGCAGCAACCGTCAGAACTGGATATGGAACAACTGACTGGTTTAGAATTGGGAAAGGAGTGCGACAAGGCTGTATACTGTCACCTTGCCTATTTAACTTATATGCAGAGTACATCATGAGAAAGGCCGGTCTGGATGAATCAAGCCGGAATTAAGATTGCCGGACGAAATATCAACAACCTCAGATACGCAGATGATACTACTCTAATAGCAGAGAGTGAGGAAGAATTAAAGAACCTCTTAATGAGGGTGAAAGAGGAGAGTGGAAAAAATGGGCTGAAGCTCAACATCAAAAAAACTAAGATCATGGCCACTGGTCCCATCACCTCCTGGCAAACAGAAGGGGAAGAAATGGAGGCAATGACAGAGTTTATTTTCTTGGGCTCCTTGATCACTGCAGATGGCGACTGCAGCAATGAAATAAAAAGACGCCTGCTTCTTGGGAGGAAAGCAATGGCAAACCTAGATAGCATACTAAAGAGCAGAGACATCAGTTTGCCAACTAAGGTCAGGATGGTTAAAGCTATGGTTTTTCCAGTAGTGATGTATGGAAGTGAGAGCTGGACTATAAAGAAGGCTGATCGCCGCAGAATTGATGCTTTTGAGCTGTGGTGCCGGAGGAGAGTCTTGAGAGTCCCCTGGACTGCAAGGAGATCAAACCTATCCATTCTGAAAGAAATCAACCCCGAATGTTCACTGGAAGGACAGATTTTGAAGCTGAGGCTCCAGTACTTTGGCCACCTCATGAGGAGAGAGGACTCCTTGGAAAAGTCCCTGATGCTGGGAAAAATCGAAGGCAAAAGGAAAAGAGGACGACAGAGACTGAGATGGTTGGACAGTGTCATCGATGCAACCAAAATGAATTTGACAAAACTCCGGGAGGCAGTGGAGGATAGGAAGGCCTGGCGAGCTCTGGTCCATGGGGTCACGAAGAGTCGGACACAACTGAACGACTGAACAACAACAACGTGCTGTCATGTTGCCCTGGCTGATGTCGCCTCTGATGAATGAGCCATCTCCAAAACGCCCCGTGTCCTCCTCAACGGCCCGGCTTAACCCTTGCAAACTCGACCCTGTGGTTTCCTTTAGGAGTCAGTGCATCTCACATTTGGCCTTCCTCCTTTCCTCCTGCCTTCCACCTCTCCAAGGTCAGCAGCAGTATAAACACTACAGGCGTCTTTGCTGGGGAACAGGGCAGGTAATGAAGCAGCCTGTTTCATCATACAATCAGGGACTTCTGGAAGCTGCTGGTTCTGCCGTGAACCTGATGCTAGGGAAGACAAGCCTGATTCAAAAACAAAACTCTCTTATCTCTTGATAATAATGTCAGTCCCTGTCAGGGGGATTCCGGGAACGGGAGTTTTAAAAAGGAAACCTTTCCCAGCTTCTTGATTCCTCGATCTAGGAGTCCCGCTCAGGACAGATGAGAAACCACTTTTATGAGCCTGATCAGGTGTAAAAATCACAAGGGGAAGCCTTTCTCTCCGCCCCACCATTTTCACAAGTGCGTCTGGTGGGGACACAGGACAGAGCGTGTTGTGGAACTCCCTGCCACAAGATGTGGTGATAACATCTGGCCTGGGTGCCTTCAAAAGGGGATTGGACAGATTCCTTGAGGAAAAGCCCATCACAGGTTACAAACCATGATGGAGATGTGTAACCTCCAGGCTTAAAACTGGGGTACTCAAGGGCCAGATGCAGGGGAGTGGTATCAGGAGACAGTCTCGTGCGCTCCCTGACACATCTGGTGGGGCCATTGTGAGATACAGGAAGCTGGACTAGCTGGGCCGTTGGCCTGATCCAGTCTTGGTTGGCTCTTCTTATGTTCTTATGGCCTTGTCTGTGGGCTGGTGTCAGGCTGTGGAACTCCCTCCCACTGGAAGCTGTATCTTTGCTGTCCCTCCGCAAGCAGGCAAAGGCCTTTCTCTTCAGGTAAGCGTTCCTTCAGTAACTGGCTGCCTGGGTCCATCTTTGACATAGGTTAGTGTACAGTAGGACCCTAGTATCCGCTGGGGATTGGTTCCAAGCATTCCCTTTGGATAATGAAAACCGTGGATAAGAGAGAATGCCAAAATGTTCCCCAAAACTGCTGTTTTGTGATAGTAACTTGCTTTACAGCTATTTTGCAACAGTAGCTTGCTTTACAGCTGCTGTTTGTGATGGTAGCTTGCTTTACAGCTGCTGTTTTATAACAGTAGCTTGCTTTACAGCTGCTCTTTGTGACAGTAGCTTGTTTTGCGGCTGCTGAATTATTTATTTATTTTTCCTGTGCCAACCATGGGTAACTGAATCAGTGGATAATGAATCAGTGGATATGGGGGTCCTACTGTACTTCATTGATTTGAATGGGTTTTAGTGTTGCATATGGGGTGCTTCCCCCCGCATGCTATTCCCAGGAAAAATAAATAAATAATTCAGCATAAATAAATAATTCAGTGAATATACTCACTGCCTTTTAATCACATGACCCACTTTAGACCCTATTAAAAGAGAAAGGCGGAGTAGAACTTTTAAATTTATATATATAAAAAAACACCTTGGGTTGAGGGGCAATGTGCAGTTTCCCAGACAACGCTGGTCTGCAATACTCATTATTAGACTCAAGCAGCATCGCCTGTTGGAAAGGAATAGAGAGAAACTTATGTCTATTAACACCTCTAGGGCTTAGATCTAGACCCATTTTGGAAGTGAATGAAAATATTGATTCTAAATCTGCTGGTTTTACAAGATCCCCATCCTTTGCCATAAATACGAAATAATCTCGCCTTCCACCTGACATGATGCAGAGGAGGAAAAGCATTATTGTTCAATATTGCAATAGCATAGCAAAAAGGGTCAACCTGTCCCATATCAATGTCTTCCTGTCTCTACAGTGTTATGGTTTGTCTTTTAAGGGATGGACTGATTTCAGCTTGTTTTACAGTGGTACCTCTTAAGACAAATGCCTCAGAAGACAAAAAAACTCATAGGAAGAAAAAAATTCCAGGAATAGGCATGCTTTGCATGACAAAAAAAAATTCCACATGTACCCAGGGAGGAAAAACAACATTTATTTTTGTCTTTATTCTAACCCCCAGAACGGATTAATCCATTCCCCATGCATTCCTATGGGAAACTTCATCTCGTAAGGCAAAATTTTCATAAAATGAAGCTGCCTATAGACTCTGGAACAGATTAATCCATTCCCCATGCATTCCTATGGGAAACTTCATCTCGTAAGGCAAAATTTTCATAAAATGAAGCTGCCTATAGACTCTGGAACAGATTAATCCATTTTCAGTGTATTCCTATGGGAAACTGCATTTAGTAAGACAAAATTTTCTTAAAGCAAATTGAACCGTAGAACGAATTAAATTCGTTTTAAGAGGTACCACTGTATTTAAAATATTTTTACCCCGCCTTTTTCCTTAAAAGGGACTCAAGGCAGCAAATATGAGTTCTTTTATATCCTTGAGAGAGCTCACAGACGGGCCATTTACGGCTTTATTGGATAAGAGCTGGCACTTTTGAATTGGACCCATAGACAGATGGGTAGAATATTATCACTACATCCATAAGTCATGGGTCATCCAAGCTAGGCAGAGCAGTAAGAGATGGCCTTCATTGTTGTAGGACAATGATAAAAATTGAAGAAGTTGGGAATTTCCAGCAGGGTTATAAGAACATAAGAGCCATGCTGGATCAGGCCAAAGGCCCATCTAGTCCAGCTTCCTGAATCTCACAATGGCCCCACCAGATGCCTCTGGGAGCGCACAAGACTAGATCTCTGTCTCCTGATACCACTCCCCTGCATCCGACCCTTGAAGTACCCCGGTTTTAAGCCTGGAGATGACACATCTCCATCATGGTTTGTAACCTGTGATGGACTTTTCCTCCAGGAATCTGTCCAATCCCCTTTTGAAGGCATCCAGGCCAGATGCCATCACCACATCCTGTGGCAGGGAGTTCCACAGGCTAACAACACGCTGGGTGAAAAAATATTTTCTTTTGTCTGTTCTTACTCTCCCAGCCCTCAATTTGAGTGTATGTCCCCTAGTTCTGGTATTTTGGGAGAGGGAGAAGAGCTTCCCTCTATCCACTTGACTCATGCCCTGCATTATTTTGTACGTCTCAATCATATCCCCCCTCAGCCGCCTTTTCTCCAGACTAAAGAGCCCGGTTGGGCATGAATGCTCTGGAATCATCACAGGAGCGCATTTAACAGTGATGAATCCTGCCGTTTAGAGTTGAGAGTCAGCGTCTCCATTTCTACAAATCAGCCTGCGTTGATCTCCCAACAGTGTGGCCTGAGCCCTGTTGGCACATGAACTGGACATGAACCGGACTACTAGAAGACGTGATGTGGAGCCACACGCCCTGTGCTGTGCTAAAGCTGACAGGTCTTGCCCCGGATGTCTTGCATGCAGAACAGCAGCTGGGGTGGGAGGGAGAGAGGGAGAGACGCGGGCCAGCCGTACAGGCCTCCTCGAGAGACCGTGTGCACCATAAATCCCAGAAAGGTTCCACAGAGCTGTCAGCAGCAGGTCGCACAAGAAATCCAAAGAGCTTCGTAATGTTAAAAAGTGTGGCTCGTTCTCTCTCTCCGACTCCAAACCCTTTTAAACTTCCAAGCCCGAATGCAGAAACCATACGGGTGTCAAAGGAGTCTTACAGCACAGAGCAAAGATACATCACTCTTAGCTGTCCGCAATCTGGTGCCGTCCAGATGTTTTACGATTCTGGCTCCTGTCGTGAGCCAATACATCTGGAAGATACCAACTAGAGGCAGTCGGTCCTGCTGAGACAGGGGCTGATGGGCTGTGTAGTCTTAGCACCTCTGGAGGCTGCCCCCTAGCGAGGAAGAGGGTAGCTGCAAGTTATTGGTAGGTATCGCTGCCCAATAGCGGGCATCCCCCAGATGTGGTGACTACAGTGCCCATCAACCCAGATCCGGTGTTCAGGTGGGGAGGCAGGGCCCACAGATTGGGGCTGATGGGCATTTGGAGGGTGCCGGGTTGGAGGTGTGGCCCATGAGATGCCAGCAGGAAACCTGTGAGAAAACTAAAGCCAGCTGATCAGAGATGATGGACCCTGTAGTCAGTACCCCTGGAGGATGCCAGGTTGGCGGTGCAACCAATGAGGCGGCACCGGGGATCCTATAAAATAGCAAAAGCTATCTGACCAGCACATGAGACGACACCAGGAATCCCTTTGACGACACGGACACACCAGCCCTTGGTATTCAAAGGCTGATCCCTTTGGGCTACGCCTGGATTTCAGTGTCAAACAGCCAGTCCCAGGAAAACTTGTTTCATCATGAGCGGGTCGGGCTCCCTCTGTGGAAGCTGGCAGGCCGCCCAGAAGATGCGACACCTAACACGGGCATTGAGTGATCACTGTTGGGAGGGCCCCCTTCATTTGCAAAAGAGGAAGTCCATCTATTTTCCAGAGCAGAACTAGGCAGCTGGCATCTGCCTCCATCCAGGCCCAGAAATTCAGTCCCTAGATCAAACTGTGAATATCACCCCGGACACATAAGAACATAAGAACAGCCATGCTGGATCAGGCCAAGGGCCCATCTAGTCCAGCTTCTTGTATCTCACAGTGGCCCCACCAGATGTGTCTGGGAGTGCACGAGACTATATCTCTGTCTCCTGATACCAGTCCCCTGCATCTGGCCCTTCAAGTACCCTGGTTTTAAGCCTGGAGATGACACATCTCCATCATGGTTTGTCACCTGGGATGGACTTTTCCTCCAGGAATCCGTCCAATCCCCTTTTGAAGGCATCCAGGCCAGATGCCATCACCACCTCCTGTGGCAGGGAGTTCCACAGACTAACAACACACTGGGTAAAGAAGTATTTTCTTCTGTCTGTTCTCAATCTTCCAACCCTCCATTTGAGTGGATGTCCCCTAGTTCTGGTATTTGGTGAGAGGGAGAAGAGCATCCCTCTATCCACTTGACTCATGCCCTGCATTATTTTGTATGTCTCAATCATATCCCCCCTCAGGCACCTTTTTCCAGACTTAAGAGCCCCAAATGTTTTAGCCTTTCCTCATAAGGGAGGTGCCCCAGCCCAGTAATCATTTTAGTCCCTCGCTTTTGCACCTTTTCCAGTTCTACTAGTGTCTTTCTTGAGATGCAGTGACCAGAATTGTACACAATACTCCAGGTGCGGCCTTACTATCATTTTGTACAATGGCATTATAATGTTGACTGTTTCATTTTCAATCCCCCTGTTGATAATCCCTAGCATGGAATTGGCCCCGACCTTTCTTGCTGCTTTTTCTTGTTCTGACATGCGCCTCAATGCTCTTCCCCAGCAACCTCCGCGCACTGCAATGCCTTTCTGAAACTTCAGTGCTTTGCCAAGAAGGTACTCTGCCTAACCCTTTACAGTATTTATTTTATTTCTGTGCATTTGTACCCCACCACCTTTCTCCTTGGAAAAGGACCCAAACCCTATTGAATCCACCTGTGACGAAAATGGGAAAACTGGGTTGCATAAATGGGCAAAAAAACTGCAATGCTGCAACCTCTGCAAATCATCCAGATCCTCTTTGAAGGTGTGTGTGTGTGTGTGTGTGTGTGTGTGTGTGCATGCATGCATGCAGTGGGGATTGTATGTGTTCTATGCAAAGCGCAACAGGGCAGCAGCCAGGTTTGGGCAAGGCAGCCTAGAGTGCATTTTACTGGGAGAAAAGTAGGACTGAATTCAGCTGGCCCTCATCCCAGGCAAGGGTGCATACTGTGCAGCCTTATCTATTATGTTTACTCCTGAGTAAGCCTCGTTTCTCTTTAATAGTGCTTCCTTGCTCTTGAATCCTTGCACAGTTAATAAGCCTTGTTTCTCTTTAATAGTGCTTCCTTGCTCTTGAATCCTTGCACAGTTAATCAGAATCAAATCACACCAAGCTCATATTGTTCTCCCACACTTCCCTGGCAGTCCCCCTCGGTTCATTTTCATGCAATCTCCCCGGCACGCATACTGGGAAATATTATTGACACGTGTCTTCAATAACAACAACTCCGTTTAAACATCCAGATACTACTGGACTCTCAACAGCCTCAAGGATGTAGGAGAAAAATCGTTTCTCCCCCTCTCCCCTCCAGCTCCCAATCGACTGGCTGCCTGGGTGGGTTATGGGCTTTGTAGTCCACAAAGGGTTCGGACGCGCACACACCTGCGACCTCCGGCCCACAGTTCCTGTTTTGCCCCCAGCAATTGGGAGCTTCCCGTGAATTCGAAGCGAAAACTGCTTCGCTCCAATTTGACGGGGCTTTTCAAACTCCTCAGAACCCCTCACGTGGGACAGCGGGGTATGGGGTGGAGAGTTAACACAACACAACACAACACAACACAACACAACACAACACAACACACACACACACACACACACAGGATCTGCTGCGTTTATTGAGGTCGCCAGCGGGCGAGGAAAGAGCGCAGTAGCCAAGATAAGGGTAAGCCTCCCGGTGCAATTCAGCTCTGGTCACCAACGGCAAGTGGGCAAGCAGGCTCTTCAAGTTTCTAGACCTCAAGACAGCGAGGAGGGCGAAGCAAGAAACAATGGTCTCGTCGGCAGAAAGGCGGCGGGCAAGTGCTACAAACAAACAAGCATCCCCACCCCAGGGTTACAGAGGGGCACTCAGAGCGGAGGAAAAACCCCCCGCGCCTCGAGATTTTGGGATGGTAGAAAAATGGGATTATCTTGATTCTGCGACCCCCTTCTAAACCAGGAGGGCGACTCTTCTCCTCTGGAGGCGCGCTCACGATCGCATGCGTCTGTTCGCAACCCGGGGTGTGGGGGGCTGATGCGCAGAGACTTTCCCACCGTTCATGCCTGCCTTCCCCACCCAGTAACAACCCCACCCCACCCCGTCGCCCTCCCAGTCCCAGGCAGCCCGATCCTTATTTTTTTCGTGTCTGTTGATTTGCAAAACCTCCACCCCACCCCACCCCACCCCACCCCACCCCACCCCACCCCACCCCAAGGGCGCTGGGCCGACTTTTCGGACCCCGTTCGGCTGCTCCTTTTTAAACACCTTCAGCTCGACAAACGTGTCCCACCTCTTCCCTGCTCGGCCCTCTTTCTCCCAAAGCCCTGTGGAAGCGTCCGGGAGCGTGTGAACAGCCTTCACCGACATCAACCCCTCCCTCGCCCCCCCCCCCCAAATCTGGCAAGTTGTTGTCTGGTTTTTATTTTAAAAGAGGATTTCGCCGCCTTCGCGAAAAGTGACCGGACCTGCACAACGACCGCTCGCCTTTCCAAACCGGAGACACCCAGCTGCGCTGCAGTTTTGTTACTCTCTGAACAGCGCTTTTACACGACCCCTAAAATCCAAGTCAAAGGGCTCCCAGATCCGGAGTTAAAAATGTGTTCCCACCAGCTCCAGACTTTAAAAAAAAAAGTTAAGTAGGACCAGGACTACCTAAGCGCGTCCCAGCGCACTTTTCAAGTACCTGGCCTCCAGGTGGTAAAAAATCGACGGATGCGGATTGTAAAGCTGTGAATGCCGGCTCCCTAGCTTTCTGTTTGTTTGTTTTTGTCCCCGCCACCCCTTTAAAAGACAAGAATCCCCAAAGGGAGTGCTGCTGGGGCTGCTCCGGATTTTAGAGGTCGTGTAAAAGCGCCCCCCCCTCTCTTTTTTTTTTAAGATCCCAAAAAACTTTCTGAAGAAACTCAAACAACCCGACCTCTCTCCCTTTGTTCCCCTCGCAGACACCCTGCCCGCAGTCCCTCCAGCCAGGAATGATTGCGGATTAAAACATTCCCCCCTGCTCCAAAGATAGATAGATAGATAGATAGATAGATAGATAGATAGATAGATAGATAGATAGATAGATAGATAGATAGATAGATAGATAGATAGATAGATAGATAGATTGCGGATTAAAACATTCCCCCCTGCTCCAAAGATAGATAGATAGATAGATAGATAGATAGATAGATAGATAGACAGAGATAGAGATAGAGATAGATATATATAGATATATATAGATATATATAGATATATAGATATATATTAAAATCACAATATCTAGCTGTTGTGACCTTTTTTTCCTCTTTGGCCATGCTCTGGAAGTTTTCCTTCCTGACGTTTGGCCAGGCACCTTCAGAGGGCAAGGAGCCAAACTGGTATAAACAAATCACAATTATTTATCTACTGTGGGCGAAAACACCAAAAGGCGACCTTTTCTCCTTACCTTTTCCTTGGCAAGAAAACTGCGGTCCCTTTTCCTCCGGGCTGCAGGCGATCTTTTCCCTTTAAAAAGAGCTGCGGATGGTTGTTGGGGTGTTTTTTGGGGGGTGTAGGCGCGAGATTTCTTCAACAGGTTTTCCTCTGCTTCCTCTCGAGATTTATGCATCAAGGGTTTTGCAGAGGGTGAGCCGGACCGGGGCGGGTCGCTTGGTGGAGGCGGGCGAGCTGCTGCGCCCAAACACACGCTTTTTTTATTTATTTATTTATTTATTTATTTTTAAAATCCGCCAAACAGCAGGAAGAGGTCAGCAGAGGTAAAAAAAAAAAAAAAAAGCTGTCGAGCTGGAAAACCCAAGCCTGACGATGGACGAGGAGGTCTCCGGACCCCAAGACGAGGAGAGTGGGGTGGGGTGGGTGGATACAGATGGCCGGAACCGGGGAGTTAAAATTCAGATTTAAATTCAGAGGCACCTAAAAGAGGGACCCTCTCTCTCTCTCTCTCTCTTTCTGCGTGCCCGGCAGGAGCTGTTGGTCCCGAATCGCAGGCGATCGATCGCCTGGCTTGACCCAACCTCTTGCACAGCCCGGGCAGCTGCAAAAATCTTCCCCAAATAATGCCTTTTTTTTCCGAGGGAACCGGCTTTATATAAGCCTTCCCTCCGGGCATGGATGGGAAACGGTGATGTCAGCCGGCATTAGCATAACAAGGAACGTGCCGGGTTTTCTTGCCGGCGAAACCGGACAAATAACCTGTTTGATCTTTTCAGCGGTGGGCGAGGGGGAACAGAGGAGGAGGAGGAAGAGGAGGAGGAGGAACAGTCGCAAAAGAAGAAGAAAAGAAAAGGGGGGGGGAGCAGAGATATACATACATATTTGGCCAGGATCGTGCTTTCGTTTTTTAGCCTCCCCTCCCTTTTGCGCACTCCCCCCGGCCCACGCGATCCATCGGCTATATCGAGTTTTTTTATTTATTATTTATTATTTATTTATTTTAGAGTATTTTTTACCCCGCCTTTCTCCTTGAAAAAAAAAAAGACCCAGGGAGGCTTACAGAATGAGGGATAAATTATGCAGTCCACGCCAGAGGACGGGGGGGGGATTTTTTGGGGTGGGGGTGGGGGTCTGGACACGATCCGACCCGCTCCGACACAGGAGTAAGGAGCTTTGAGCACCATGGGTCTACTTCCCAGGAAACTGTGGCGAGGGAGGGGGTGGTGTACCTGTGCGACTCTCCCAGGCTGGAGATTTAAGTCCGATTTTATTTATTTATTTATTTATTTATTTATTTATTTATTTATTTATTTAGAATATTTTTACCCCGCCTTTCTCCTTGGAAAAGAACCCAAGGTGGCTAAGGGACAACATACAGCCCAGAACATTTAAAACATATTCAACTTTATTTAGGGGGAATTAGAAGAGGCATCTTAGAACATTAAAAGGTAACATTAAAGCTACAAAGAGCACACACAAAGAAAACAAAATCCATTATGAGGGGTGGAAAGTAAACATGGAAAACGCTGGTCTTCTTATGAGATCCATCCATGCAGTCATGCATGGCAATCCACCTGAAAGTCACATAACAGGTAAGTCCCTCATTCAGGGAAAGCTTGCCTGAAGAGGAAGGTCTTTGCCTGCTTCCGGAAAGATTTGTAGGGGTTTTTTTTGCGGGGGGGAGGTGGCGGGGAGGGTGTCACGCGTGACCTGCTCATGAATTAATTGAATGGAATGTCCACCCCCCTCCTGTAAAATATTGTACACTCGGAGTAGTAGGCGATGCCATTGTATGCCGCTGGAGGGGCGAGGGGAGGGGGAGAAAAGCATCGTACGATAGGTGAGCTTTGGTGGATCGGGCCCATCCGCTCCTTCGGATGGGAAGAAGTCCTATAAACATTCGTGGCAGGCAGGGCCGATTTTGCCAGGCAGCCTTCTTTTTCTCAGCTATACCATCAGGCCTTTTTACACGACCCCTAAGATCCGCTGGCCACTTAAATTCGGACCAGAGATCTTAGGGGTTCGTCGCTCTTCCTCTGTCCCCACCCCCCTCCGCACTTCCTGGTTGCTGGATGCGTGAGGGAGGGAGAAAAAAAGAAAGAAAAGAAGGCCGGTTTACCTCCCTTTTGTTCCCGGCAGCATTCAGATCTCTTAAAGGGGCGGGGCGCAAAAAAAGAACAAACAGAAGCCAGGAGAGCCCTGCACTCACTATCCTTACACCGGATCAAATATTTGTCACCTCCAAAAAGCAGGTACAAGAAAACTGCTGTTTGGTCTTGCTAAAGTGGGCGGGGTCGCACTTAATTTTCTGCAAAGTCCGGAGCTGGTGGGTAAACATTTTTAAGCTCCGGAGCTGGGAGCCATTTGCCCCGGAGTTTAGGGGTCGTGTATAAACGCCCAAAGAGGCAGGTCTGCCTTCAACCCCAATAAATAGATCTATTTGGAGATTGTATAAAGGCGATCTCAGAGGGACCCGGATCCCTCCAACCTGGTTTCGCGAGGAGGCAGCGAGCTTGGCTTTGTAACAGCAATGGGTTGGGGGCTGGACGGCCTTTCCGTGAAATCTGTCCCATTCAGGGCTGCTTGGATGGTTGTGGTTGATTTTAGGTGGAACACCAAGATTGAGACGATGAATTTGAAAACAGGGTCGCCCGCCTCAAGATATCCTACTTCCATCCACCAATGGTGAGGCCAGAGGTATTTTGCACCATCAGTGGCTGTAGTACAATTATTATGGAGGGGAGGATGTTTATTTTGAACAAAAATACGGTCCATGATTTGCACAACAAAAACCTCTGTGCTGCAAAACAAAAATTTGCTGAAGTGGGGAAAGTGTACATCATCTGGAAACTCCTTGATTTTTTAAAAAATTCCTGTGGCAGAAGTGAAGATGTCCATCTTTGACTTAGTGGGTACCCTAAAGGTCATCTAGTCCAACAGCTGTCAATAGATGAGCCATAAAGTCTGTTATAATTATGCAGTTCTAATATGATTATTATTACTAGAAGAGGTAGCTAAAGAAGTAGGAGTATTAAAAGCAAAGTGTTCTGCTTATATACTGCTCCATACCACTTCAAGTATTCTCTGGGCAGTTTAGAGTTTTTAATCACCATATGCAGGCTACATATTGCCCCCCCCCAGCAAGCTGGGTACTCATTTTACTGACCTCGGAAGGACAGAAGGCTGAGTAAACCTTGAGCCAGCTACCTGGGATTGAACCCCAGGTCGTGAGCACAGTTACTGCAGTACAGACATTTAACCACTGTGCCACGGGGCTCTGAAATATGTACCAGAATTTCACTCCACCAGTGTAAAAGCAAAGTGTTCTGCTTATATTCCGCCCCATACCACTTCAAGTAGTCTCTGGGGGTTTACAGTTTTTAATTATAGTATGCAAGCTACACATTGCCCCCCCTCCCAGCAAGCTGGATACTCATTTTACTGACCTCAGAAGGATGGAAGGCTGAGTGAACCCTAAGCCAGCTACCTGGGATTGAACCCCAGGTCATGAGCACAATTATAGCTGCAGTGTGTGTGTGTGTGTGTGTGTGTGTGTGTGTGTGTGTGTGTGTGTGTGTGTGTGTGTGTGTGTGTGTGTGTGTGTGTGTGTGTGTGTGTGTTGTGTCGTTACAGTCATGACAGACTCTTCGTGACTCCATGCCCATGGAGTTTTCTTGGCAGGAATAGTGGAAGTGATTTGCCAGTTCTGACTCCAGGCGCCTACAACACCTGGTATTCCCATCCAAGTACTAACCAGGGCCGACCCTGCTTAGCTTCTGAAATCAGGCGAGACTGGATGTGCTTAGGGCATCTAGGCAGCTGCAGTACAGACATTTAATCACTGCACCAGTTGCTGCTACACCATTGCCCTTCTAAGAGCAGTGATGCAAGGAAGGGTGAAACAGGCATTTCAGGAAAAAGTACTGTCCACATTAGGTGAGGGTAGGAAGTCAACCTTAATGGATGGTCTCTTAGTTTCTGAAGAAGTAGCCATGTTAGCGTGCACTACTTGTTAGTGTGTGCTATTTCAGCTCCAAAGAAAGGACAGAGACTTTTGGATAGTGGGTGGCATATGAGTTGTATAAATAAATAGATAAAATAAAATAAAATAAAAACATTGTGGGACCTTCAGTACTAAATAACTGCTACATTTTAATATAATCTCTCTTAGATTTATATTTGACATCAATAATGGCAACACATAAAGCCTGTTTCAAAACATTTCGGTCTGCCTAGAGATGTTTTGAATGACTGGGAAATGGCCATTTTTGGGAGACAGGGGAACCCTACAGAAAAAAGACTTGAAAGGGAAGCATTTGTGACAAGATACAGAAGGAGGCAGGAGACACACTCAACAGGATTAAACGACAGTCAGGGATTCCTAACTCATCACCCAGTGTGCAAGTCTACCTTGATTCCTGTATTTTGCCCCTTGCATCAACAATGTTGCCCCTGCCTTGTAGATTTATAGACTGTAAAGCATAATTATTCACCTCCTGATGGCCTATTCCATTAATGACAAACCACTTTCACTTTATCCATTACAAATATGACACTTTTGTATTAGTATTTTTATATCTATTTGTATTTTATTATTTCTTTTTCATGATTTGTGTTGTGTTTGAGTATGTCTGGGGTTGTTGATTTGGGCAGTTTTTGTGTAACGTGCTGTACACCGCCCAGAGTTCCCCTGGGAAAATCGGGCGGTCAATAAGCATAAAAATAAATAAATAAATAAATCCGAGGAAGTGGATGAAAGCTCCCATTAACATGTACAGTAGTTGTTTTTAAGGTGCTAGGGTATCCCTCTGCCTATCCTTACTATTTTATCCTAGAGATCACTAAGCCTTCATTATGGACCACCACTTATAAAGGAAAAACAAATAGAAATAATTTTAAAAGGAAAAAAATGTCAGATGTGATGCAGAATAACTTCCTACAGAATAAACATACGATGCTGTGCATGGTTTTAAGGAAAGGTGATCTTTAAGAATTTTTATTTACACTTAAGAGACTAAATATGGAGGAGACAGACCAACAAACTATAAATGGTTCTTAGCTCACCACTTAAAATGTGCTTCCCTAATTAAAACTGAACCCCAGCCAAAAACTTGTTCATGTTACATTTTTTCTTTACACAACATCATTAAATTTAAAAAAAGAATCACACCCAGGATCCACATCTTTTTCCATTTTATTTCTCAATTATCTCCATCACCAAATTGTTTAGGGATCTGTACTTTCCACTTGATGAGAAACATGGACCGTAAAATGATCCCCGAAGGTCATTCCAGGGAGTGCTTAATGATTAGCAAGAAAAATAAGCAGTTAATATTTGAACCGGAAATCTTTTAACCATGTTGCCTTTCTAAAAAGGCCGGCTGGGACTGATTGAATTCAAAGGTTGATTTCACCTCTACACCCGAATGATACTTGTACAGGAAGGAAGGAAGGAAGGAAGGAAGGAAGGAAGGAAGGAAGGAAGGAAGGTGATGGATAAAAGGAAGGAAGGAAGGAAGGTGAATGGAAGGGTGATGGAAAGGAAGGAAGGAAGGAAGGAAGGAAGGAAGGAAGGAAGGAAGGAAGGAAGGAAGGAAGGAAGGGTGATGGATAAAAGGAAGGAAGGAAGGAAGGGAAGGAAGAAGGAAGGAAGGAAGGAAGGGTGATGGATAAAAGGAAGGAAGGAAGGAAGGAAGGGTGATGGATAAAAGGAAGGAAGGAAAGGAAGGAAGGAAGGAAGGAAGGAAGGAAGGGTGATGGATAAAAGGAAGGAAGGAAGGAAGGAAGGAAGGAAGGAAGGAAGGAAGGAAGGAAGGGTGATGGATAAAAAGAAGGAAGGAAGGAAGGAGGGATGGGTGGACTGCATAATTTTATTTTCCTGGAATTCTCATCCATCTGATCACGTGATTTAAAATGTAGGGATAAAACATCAAAGGTAATTCAGAAAGGTGTTGCATACAAAACACTTCTCCCAGTCTTCTACTTGAATCTGAAGATGCCCCCCAACACACAAATGTCTAATAGGTGAGGAATAAGCTCAGTGTCTACTAGGTGTCTAATAGGTAAGGATTTCAGAAGCTAAGCAGGGCTGGCCCTGGTTAGTACTTGGATGGGAGACCACCTGGGAATACCAGGTGCTGTTGGAGCCTGGATTAGGAACTGGCAGAACCACTCCAGTATTCCTGCCAAGAAAACTCCATGGACATAGGATCATGAAGAGTCGGTCACGACTGTAACAATGCAACACACACACACACACACACACACACACACACACACACACACACACACACACACACACACACACACACACATCAGGTGCCTATAGCACCTGGTATTCCCTAGTGGTCACCCATCCAAGTACTAACCAAGGCCAACACAACACACACACACACACAGCTCAGTGGGCTAGAACGCTGAAATTTTCACCCGCAAATTTGGCAGCTCAGTGGTTCGAATCCCGGGTGCCACGCAGCGGAGTGCCATCCTAGCAGTTCGAAAGCATGTCAATGCAAGTAGGTAACTAGGTACCGCCGTAAAAAGTGGGAAGGTAAACGGAGTTCTGTGCGCAGAAATGTGTTCAACTATGCTGGCCACATGGCCACGGACCTCCACAACACTGGCTCTTTGGCTTGGAAACGGAGATGAGCACCGCCCCTAGAATCGGACACGACTAGCACGCATGTTTGTGTGTGGGGGGGGACCTTTACTTTTACCTTTACTAAGCCTTTTTAAAGAATGTGAGAGAGAGGCTTGTGATAAGAGAGCAGGCTGTCCGGTTAGCCCTGCCTAGTCCTTGTATTCTGAGATGCCCTGTTGCATCAGAGCAGCGTCATGGGCATCATCATCTCAGAACTGCGGAGCCAGAAGGGACCGTCTGGAAGGATCTTCATGTCCTGCCCCTGTCAAGAAGGCCCTGTGGGGAATCAAACCCCCATCCTCTGGCTCTTGACTAGGAGACCTAAACCACAAACCTAACCCGTTCTTACCATGTTCACACAGTGGGCAGGTTCATGTTCCAGAGATGATGCTGTTTAGTTAGTTAGGGCGCTTTTACACGACCCCTAAGATCCTCTGGCAACTTAGGGCGTTTATACACGACCCCTAAACTCTGGGGCAAATGGCTCCCAGCTCCGGAGCTTAAAAATGTTTACCCACCAGCTCCGGAGTTAACAGGAAATTAAGTGCGACCCCGCCCACTTTAGCGCGTCCCAGCGCAGCTTTCAGGTACCTGCTTTTTGGAGGTGAAAATTATTTGATCCGGTGTAAGGATAGTGAGTGTGGGGCTTTCCTTGCTTGTTTGTTGATTTTTGGCTCCCGCCCCTTTAAGAACTACTTTTACAGAGATGAGAGGCAGAATGAGGTGAGTGGCATGCTTTTCTTTCTCTTTTTCTCCCTTCCCTCACGCAGCCAGCAACCAGGAAGTGCGGAGGGGGATGGGAACGCCCGAAGAGCGACAAACCCCTAAGATCTCTGGTCCGAATTTAAGTGACCAGCGGATCTTAGGGGTCGTGTAAAAAGGCCCTTAAATTCGGACCAGAGATCTTGGGGGTTTGCTCCTCTTGCTGTGTTCCCACCCCTCCGCACGCCATTGCTCCGGTCTGCGTGAGGGGAGGGAGAAAAAAAAGGAGAAAAGAATGCAGGCTCACCTCTGGGGCGGGGGCAAAAACAAACAAACAGAAGGCGAGGACAGCCTGGCACTCACTGCTTTACAATCCGCATCAGAATTTTTTTTACCTCCAGAGACCAGGTACTTTTAAAATGCACTGGGGCGCGCTTAGGTGGGCGTGGCTGTACTTAATTTTTTTTTAAAGTGCGCAGCTGGTGGGAAAACAATTTTAAGCTCCACATCTGAGAGCCCTATGCCTCGGATTTTAGGGGTCATGTAAAAGTGCCCTTACTTAGTTAGTTGGATACATTTGTCACTGCGCATCTCCCCAGAGGGGACTCTGGGCAATTGACAATATAAACACAATAAAGCAACAGATATTAAAGAAACCAAACAACCATCTAAAACTAGCAATACACGTATAAATACTTTTTAAGGAACTGGCAAACCACTCCAGTATTCCTGCCAAGAAAACTCCATGGACATGGAGTCACGAAGAGTTGGTCACAACTGTAACGACACAAGACACACACACAAGGGTAAGCAGTTATGATAGCGCCTCCCCCCTCACTTTGTCAAGCCAGTGGTACTCAAAGGCATGCCCCCTCTCTTGCTGAAGGCAGGATACGGCCCTCATGACTGGTGTCCACACGTGTGTGTTGAGTGTGGTTGTGTGGAGTTCCTTCCGTAGGTTGCTGCCACGCGGAGCCACCATGAAGGGATCTGGATTCTATTTTGGCTAGATGGCATTCCCGGTTTCGAATGTGAGCGCTGGGCAGCGAAGAAAGCTGGACAGAGAATAAAACAATCCATTTATTTGAGGGATGGTGTTGAAGGGGAGCTTTGCAGATATTTGGGGGGGGGTGCCAGTAAGATGAACAAGGGGGTCTGAGATCAAATCCAGCCAGATCTCTGAAGCTGGGGCTCCCTAGCTTTGGAGGCATCACAAGAAGAGGAGATTCAGCGGAAAAGACAGTTATGCTAGGAAAAAATAGAAGGCAACGGGAACAGAGGAAGACCAAACACACGATGGATTGATTCCCTAAAAGAAGCCATGCCTCTGAGTTCACCAAAGCGGAGCAAGCCTGTTGACAATAGGACTTTCTGGCGGTCAGAAATTTGTAGGACTGAATTCAGCGGAAAGGGACTTGACGGCACGTTTATTTATTTATTTATTTATTCTTGTATTTATATCCCGCTTATCTACTACATGTAGTACTCTAAGCGGCTAACAAAAGCAATACATACCAAATCAACAACAATAGAATACGTCAGATAATGGGAACGTTAACAACACCAAAGTGTTCTAGACAACACCGAAATGTTATATAGACATTTTGTCTAATGGAAGTGAGTTCTGCAGTTTGTGTGTTATATGAAGAAGTATTGCCGGAGTTCAGGAGAGTGTGCTGTAGCGCTGCAGCGCTGTAGCACTTTAGTAGCGAATTCCAAGTCTCTTGCCAAACTAGAAATCCCAGGCTTTCGGAGGATGGAGCCACAGCTGTTGTGGACAAAGTTGGACAATTTCCTTCATATTCTCATCTGTGGGCACTGGAAAGATACTTCCATTTGGGTGTCCTGCATCCTTCCTTAAAGGCTCTGCTTCAAACTTTAAAAAAAAAAAAAGCCCTGCTCACACCTTCTTATGCCACCCCTCACACATATTTTTCGAAAACTTACAAAACATTTAAAAATCTGTATGGTTCAACTGGCTTTATACAACTATAGTAATGTCCCAGGCACATGGGTTGTGTTGTTCCCCGCCCTCTTGGAGCACACCCTTTGGGAATCACCGCCTTAAGGCATCAGGATGTTTTGGCTCCCTCGCCTAATGGAAAAATCCTTCCTTGCCTCTCCAACCCCCTCCCCCGTCACCCCCTCCCTGTGTGTAAATCTGTGCATCTGTATCTTTTTAGCTGGGTAATTCAGATGTTTATAAGAAGGACCACACAATCTAATTAGATTTCGTTATAAGTAAACAGAAACCCCCGTCTCAAACATTCCAACTGAAGGCAGAATTATGTGACAGGCACCTTTTGGGTTCTTGATTTATTTCCCCCACCCTTTCCTTTTCTTGTTCTCTTTCTGGGCTGGCAGTGTTTTTTTTTTGGGGGGGGGGCAGACCTAGTCTGTGGAGAAAACCGTATACCACTTTTTCCAAAGCAAATTTTTGCCTCCACAGGATACACACCCTTGTTGTCATCACATGCATTTCTGTTTGTACAGTATATATATTTTGATTGGGTTCTTTTTTTTTTACCCCCTGACCAGGGTGCCTGGGGCAAGGAACAAGCAATTTCTTTAAAAAAAAAAGATTTGAAAACAGATTAAAAACCATTGTTGAAAACCAGTTTCAAAAAAGGCCAAGGGCCATTATAAAGTTTAGGCATTGGCAGCCCAAACGGCCAATATGCAAAAGTCTCTCTCTCTCTCTCTCTCTCTCTCTCTCTCTGACTACATATCCCAGAATCCCCCAGATAGCCATGTTTTGATTCTGGGAGTTTTGTTTTGTTTTGTTTTGTGATTTGTACTTACCATTAGCTGTCCTATGCCTCTTGCCAATTATTTTTTTTAATTGTTGTTGGGTATTTTGCCCTTTATTTTATTGTTATTGTCCTCTCATTTACTTTTATTATCTTGTGGATCTCTTGTGGTTTTATGTGAACCGCCCAGAGTTCCCTCTTGGGAAATTGGCGTGGTATGTAAAATATAAATAAATAAATAAATAAATAAATAAATAAATAAATAAATAAATAAATAAATAAATAAATAGTTTAAAAATATATATATATATTTAAAAAAACACCAGATTTTGATGTGCCAAAAAAAAATATGCAAGGCCACACATCACTATGGGAAGAATCCAGTGCTGAGAAAATGTTTTTTTAAAAAAAAAAAAGACTATAACTCCCAGAATGCCTGAACAGTCTGAGAATTACAGAAGAAGGAGAGGAGATGAAAGGTTTCCTGCTTCCGGCGCCTGTGTGCGAATGTGAACAAGGTACGGCCAGTTAGATTTTCCCAATAATTTCCAAAACGATTTCCACGGGCAAGATTTCAAATGCTGGCATCGTATTCCTTCCTCTATGAAAATGAAGGCCGGCTCTAAAGTTAGGCAGAGTGGGGCAGCCACCTCTGCTTTCAGTTGCAGAAAGGGCAGCAGCAGGTGCCTGTGGGATTTTGGGTGTCCGGGATAATTTGTCAGGCACCATCACTTTGGAAATCAGGGGCTGCACCTCAGTCAGTGATTGTTGTGGGACTCACTGCGGTGGAAATATAGGCCTGTGAGAGAGAAGAGAAAGAGTGGGGTAGTTCAGAGCAGGAGAAAGTCTTCTGCTGTTTTTATTCATGTTTTTATAGTTTTTTTAAAAGAAGACATCTTGGTTAGATAGCTCAAACTGGCTAGATGGGTCAGTAGTTGGGGAACTGGGTTCCACAATGTTCCTTTCAGGGGAAGATGCTTATCATCTCATCCAGCAGGGTGAAAATTTTTGAAATGCAGTAGGACCTCCTTATCTGCTGTGGATAATGGCGAATATATATAGTACAGTAAAGAAAAACACAGAAAAAAGCTGGTTTTCAGACATATTACCAGAACTGGCCACTAGAGGGCACCAGAGACTGTGCTTTTGTATTCTCCACTAACAAGTATTCATAGCATGGTGTCTGGCACCCTCTATTGACTGTTTCTGGTAATACATGTGAAAACAGTTGTTTTCTGTGCATTTTTTTCCTTTTAATAATTTTAATATTTTCAGTCTATGGATACTTGAATCAGTGGATAAGGGGGGTCCTGTTGCATTTCATTCACAACAAATGAACAAACAAAACTAGGAATTATTCTGTCCTCCTCCTTGGTGACCAACAGCCATGCTTCTTGGTAGATTCATGAAGTTAAAATCATGGCAACATTTTCAGCCACTGGAAGTGTCCTGTAACTCGTAACTCGTTAAATAATCAAACCTCTCTTTTCCATCAAAATATTTCTCCTTAGTTCTCCTGCCTTCTGAATCTTGGACCTCTTAATTTAGTCTCTAACAGAATCATATGAAAATCAGTTTTAACTTTGCATTACAGATTTTTGCAAAAAGAAGGACTTGAAATGACAAAGGCATTTTAAAAATTTTCAGGACAACACCCTTGTTTTCGTAGTGAACTGTGTTTATTTTACTGGCTTCCATGTGATTTTATCCTCCCAGGTACAGATGTGTGTAATCCCCAACCCACCCACACCCGGTCTATCTTTCTTTCTTCTTGGTGGAGTCACCTGGGAAGGGGAGCAGAATGTTGATCCAAATCTTTGTCTGAGTGAAATAATTCATCAGAGGCAGCCGAGGGAAATGTGAATGACAAGCCAGACATTCTCAAAGCACATGGGGGAGAACGCATCTTCTTTAAAGGAAGTTGGGTGGGGTGCGAGGAGGCGGTGGGAGAGAATCAAACCATTATTTTCATTTCTCGCAGCCAAAAAATCAGACCTGCCAAAGAGCAGAGAGAGAGAGAGAGAGAGAGAGAGAGAGAGCAAATAATTGGAAAGATGCTGCCGGAACATCTTGTGAGGAAGCCAAGAAGACATTTGGCTGCAAACGGCTCATGATGATCCACGTTGTAAAAAATGCTTTTGCCAATAGGCCTTCAGACGGAGCTGGGGTGTGACGTCCAGTAGACCCATCTGCACCTTCAGGGGGGTGCGGCGGGGGGGACACAGCATTTAGAGGCCTGGAACAGACTGCAAACAGGTACAAAAGCTTGGCCTTTCCACCCTAAAGACAAGATGGGGGAAAACTTGATTTTCCTGTGTCTTGCTCACCTCCTGGAAAGAGAAACCAAGGGAGTGGAAGAGTTGGAGATCTGGGTTGTCATCGGCTCTAACGGGGAACACAGAGACGAAAGCAGCGGGTGACGGAAGGACCCGGAAGGTCAGCAAGGAAGGAACGAGACAAGTGGAAGGATGTGTCACAGGAGACCGAGACCTGTAAGTCTTTGGAAGGCCAGTTCAATGTAACAAGAAGAAGAAGAAGAAGAAGAAGAAGAAGAAGAAGAAGAAGAAGAAGAAGAAGAAGAAGAAGAAGAAGAAGAAGAAGAAGAAGAAGAAGAAGAAGAAGTGTTGGAGTATTGTGGATACCCTGGCTTGACAGAAAGATGAACTAGGGGCTCCTACATTAAATCAAACCTATCTCTGAAGGCAAAAAGGATGGAATGGACGCTGTGCTACTTTGGGCTTATAATAAAAAAGCAAGGTTTCTTGGAAAAGACCACAATGGTAGGAAAAGTTGAAGGCAGGAGGAAAAGAGGAAGACCAAATATGAGATGGTAAAAGGTAAAGGTAAAGGTTCCCCCCGCACATGCGTGCTAGTCATGTCTGACTCTAGGGGGTGCTGCTCACCTCCGTTTCCAAGCCAAAGAGCCAGTGTTGTACAAGTCGGTGGCCATGTGGCCGGCATGGCTGCAAGGAAACACTGTTTTACCTTCCCGCTTTTTGTTACGGTACCTATTTATCTACTTGCATTGACATGCTTTTGAACTGCTAGGTTGGCAGGAGCTGGGGTTCACAGCAGGAGCTGACTCTGCTGCATGGCACCCGGGATTCGAACTGCTGAGCTGCCGGCTTTGTACCCGACAGTTTTCAGTGCTCTAGCCCGCTGAGCCACCACACCCTTATAACATGAGATGGACCAACTCCCTAATGGAAGCCACAGGGTTGAGTTCGGAATTGCTGAGCAGGCGACTTGAGAACAGGGCATTATGGAGAACGTTGATGCGGAGGATTGGCACACATTGGGGTTGACAGGACATAACAGCATAACAACAACATTGTTCACTTGCAGGGATCCATCACCACGGTGTAGCATTTGAGGTTGCCTTCCTATATCAATGGATCAGTCATTGCTAAAAGCAGAGGCACAGTAGTAATGGGATTGTCTTCTTCAAGTGCCATGTCCTCATAGAATGTTGGCGATCAGTAGCCTGAACTGGTTTCCATCTAAGGCAGTGAGTGGTTCCCAGACTTCCTAATGCCGCGACCCTTTAATACAGTTGCTCATGTTGTGGTGACCCCCTTGTCCTGCTTGGAAGAGGCCACAAGCCCCCTTTGGCCTGCCATGGCCGCAGGTGCCATAGAGAACTTTCCTCTATACAGGCACCTTCAGCCAATCACAGCTTCCGGTTCCATTGACTGACATCCCCTCCAACCTATCAAGCTGTAATTCACTCTTTCCCCCACTTCCTCCCTGTCCTCCTCCAGACCCAAGCCATTTGTGCCTTTTTCTGCACTGGCTCATGGCGACCCCTGTGAAATGGTCATTCGACCCCCAAAGGGGTCCCGACCCCCAGGTTGAGAACCACTGATCTACGGCTATTCTAAACAGAGCAGCTGTGCTCATTGCGGACCATTGGGTTCAGTTCTTAAGCCAGAATGTTCTTCTACACCCCGGGACACGCTTCCCATCTATTTTTCCTTGAAGGATAACCTGCAGCAGATGGTAGTTCTCATTGTGCATTATGTGTCCGAAATATTGCAATTTTCATCTCTTTACATTATTGAGGATTTCTAACTTTTTATTCATGCATGTATTATAGCCATGTTAATGACCTCGGCCGTCCAGGGTATTGTCATATTTAGTCTATACATCCACATTTTGAAGGCTTCCAGCTTCCTGCATAATGTTTCTGTAAGGGTCCAAGTTTCAACACCATAGAGAAGTATGCTGAATACATAGCATCAAAGTATTTGAGTACAAAGTCTGATAGATAAGTCCTGGTTTGTCAAGACTTTCCTCATTTTCTGGAAGGAATTTCTAGCTTGTTCAATTATACAATGATTTTCACATGAAGGATCTCGGTTATCTTTGACAAAACATCCCAAGTATTTATAAGATGATACTCTCTCAATTATGTCACTGTCAACCTTGAGAAGGTTCTGTGAACCATTTTGTTTTTTTGCTGATAACCATCCATTTTGTCTTCTTCACCTTAAGTCGCAATCCCATGGCCCTGCTTTCTGCAGCAACAGAATCCAAGAATCCTTGCAAATCTGCCAGACTTGTTGCAAACAGGATGGTATCGTCAGCATATCATATGCTATTAACAAGAACGCCACTCACTTTGCCTGTTGGAAGGCAACGTTTGCCAACATGCTTAGGATTAGAAGAGAAAGACAAAAGTAGGCAAGACTTTGGACGTATGTTTTCGGAATCAGGAGTGACCTCCAAAATGTCCTGCCGTTAGCAGCTCCGTTCAACTCTTTTAAATGCAAGCCCATGGCTTCTTTTAGGTAGTCAATCCATCTCATGTTTGGTCTTCCTCTTTCCCTGCTGCCTTCGTCTCAGAATGTAGGACGTGCCACAAGGGGCTCAAGTTGCAGGAAGCCAGATTTCAGCTGATTATCAAGCAAAACTGAGATCAGGAAGGGGCTGGGCATTGCACACCACCCACAGTGAGCAGCACATGAACAGCTGCATCAATGGGCATGCAGGTTGCACAGAATCATAGAATGATAACGTTGAAGGGGCCTCTAAGACCATCAAGTCAACCCCCCCTGCAAAGAATCCAAGTTAAAGCACTTCTGGCTGTCTAATTTCCGCTTGAAGGCCTCCAGTGTTGGAGCACTCACCACCTTCCCATGTTATCCTGGGTTCCGCTGTTGTACTGTTGAGAATTTTTTTCTTGATCTTCAGCCTAAAGCTGGCTTCTGGTGGCTGCTAGAGATGGGTATTTCATTTTGGAAGGGGACTGGTTCCGAAACAAATCATGCCAGCCAGCTCGGAACCCGGTCCGACCCTCCAGAACAAAATCAATCACTGTCTTGCCTTGCTGTAGTTTGTGCTCAGCAAAATTCCAACCAGGAAGCAGCCTCCGATGCGTCACCTTTCCCTCTCCCTGGCACTGGCCAATCAGAGAGGGAGGCTGGATGATGTATGTCCTTGCACAGCTCCTGATTGGCCAGCGCCAGGGAGAGGGAAAGCTGACACATCAGAGGCTGCTTACTGAGTTTTCATAAAATTTAAAACAACTATAAATTAAATATTGTGAATGAGGCTGGCTTACCCGTTCCTTGCTAGAAGGCACTATAGGAGTGTTTGGGGTGTGGCAATACAGGTGAGGCAATCAAACTGAGGTTCTGTGCAGCCTCGGGCAGGTGTACGCAGTCAAGCAGCCAGAAGTGTATTTAAAGAAAGGCTCTAGTGTGACACTTTGCTGAATCTGCTTACATTCAGTCCCACCAACATGCTAGCTCTGTTGGAGCTGTTTGCTTGTTGTGTATTTTTCTGCCTACTGTATATGCTGTATACTTATTTGTTAAAGTTGAGGGCTATACTTTACTAGCAGTATACATTTAAAGCTTAAGGGCCTTTTCACACGACCCCTAAGATCCGCTGGCCACTTAAATTCGGACCAGAGATCTTAGGGGTTTGTCGCTGTTCCTGCGTCCCCACCCCCGCCGCACCCCTGGCTGCTGGCTGCATGAGGGGAGGGAGAAAAAACAGGAAGAAAAAAATGCCGCTCACCTCGGTTCTGCCATCTCGCTTTGCTCCCGGCACTGCATTCAGATCTCTTAAAGGGGCGGGGGTCAAAAAAAGAACAAACAGAAGCAAGGAGAGCCCGGCAGTCACTACTGTTATATCCGCATCAGGAATTTTCACCCTCCGAGAGCAGGTACCTGAAAAGTGCGCTGGGACGCGCTTAGGTGGGCGTGGTCGCACTTAATTATCTGTAAACTCCGGAGCTGGTGGGGAAATAATTTTAAGCTCCGGAGCTGGGAGCCAGAGTTTAGGGGTCGTGTGAAAAGGCCTTTAGTTACAGTTCTGGGTTCTTTCATTGTGTTGTGAAAGGGTTTGCTGAGTATGAGCAGGTATAGAACTATTTTAAGTTGTTTATATAGGGCTGAGTATCAAGCATTGTATTTTTTGTGTTTAATGTATATATATATATATATATATATATATATATATATATATATATATATATATATATATATATATATATATATATTATATTATCATGTTAATTCGGGTTTCTTCCGTGTAGAAATCTGTTGTTTTGACGGAAGGTCTCCCTACCGTCATCTTCAGGCTGGTGTTCTGGCTTCTTTCTTCTTGAAGCAAAGTGTGGTCTCAGTTGAAGTCCTTCTATAAATACTGCTGGGGGTGTGGTTTGCTTGCTCTGTTGCTGATTGTAGGTTCCTTTGTTCCTTTGTTCTTTTGTGATCTTGAGGCGATCGTTAAGGGATTAACTGCTGATGGCTGTTTAGATGGCTGTTTACATGCTGGGTTAGATGGCTTACAGTATCCTGGGCTTTGGTGGAGTGGGGTTGTCTTTCATTTTTGCTACGTGTCTGTGGTCTCCCAATGTTTTTTTGGGGTGTGTGAGGTGCTCCATGTGGTGACTGGAGTGGGGTGCCGCAGTAGATGGTGCAGTCGTGGTTTTGTTATTGGATGGTGGTATAGCCAGACCAAAACACAAGACACAGGACCCCACTCCACCAAAGCCCAGGATACTGCCAGAACCCACCAGCCATCTAACCCACCAGCATGTAAACAGCCACTCAAAACAGCCATCAGCAGTTAATCCCTTAACGATCGCCTCAGCCACACAGCAGATCACAAAAGAACAAAGGAACAAAGGAACCTACAATGCAACAGAGCAAACCACACACCCCCAGCAGTATTTATAGAAGGACTTCTGAGACCACATTGTATTTTTGTGTTTAATATATATATATATATATATATATATATATATATATATATATATATATATATATATATATATATATATATATATATATATATATATATATATATATATATATATATATAGGTCAAACAATACAAATATTCTATTTTTCTACAGTATTGAATGGGTTTATGTTATTTCATTATATTTAGTTCTCTTTACATTGTTTATCTTTCCTCATGGGAGAAGGCCATTCACTGTAAACTCTGTTGTTAAGGTTGAAGTTTTTCTTCTTCTTAATCATTAACTTCAACCCATACTTCCCAACATGTTTCATTTTGGAATCGGACCCCTTTGGAAACAAAATGCCCATCTTTACTTGAGCCTGTTCCGATGTGTTCTGCACTCTGGGATGATCGAGGATCGGATCCTGCCCCTCCGTTGTCAAACATTTGGGTCTTCCCCACTGGAGTTAGATGTAGCGTAACTCCAATTCCATTGCGAAAACCATTTTTGCCTAAGTGGCCGCTACCAGTTTTATGCAAACCGGTCCTTCTTTTCACCTTTTTGGGGGGCAGGGGGAGGTCTTCCTTCTTTTTTAGCCTGGGCGTGTGTGTGTGTGTCAGTGATCGCCCTACCCAGAACACACAGCATGTTTTCTACCATTGTTGGCGAACCCATGGCACGGGCAGGGCTGGCGCTTCCATTAAGGCAAACTAGGCAGTTGCCTAGGGCGCCAAAATGGAGAGAGGGCGCTGGCCAGCCTGCCGCCCCCACTGCCCCCCCGCCGCTGGCCACCGCCGTCCATCCCCCCACCATCCGCCAGCCGCCCGTCGCCGTCCGCCCATCGCTGCCCGCCGCCGCCTGCCCGCTGCCCCCAGCGCCCATCGCCGCCCCCGTGCCCATTGCCGTCCCCCGCCATCCGCTGCCCCGCCCTGCCCTGCCCCCTGCCCCCCACCCCACCCCCACTGCCCCTCCGCCCTCCTGCCCCCCACCTGCCACCACCCTGCCCCCGCCCCCGCCCCGCCAGCCACCCACCCCGCCCCCGCCCCACCCCTGCCCCTCACCTAGGGCACACACAAAAACTAGCACCGGCCCTGGGCACGGGTGACAAAGGTGGCACTCAGCACCCTTTCTGTGGGCACCCGACATCACCCCTTCACAGCTGCCCGGATTCAGGTTAAATGACTGTATTATTGGAACTTTGTGAATAACTGCTGGGTTTTGAATCACAGTTTGGGCACTCGGTTCGTCATCACTGTTCTAGACTGGATGATCCCCCCCTCCCCTGTTTGCTTAAAAACAGGTAAAGGCTCCCCCCTGCACATGCGTGCTAGTCATGTCTGACTCTAGGGGCATTGCTCATCTTAGCTGGCACTTAAAAATCCTTTAGGTCAGTTCAATGTGCAAACACTGTCTTGTTGGCGGCCAAAGACTTGAAACAGACTGTTGTAAACACATCCATGGAAAAGGGGAAGGAAGACCCATTCTGGTTCTCTCGGGACAAATCCTACAAATGAGTCCAGCAGGGAAGAAAAAGAAAGAGAACAGAGACAGGGTGGAAAACATTTCAGGTTTTGCATCTGTGCCATAAATCAGCATGTATATATATTTTTATCTTTGTTTTTAAAAGAAGAATTTGGCCACCTCTTTTGCTCTTTTCTTTGGTGAGGCATGACAACAAGGACATAAGAACATAAGAAGAGCCATGCTGGATCAGGCCAAAGGCCCATCTAATCCAGCTTCCTGTATCTCACAGTGCCCCCCCCCAATGCCTCTGGAAGTGCACTAGATATCTGTCTCCGGATACCACTCCCCTTCATTTGGCCCTTGAAGGACCCTGGTTTTAATCCTGGAGATTACATATCTCCCCATCATGGTTTGTCACTGGTGATGGACTTTTCCTCCAGGAATCTGTCCAATCCCCTTTTGAAGGCATCCAGGCCAGATGCCATCACCACATCCTGTGGCGGGGAGTTCCATAGACTTACAACACGCTGGGTGAAAAAATATTTTCTTTTGTCAGTTCTTACTCTCCCAGCCCTCAATTTGAGTGTATGTCCCCTAGTTCTGGTATTTTGTGAGAGGGAGAAGAGCGTCCTTCTGTCCACTTTACTCATGCCCTGCATTATTTTGTATGTCTCAATTATATCCCCCCTCAGGTGCCTTTTTTCCAGACTAAAGACAATCTTCCAGGGAGGGGATGTTCTTGTGTAAGTGACCACCCTATCCAGTTGTGTTGTCCCTTTGGCCACACAGACCACCATTCCACCTTCTGCCCACCGCCTCCACAGATGTTGTATGTGTGAATGCTTCTTTGTCTTCACGGCGTGGTGAGGGTTCACCATTCTGCCAAATGCCCGTCCCACTTTGGTTCAATAAAGAAGCATTTTTTTTTGTCCAACAAAAGGTCTCTTTTATTAACTTCTTCCACTCTCCGGGAGGCACTATCTTTAATAGATTCAACATGAACATTATCAACAGGTGGAACGAACGGATTGTTCTGAGTCTCTTGACATAACAGAGTTGAAATCCCACCCACCCCCTGAGTCCAGAGAGGTTTTCTCCCCACAAGACCCACTTCACCCAGGTCGAGTCCTTGGGCGGTTCCGGACGCTTCACTCCATCCTCTGTGGAGATTTGGGTCCCACATTTCCGCGCCGTTCCTCCTTAGGCGGTTGCTTCTTGAATAAAATGGGACCTCTTCTGAGGGAATATTTACCCGTTCGCTTCTCTTGAAAAAACAGCCCTACCGCGCTTAGGTTTTGAATCGCCTTTTGCTTAAAGTCAAATCGCCTTAAAAATCACCTATTGCATTTCCAAATGCTTTTTCTGCGAAGCCCCCTTGGCCACGCCCCTCTTCGGCCGCTGTATCGTTTTTTCTTGCGACGGCCACCAGGAACGGTGTTTTTTAAAACGGATTTCTTGACCGCTTTTGAAGCGATTTGGCTCAAACTGCGGACACCATGCACCGTTTTTTCCCCTGGGTTTCTCCCTCTGTATGCCTTATCCTGCCATCGGAAGGAAAAGCCGAAAATTAGCTACATTACTTAGAATGGAAGAACAATGGCATGGCGTTACCCTAAAAAAAAAAAAAAAAAAATCTTAAATAGAAGCAGATGATGGGGAACTGGCGGACAAAATTGAAACAAAAAGCGGTTTAGCAAAGTGCAAACGGGGAAACCGGTTCATGAGAAAACGCCAAGTGCGGAATGCTGAGATCGCTTTAGCGGCCACGTGACCGGGAGAGGGCAGAAGGCGATTCAAAATAAAAAGTGGTTGCTTCCTCTACTTTCCGAGCGACCCACTTGTCCAGGGCTATGTCCTTTCGAATCGCCTTTAACTTTTTCCGATATTCGCGGGCCTCCCTCTCTCCCCAATAGGAACACCCAACCCGCTGCGCTCATCGCCGGTGACTCTCTGCCTCAGCATGAGGCATCAACATCTTTTCCCAGTCCAGGGGGTCTGGGTTTTGCATCCATACCCATTCCCAGCCAGGGGGCAGGATGCGTGCCTTTCCTTTTATACTCCCGAACCCCACCTCCTCTACTTTGGCTGGTTCTTTCTCTCCCGCCTTTTCTGCCCTGCCAATGTGAAGCGCCTCTTCGAATTTCCTTCTCGCCCTTTCTCTCTCCTGTTCTTCCCTTAAAACGCCTGCTCCTGGCCTCTTCCCTTTTCCATGTTTCTCCCTCCATTCTTCCCAGTCTTCCCTTCCTTGTTTATGCAGCACTCCTGTTGGGTGGGTCTTCTGACCACCCCCATTTCCACAGGTGTGTTTGTGTTGCATGCGCTTGAGCGAGGCAGAGAAACAATGCCCACTTTTGCCTTGGCTCTGCCCACCGTTGGTTGCTTTGCCTTCCACCCTGCCAACCGCCAAGGGCAGCAGCCAACGCCGGTACCTCCTCTGCTTGGAACAGTATTGCGGGTTATTCTCAGAGAGAGAGAGGACGAAGGATAAAAATCCAGTGACTGGACTAACTCCAATAACCATCAGTTTAGCCTGGGGGGTGATTGGGATGATCTGGCCTTACATAAGAACATAAGAAGAGCCATGCTGGATCAGGCCAAAGGCCCATCTAGTCCAGCTTCCTGTATCTCACAGCGGCCCCACCAGATGCGTTTGGGAGCGCATGAGACTAGATCTCTGTCTCCTGATACCACTCCCCTGCATCTGGCCCTTGAACTACCCTGGTTTAAAGCCTAGAGATTACACATCTCCATCATGGTTTGTAACCCGTGATGGACTTTTCCTCTAGGAATCTGTCCAATCCCCTTTTGAAGGCATCCAGGCCAGATGCTATCACCACATCCTGTGGCAGGGAGTTCCATAGACTTACAACGCGCTGGGTGAAAAAATATTTTCTTTTGTCAGTTCTTACTCTCCCAGCACTCAATTTGAGTGTATGTCCCCTAGTTCTGGTATTTTGAGAGAGGGAGAAGAGCTTCCCTCTATCCACTTTACTCATACCCTGCATTATTTTGTATGTCTCAATAATATCCCCCCTCAAGCGCCTTTTTTCCAGACTAAAGAGGCCCAATTGTTTTAGCCTTTCTTCATAAGGGAGGTGCCCCAGCCCAGTAATCATTTTAGTCGCTCTCTTCTGCACCTTTTCCAGTTCCACTATGTCTTTCTTGAGATGTGGTGACCAAAATTGTACACAATACTCCAGGTGGGGCCTTACTATTGCCTTGTTTTCTTCTTCTTATTATTATTATTATTATTCTCTCTCTCTGTGTTTTTTCCAAGCATGCATGCTACCTCTAGGTGTTGTGGCTGGGAGGCATTGTTCCCTTCTGTCTCTGATTTTCAAATACAGCCCCTCCTCTCGGCCGACTGTTCTTTCCCTGCCTAGAGTCTGCTATATCCGTTGCTGAAAGCAACCATGGTGGTTACTTCACGTCCCGTTCGTCCCTCCTTGTGGTCTCGCTTGCGACTGGTACAAAAAAACTTACTTCACGCCCTTAGCATGACAGCAAAAAGTTGTCTCGACCGCGCCCCCAGAACCAGGAACAGAGCGTGACAAGCTGTACCTGCCCCTGGGCTGGGGAATTCTTTTGTCTTTGTTCCTGTTCCAGGACAAGATCCCGTGAGGTAATAACTGTCACGAAACGAAGGCAATCTTCTGCTCGTGAACTTGCGTCCGTCCATTTCTCTCGTACTTTTGAGTGTTGTGGATCGACATTTCGAATAGACAAAGCACAGGAGGTGTGATGCACACCTTTATTTTATTTTATTCAAAAAAGCAGACCTTGTCACGAAACAAGGCCGTAAAGTAACACTTGTCACGAGACAAGTAATCACTTCCGTGAGTAAACAGAAACAGGGATTGAACGGGGACAAAACCACGTGACCGCGAACAACGCTGTCACGGTATAAACGTAATTGCGTAAGAAGGCAGGATGTGAAGTAACCGCCCATGTTGGCCAGTTTGCTGATGGATCTGTCCACTTGTAAGCAATGTCACCTTTCCTTCTTTCTCCTGCAAACAACGTTTTGGAGCAAGTCCTTGAAACTGGAAGTGCCAGTTAATGAAACAAAAAGATGGTGGATTACTCCGGGGAAGCTAAAGCTATTCTGCTCTGTGAATACCTGCCCTTCTGCCTCACAACTAGAGGAACTTAACCAGAATTTCCCAAACTCTGCAATGGTTATTCATCCACATCTGTCTCCAGTGTTACAAGAAACGCTGATTTCTCTAGAGCGCTTCTGCTTGTCAGCTTCCACTTCGGTTTGTAAGCGTGCCACGGCAACGCCAGAGGAGCTGAGGGCCTGAATTCTTTTTCCCAATCGGAACCAAATGTCATGGGCTCTGTCTCTCTCTCGCCCCGTTCTTTCTGCACCCCCACCACCTTTTCCTTTCTTTAATTGGATTCCACATGCCTCGGTATCACTTCATCACAAGCTTTCTGATTGTCCAGACGCAGCTGTGAGGCACGGGGCAGGGATGGTGGCAGGCGGGGGCTGGAGGAAGAGCAGAAGAAATGTGTGCAAGGGAAGAAACTAGAAAGGATGCACATTAGGAACCCAAGACATCTGGATTCTGAGCTCCTGGGCTGAATTTCTAAGGCTTGTGGTGGCGCAGGGCCTGGGGCGTGTGGGTGCATGGGAATTCCCACCTCTTCTTTTATTTGTAAACTGGGCAAAAGTTGCAGTGACGTCATCAAGCCCCATAAACACCGTCCCCCTGGATGCTCTTTAAGGGGTGATTGTTCAGCATGAAAGTGTTGGCTGCGTTCGTACCTGCGGGCCGTCTGCGAATTTCGCTCCTTTTTAACAGTTTGGGTTTTACAGCTCTCAGTGGGACGGCTCGGATATGCCATGTCCGACCACTTCGTTTTATTTCATTTTCAAATCACGGCTGTGAGCCGTTGGCTTCATGGGTCTTCACGCAACACCGTACAGACCCCTACTGAGTCAAAACAGGGTCTGGAAGACGTCTCCAACTCACCCCGGAGGTGACAAAAGATACATTTAGAGGGTGTCAGGGAGAGAAAACCCAGATTTTTACTGTCCACATCAGGAAGTGCGGAAGGCAGGAGACGACCCGTTCAACTATGCTACCCTGTAAGTGGGTAGGTCCTGATGCAGAGTCATACCCTCCCCCAAGGATAGCTCAGGAGGTATTGAAGGCATGGGGAAAATGTTAACTTTATTCAGAACAGGTACATACTTGTGGACAAGGCCACGCAAAACCGTAAGGACCTTCTAACCTCAATGGCACAGACCAATTGGTCAACTCATAGAATCATAGAGTTGGAAGAGACCTAAAGGGCATCCAATCCAACCCCCTGCCATGCAGGAACCCCCCCATCACAGGACCCCCAACAGATAGCCTTCCAGGCTTTGCTTAAAAACCTCCAAAGAAGGAGACTCCACCACCCTCCTTTGGGGCAGCATCTTCCATTGCCGAACAGCTCTAACCATCATGAAGTTCTTCCTAATGTTCAAATGGAATCTCTTTTCCTCTAGTTTGAAACCATTGCTCTGAGTCCTAGCCTCTGAAGCCATGGAAAACAAACCTGTTCCCTCTGATATGACATTCTTTCAGATATTTAAACATGGTTATGATGTCCCCTCTCAGCCTTTTTTTTTGGTAAGGCTAAATATTCCCAGCTCCCTAAGCCGCTCCTCGTAAGACATTTTTCCGAGACCTTCAACCATCCTGGTCGGCCTCCGAAACCCTTACGGGCTGGGAAGAATCTGGAACCTCTCGGAGTCACATGGGCGTCTCAGATAAGGTCCCCTGCCAATGCACAAAGTCCTGGAACAGGGGTGGTGAGCCCAATCGGATGAATCCTCTCTGATGGGCATCCTCTCTGATGAACCAGCTTACCCCGACCTCCCAGGGACCCACTGGACTAATCTTATATTTAAGATTAGATATTTAAGATTTGATTTGATTTGATTTGACTAATTCAATATATAGTAGATTTATGCTTACATCAATTTTGTCTAATACAAGAAGTGAAGATAGTGAAGTACTGTACAAAGAAGTTAAGATAGTCTGTCTAATCTACAACCTTAGATATATAGTAGACATCATCAACTCATTATATTTTCTCTATTCTTATAAATTTTACCAAGTTTTCAAAACCTTATACGGTGGACCCTCGTATAACAAACGGTTTGTATAACATAAAATCTGTACAACATAAAACATTCTGGAGATAGGGGAAATTTGCTTAACAGAATTGCCTATGGGGTGAATCCGTACAACATAAAAATGGTCATGATTAGGGATTACTCTGTTTTCAATGCATTTATATGCGGAAATTTTTATAAAAGAAAATTTGCTTAACAAAATTTCATTTGGATTGGATTAATTCCTTTATACAAGGTAACACTGTATGTCTAAGATTAATACTTAATGGGTTATTAATGAACGGGTGGCTCAGCATTTTTTTAAAATTGTCCTTTGGAAGGTATTGCACAGATGGGGTATGAAATTTGGTTTGCAATTAGCACAGGCACTTGACTGTTGTTCATTGGTCAATGGTTTTATTTGACTGTCTTAAAAATCTTCATGACCGGGATGGGGGATCCCAGGAGAGCTGGAAGTCCAAATCCTAAATCTCCACCCCTAGTCTATACATCACGATCAACTTGTTGCTTTAGGGCAAAAGGAGCTTAGCGTGACGTCAGATGAACAGTAGACCACTGTGATGAGCGCCCTGGCCACATGGCAAGGTTGACTCTAATTGGGACCAGGTTACCTTGCAACAAAGTCGTGGCAGTGTTTGGACAGAGAACAGATAGAGACTCGTCCACCCCCCAACTGAGGGGGGATATAATTGAGACGTACAAAATAATGCAGGGCATGAGTAAAGTTGGATAGAGGGAAGCTCTTCTCCCTCTCACAAAATACCAGAACTAGGGGACATCCGCTCAAATTGAGGGCTGGGAGAGTAAGAACAGACAAAAGAAAATATTTTTTTCACCCAGCGTGTTGTTAGTCTGTGGAACTCCCTGCCATAGGATGTGGTGATGGCATCTGGCCTGGATGCCTTCAAAAGGGGATTGGACAGATTCCTGGAGGAAAAGCCCATCACAGGTTACAAACCATGATGGGGATGTGTCATCTTCAGGCTTAAAACCAGGTCCTTCAAGGGCCAGATGCAGGGGAGTGGTATCAGGAGACGGAGATCTAGTCTCGTGCGCTCCTGGACACATCTGGTGGGGCCACTGGGAGATACAGGAAGCTGGACTAGATGGGCCTTTGGCCTGATCCAGCATGGCTCTTCTTATGTTCTTATGTTTTTATGTTACCCGACACCAAAACACAAGAGGAGCGATATAGTATATGCGGTCCAAAGCAGTGAGGAGTGTTCAGACCTCTACACTGGAGAAACTAAACAGCCATTAAACAGGAGAAATGGCCCAACATAGGAGGGGTAACAGCTCAGGACCAGAATCAGCAGAACACCTCCATTTGAAGGAAAAAGGGCACTCTTTCAAAGATGAGGATGTACACATATTAGACAGAGAAGAGAGGTGGTTTGAGAGAGAGATCAGGGAAATCATCCATGTGTGTATTGAAAGCTCCTCTCTCAACAGAGGTGGGGAGTCAGGCACAGTCTATCTGCTATTTATCAAGCATTTCCAAACAAATCAGAAGCACTTCACACCTCCACCAGCAAGGCCACAGCTTGGGAAAGGTTGAATAGGTGGGACATTCATGCACCCCAGACCATTGTACATCTAACGAGCCTATTCAGGACATTGTCCTACTTATGAGCCTATTCAGACCAGGGTGTGTATGAAATCAAGGTGAACTATAAAATGGAGGCCTCGCCACTAACGTCCCTCAGACTAACGAAGCTGCTTGGATGAGCAGCGAAACCCGTTTCGATCTCTCAAGAAAAGAAGTTCAGTTGCCACGACTCAACTCCCAGATAAACTCACCTGGCTGACTGAGAATCGTCACAGACGCAGAACAGTTTTCTCCAGATCTTCCATGCGGGACTGCGGCCAACATGGCCAACAGGTTAGCACGCTGATGGGGATGATGGGGCTTGTATTCCACCCAGAGCGCCTGGAGGCCGTCATGATGACGGAGAAGCCTAGATCCAAACTCACAAGGTGATCCAATGGTCCCTCCGGGCCTAATTGACATCTGTTAGGAGGAATATTTCTTTTTCCCTCTTGGTTTTGAGATACTATCTTGTTTGCCTTTACACAATTGAGGTGCCTTTGTCTGGTTTTCTTTCATTCTCCTCCCCCCCCCTTAGTTTCCCTCCCCTCCCCTTCTTTTTGGGTTAAGCCTCTCTGGAATATGCTTTGAATTGAATCCACCCATGCCATTGAGCTCAGCGGACAGGAATGCAAAGCTATGGAGATAGGGTTGGAATTCAGGTTCCCGATACCCTTTCTCTCATTATGTCACACCAGCTATTGTCCGCCCGCCAGCCTAGGATGGACCCATGCCGAGTCCTACATGATCACTGTCACTGCAGGGCTTCCACAAGGCGAGACATCGTCCCGTATGCCCGCTGGCCCGAAAGCCCAGGAGGGAGAGAGAGAGAGAGAGGTCACAAGTAACACGGAACCCATGTCCAGAAAGGCGAACCTTTTCAACTACAAGTCCCAGACTCCCCCAACTTCCCGGGCCATGGGGAGTCTGGGAGTTGCGTTGCAAAACGTGCAGTTGCAATTAGAGATGGGCACAAAACGAACAATTTTTCATTTCCGTTTTCGTTTTTTTCATTTTGTTATGCAACAAAACGACAAATGAATTTTGTCTAAAATGAAACGAAACGAACAACAACACCGGAAATTTTGTCGTGCGTTTCATTTCCATTACTGCAATATGAGTGAATTGCTTCAAATCCTTTAAAAAATCACAAAAAATGAAATAAATGGTAATGAAATGATAACGAAACGAACGAAAACAAAAACGATTTTTTTTCAAAAATTCGCGAAAAACGGAAATGAACCGAAACGGACCCTCCAAACGACAAACGAAATGCAATTTTTTTATTCGTGCCCATCTCTAGTTGCAATTGGTAGAGATTAGTGTTGGTGAACCTATGGTACGGGTGCCAAAGATGGCACTCAGAGCCCTTTCTGTGGGCACCCGACATCGCTCCTTCATAGCCACCTGTATTCAGGTTAAATGGCTGTATTGGCACTTTATGAAAAAATAGTGGGTTTTGAATTGCAGTTTAGGCACTCGGTTTCTAAAAGGTTTGCCATCACTGGTATAGAACCGGGGCCACACAGTTGGTGAGTGGGGCCACGGACTCATATTACGCCTGTTCTGAAAAATTTACACCACCTGTCTGTTGCAGCCTGGACCCAATTCAAAGTGCTTATGCTTACATACAAAGCCCTAAACATTACATATAAAGCCCAAATACATTGACACTATGTTATCAATTGTTAGTTCCCATCCCTCATGACTCATGAGTCATAACTTTTAGATGGCCTACCGCACATGATTACATGGAATTTATACTCTTTTCTTAATTGCTTGCCTCAACATTTAACTTTAATGTTGCCTTCTAATGCTGTAAGATACCCCATAATTCCCAGTTCTTAAACTTGAATATGTCTGAATTGTACTGGACTGTATACAGTATTATCCCTCATTACTGTAAGCCACTTTGGGTCCTTTTCCAAGGAGAAAGGCAGAGTAATAATACTCATAAACAAAACAAAAAACAGTTTAGGGTCTGGTTACCTAAGGGACCACCTTTTTCCATACGAGCCTGCCCGTACCCTAAGATCAGGCCAGGAAGCCCTGCTGAAGGTGCCATCCCTCAAAGAGATAAGGGGGGTGGCATGTCGAAGCAGGGCCTTCTCAGACGTTGCCCCTCAACTTTGGAATGCCCTCCCTAAAGAGACCCGCCTGGAGCCAACACTTTTGGCTTTTCAGCCTCAGGCAAAAATCTTCCTGCTTTTTAGCCATCTTTTTAATTAGATTGCAATCTTTTTAGCTGAGCTCATAAGCAGCAGGATTTTATTATCTCTCTATATCGATTGTTTTAAACTGTTTGCTATTTTGATGTTTTTAACATGTTGTTTTCTAGTTTTAATATATTGTTGTATGGGACCACTTGGTAGTGGGGCGGCTAAAAAAAATTATGTCAATAAAATAAATAAATAAATAAATAAAATTTTAAAAAGTAGCTTGTTCTAGGACTTCCCCGCTACTGGCACTTCAAAGGTTCAAGATGAAATTTTTATTTATTTATTTATTTTATTTATTATTTTATTTATTTATTTTAATATTTAGATACCACCCATCTTCTGGAGGAACTCCAGGTGGTTTACAGCGGTAGCAGCAACAATAACAACAAACCACAAAGTGGGAATTATGACTGATCAGAGTGCTTGCACTTTGCTTAATCTCCTAAAGGAGGAAAAACATCTTAACTGTTAGAGAAGTACAGCAATGGAACCCATGACCTCAAGAGGTGGTGATTGCTCCAACACTGGGGGCATTCAAGAAAAATTTGGACAACCCCCAGGCAGGTATCCTGTGATCTGTATTCCTGCGTGGACCAAGGGCTTGGACTTGATGCTGTACATTATTGTCCTCAGTACTAGATCCTGTTAGGACACCAGGCATCTCAGAGCTCAGGAGATAGCTGTCCCATCATTGCCTGTTTGTATGCTCCCAGACATGTCTCATAGAGTTGGAACACATCACAAAAGTGGTGTCGTCTAATCTCCTGTCCAAGGAAACTTTCGAGATCCATTTATGGACCTGAGTTGCCCAAAGGCTGCATGGTGTCCCCAAACTTCCCCTTGCTGCAATGACAAAAAAGAGAGGTAGAACAGAAGATCTCAGAAGAAGTGGCAGGTGCCTCCTCTTCATTCTTAATTTAGAAAAGGATTAGGGTACATGAAACCTCTAGGTTGGAGAGATAGGCGGGATATCTCTCAATGCCATTTGCAAGGAATCATAAGCAGGTGAAGACATCTGCTTGGGAATACCCTGAAACAAATGGTGAGCCACTGTGTGAGACAGAATGCTGGAGTGGATGGGCTGTGGCCTGTTCCAGCAAGGCTGTTCTTATGGACTTACTTATGTTAAAGACAGAACAAACAATATGCAGGACGGAAAGAAAATGAAGGTTTCCCCTTCTCATAATTAGAGATGGGCACGAACCACTGGTTCGTCAGTTTGTTCCAGTTTGTTTTTTATCCAAGCAGTTGTTCTGCATTTCCCAGCCTCACCTCCTCTGGTGGGCATCCACTCAGAGGCAGTGTCTCAGTGTCCTGCCTCAAACACTGCCTCTGAATGGGTGCCTGCCAGAGGGGGCGCCTAACACCTATTTGGATGGAAAACGAACCACCACGAACTGCTGAGCCACTGGTTCGTGCCCATCTCTACTAGAAAAGCTGGAGACACCTAGGAAACTGAATGGTGAGTGGACCAGGACAGGCAATACGATGCATTTGTCTGCACCACACACAGTAAGATTGTGGAATGGGTACTTCAAGATGAAGACACGTTTGCCAGTGTGGATATCATTAGAGCAGCATTAGACAAACTCGTAGAAGAGAAGGCAATTCACTGGATTTGAAGAGTCTTTGATATGGTCCAACATGGTTCATATAAATTCTCATGGCAGTGCAGATCTCTCAGTTATGATCTGGCAACTGGAAGAGCTATCCAGATGGCTGGTGTTAGAATGCTAGACAGGATGCATCTTGGTTTGATCCACCAAGACCATTGGTATGCCCTTCTTAGAATGCCGTGCATTCCAAAGCGTAAGTCCCAGAATTGAAAACAGGCTATGGAAGGCTTTCTACCTCAAGCTCATCCATGCTTGAGAGATCAAGTGAACTTTGCTTGGATAGAGAGAAACAAATTTCCCCATGAATTAGATAGTTTCACAAGCTATCTCTATTGTAATGCAAAGTACTGGAGTATTTCTGTTATTCAGAAAGTCCTGGGACTTCATGCCTCTGAGCACCAGCTCTTTGACACCATTTCTCTCCCAAACAGGCAATTCAGAGCCATTAGCTTTACAAAAGACCCGCCTATCATTTCTTGTTATGGACTGATCTTACCGCTACCATTCTCCCAGGGTGATGTGCTGACTATAGGGTTGTCATGATAAGTCTATGGATAGCTCATCTCATCATTACACCACTGCCAGGGAATAAGCTCCACTGAAGTTAAATAGATTGAAGAAAAAGGCTTTTTAAAAATAATTCAGGTGGCTTTTTAGCAATTCTGCCTATTGAATGAGTTTTTTAAAAAAAAATTGAGCATGCTCTGTTAATCATTATGTTTTAAACAGCCTGTAATTTAATTGTGCATCAGTAGCATTTTTTTCAAATTAATTTAACTATATTTGTATGTGTGTGTTTAATCTTGTTTCAAATCATCCTGTTTATCTCAGTTTGGAGATAAAAGGAGGGTTTAATCTCATCTGACAGATTGGCCAGGAAGCACCGGGGAAGATCTTTGCTCTTAGCTATGTATTATACAGAGGCAATATCAAATGGGCAGTTCTGAATCCTCTAAAATTTACAGCCACATGTAGAAAAAGAATTCCTTACAGACATTTGCCTGCTTTCAGCACAAGAGATAGACTCCGTAGGATTCTCTTAAGAACTTTGTAGTAGGAAACTGGTAAAATATTCTTCAGATATAGAAGTCTAACCTAAAGTCACTCTTTTATAAATATCTGTTGTGGAGCAATGGAGCTGGTCAACAGAAGAATTAATTTCAAATTTGTGAACGGTAGCAGGATTAATGATAGTAAGGATTTGGAAAAATGAAGCAAATTTTTTTCCTATTAGATGAATGGTATAAAAAAGCTGGGAATATACCTACAGTATTTATATTAATCAATAGAGTCATGTCAAACAAAAGGAGGCTGAGATATAGATACTGGAGGTATCTGGGGAGATGTTGTCGATTTTGTGTCAATAAAGAGGAAGGCTTGCGCATCTTCGCATGAATCGGCACACTTTTGGAAGGGAAAAATTGGTCATATAACCAGGTGGTCCCAGGGGAGGGGTGCACATTATGTATAACAAAATAGAATAGAACAGAATAGAATAGTGTTTACCTAGTCTTGCGTTAATAAGGTTTTTTAAAGCTGTTTTTTCTCTTCTTCCTCCTCTTCCTTTTATTCTGCATCTTCTACGCTTTTACAAATAAAAATATAATAATGAAAAAGAGAATTTCATAGTTCAAGTGGGTCACACATCCAGTGAGAAGAAACAAAAGCAAATTATTTTATTTATTTATTTATTTATTTACTGCCGCCCACTACCCAAACTAGACTGCAGAAGAAACCATCAATAAATAATTGCTAAAATTACCTAAAATTGCCATCAAAAATTGGATCACATTTTGACGTCTCATTTTGCCAAGGGCCTTTTAAGAACCTCTGTGAGGAAACACGGATCCTCTCTCGTATCGCCACAGGTGTTCATCATTTGGCCACCATATTGTTTTTTTCTAGGAACGGCGGACCAAATAAAATGTCCGGAAACAAAAAAAGGCACGGAGAACATTTGCTTTACCTGAAAAAAAGAAAGTAAATAATCTGGACAAGACGTCAAGCCCAAAATTTGCCACAGAGGAACAATTCAGACGTGAAGGATCACAATAGGAGCTTTCCTGCCTGCACTTGGCCCCTCTTTCTCCACCCCCTACTCAGGAGGACACCAATAACACCTCATGCAGGTGGAAAGTGGAAACTGGAAACCATTCTCTCCCCCTCCCCCGGCCTGGCTGTCTCCAGGTCCACTGCCATGCTCAGGATTGCTGGGGGCTCTTGCAACAAGATCATAATCATATCTATCTATCTATCTATCTATCTATCTATCTATCTATCTATCTATCTATCTATCTATCTATCTATCTATCTATCTATCTATCTATCTATCTATCTATCTATCTATCTATTTGAATTTGCAACAAAATATTTCTTTCTATCTATCTATCTATCTATCTATCTATCTATCTATCTATCTATCTATCTATCTATCTATCTATCTATTTGAATTTGCAACAAAATATTTCTTTCTTTCTTTCTTTCTTTCTTTCTTTCTATCTATCTATCTATCTATCTATCTATCATCTATTTGAATTTGCAACAAAATCTTTCTTTTGGAACTTTCTTTCTTTTTTCTTTCTTTCTTTCTTTCTTTCTTCTTTCTTTCTTTCTTTCTTTCTTTCTATCTATCTATCTATCTATCTATCTATCTATCTATCTACATACATTCTATCTATCTATCTATCTATCATCTATTTGAATTTGCAACAAAATATTTCTATCTATCTATCTATCTATCTATCTATCTATCTATCTATCTATCTATCTATCTATCTATCTATCTATCTATCTATCTATCTATCTATCTATCTATCTATCTATCTATCTATCTATGCATGTTGGACAAATGCCTCTTTCTTCCCGTGTAGAAATCTGGTTGTTTTGCATCCAGACGTTGCGATCGGAGGTCAGGGTTCGTCATCTTCAGGCTGGTGTTCTGGCTTCTTTCTTCTTGAAGCAAAGCGTGGTCTCAGTTGAAGTCCTTCTATAAATACTGCTGGGGGTGTGTGGTTTGAGCTAGAAAACCAAGGAGTCTACGAAATACCATGCAAAGTCTGTCCAGCCACATACATCGGACAAACAAACAGGAGAATAAGCGCACGCATCGCAGAACACAAGAACGCAGTCAAAAAAGAAGAAAAATCTTCCTCTCTCTTCCAGCACATAAAAACAACAGGTTTGAAATTGACTTTGAAAGAACCAAACTCATCTCCAAAACTGAACACTTCAACAGTCGAATAATCATGGAAGCCATTGAAATAGAGAAACACCCAAACAACATGAATAAACGTGATGACACCTCCCGCTTGCCTGACATCCTGAAACTAGCCCTGGTCAACTTCTTAGCCTCTGTCACAAAGACTGACACCAGGTCCAAAAGGACACAAGATGCCACCAGCTTCCATCCACACCAAACACAAACCCAGACCCTTCCCACAGATGAATCGAAACCACCATCCAATAACAAAACCACGAAACACCATCAAATGGCACCCAGCTCCAGTCACCACATGGAGCACACCACACACCCCAAAAAAACATTGGGAGACCACAGACACGTAGCCAGACCAAAATGAATTCACAAGACACAGGACCCCACTCCACCAAAGCCCAGGATACTGCCAGAACCCACCAGCCATCTAACCCACCAGCATCTAAACAGCCATCTAAACAGCCACCAGCAGTTAATTTTAACGATCGCCTCAGCCACACAGCAGATCACAAAAGAACAAAGGAACAAAGGAACCTGCAATCAGCAACAAAGCAAGCAAACCACACACCCCCAGCAGTATTTATAGAAGGACTTCAACTGAGACCACGCTTTGCTTCAAGAAGAAAGAAGCCAGAACACCAGCCTGAAGATGGCCAGTGAGACCTCGGGAAACGTCGCCAAAACAACCAGATTTCTGACACGGGAAGAAACAAAATCCACCCTAACATGCATACCTATACCCGTGAAAATCTACGAAAACAACTATCTATCTATCTATCTATCTATCTATCTATCTATCTATCTATCTATCTATCTATCATCTATCTATCTATTTGAATTTGCAACAAAATATTTCTATCTATCTATCTATCTATCTATCTATCTATCTATCTATCTATCTATCTATCTATCTATCTATCGTTAGATCGACAGATCGATAGTGATAGATAGATAGATAGATAGATAGATAGTATAACATAAAATCTGTTCAACATAAAAAATTCCAGAGATAGGGGAAATTTGCTTAACAGAATCACCTATGGGGTGAATCCGTACAACATAAAAATGGTTGTGATTAGGGATTACTCTGTTTTGAATGCATTCCTATGGGAAAGTTGTATAAAGGAAAATTTGCTTAACATAATTTCATTTGGAACAAATTAATTCCTTTATACAAGGTACCACTCTATCTATCTATCTATCTATCTATCTATCTATCTATCTATCTATCTATCTATCTATCTATCTATCTATCTATCTATCTATCTATCTATCTATCTATCTATCTATCTACATACATTGGCATCCTTTAATCTCGAAAGACTATGGTATCATGCCTGGAGTAGAGATCCTAAGAACAACACCTAGTGTGACTAAATAGACCAATTCGGGAATGGCAATCTCTACCGCACTGGGGACAGATGTATTCTGTTTCTTGCCGGGTCCTCGAGTTTCGTTCTTTCTGTGCCTGCCTCTTTTCCTCTGCTTGTTGGACAAATGCCTCTTCAAATTTATGTAGACCATGCTGTATCTCTTGCATCCAGACAGTGCGATCGGAGGTCAGGGTTTCCCATCTGTTGAGGTCCATTCCCAAGGCCTTCAGGTCCCTCTTACAGATATCCTTATACCGCAGCTCTGGTCTCCCTCTGGGGCGCTTTCCCTGCACTAGTTCTCCATATAGAAGATCTTTTGGGATCCAGCCGTCATCCATTCTCACAACGTGTCCAAGCCAGCGTAGGCGTCACTGTTTCAATAAAGTGTACATGCTAGGGATTCCAGCTTAATTCAGGACTATGCTATTTGGAACTTTGTCGTGCCAGGTAATGTTGAATATTCACCTAAGACAGCACATATGGAAGGTATTAAGCTTTCTTTCCTGTCGGGCATGGATGGTCCAAGACTCGCTGCAATACAAAAGTGTGCTCAGTACACAAGCTTTATAGACCTGTATCTTTGTATGTTCTGTCAGTTTCTTATTGAGCCATACTCTCTTTGTTAGTCTGGAAAACATAGTAGCTGCTTTACCTATACGTTTATTCAACTCAGACTCTAGTGAGAGTGTATCTGAGATAGTTGAGCCAAGATACACAAAGTCATGGACAACTTCCAGTTCTTTTGCAGAAATTGTAATGCGAGGAGGAGAGTCCACATTCTGGCCCATTATTTGTGTGTTTTTCAGGCTGATTTCTAGCCCCAAATCTTTGCAAGTCTTACTAAAATGATCCATGAATTGTTGGAGATCTTCGGCAGAGTGAACAGTAATTTGTTCTTCATCATAAGAGGAGATTAGCAAACATTTCACCTGTACCTTAGACTTTGCTCTCAATCTAGAGAGATTGAAGAGTTTTCCATTTGATCTGGTCCGGAGATAGATACCCTCTGTTGAAGTTCCAAAAGCATACTTCAGCATGATAGCAAAGAAGATCCCAAACAAGGTTGGCGCAAGGACACAGCCCTGCTTCTATCTATCGGATGTCGAAGGGATCTGACACTAGGCCATCAAAAACTACATTGCCCTTCATATCCTCATGAAAAGACCTAATGATGTTAAGGAGCTTGGGTGGGCATCCAACCCGGAGGAGTATTTTAAAGAGTCTGTCCCTACTAACCATATCAAATGCCTTCGTAAGATCTATGAAGGCTACAAAAAGTGGCTGTCCTTGTTCCCTGCATTTCTCCTGCAACTGCCTGAGGGAAAATACCATATCAGTAGTGGACCTGTTGGTTCGAAAGCCACCCTGTGATTCTGGGTAGACTCTCTCTGCAAGTATCTGGAGCCTCTTCAGTATAACACATGCAAACAGCTTCCCGACAACACTAAGAAGAGAGATACCACTATAGTTGTTACAGTCGCTCCTGTCACCTTTGTTCTTATAAAGCGTAACTACAATATTAACGTCCTTCATATCCTGTGGTACTCCCCCTTCCCTCCAGCAAAGGCAGAGGATTTCATACAGTTCAGTGGCAATGATTTCTTTGCAGTATCTATCTATCTATCTATCTATCTATCTATCTATCTATCTATCTATCTATCTATCTATCTATCTATCTATCTATCTATCTATCTATCTATCTATCTATTTGAATTTGCAATGAAATATTCTATCTATCTATCTATCTATCTATCTATCTATCTATCTATCTATCTATCTATCTATCTATCTATCTATCTATCTATCTATCTATCTATCTATCTATAGAGTTGCCTTATGGCTTTTTAGATTTGACCTATGGAAGAGGAGAGAAGATCCTGTCTGTCTGTCCATCTGTCTGTATCTCCATTTATGTGTCTGTCTATCTGATTAATATCCTCTCTTTCTGGTAGAATCTCTCCTTGGCCAATGGATGCTCACCCGGGGGTGGCCATGGCAAACCATTTCTTGAACCTTCCACATGTCTTCGAAAACCCTCTTAGGGTCATTGTAGTAAGAGACTTGACAGTGCATAAGAAGGACAACAAGGCAGCAGTAGAGATACAGTACCCTATGTTTATATGGGAAAGGGACGACGTTGTTTCCATGTGTTCCCTCTGATGGCTATCCTTTCCCTACAAGCACATCTCTTGTAACAGCTCAACTGGAAAAATCCCTGACAGGGGTTAGAAAAAGCCGCTCAAATGCCCTTTAGAATTTTCTTTTAAAGGAAAGTGAATAATATGGCCTTGTTAATTTGAGAAAAGGGCAGAAGAGCAGGATTGGGGAGGGGAGTGTGAGGCTCAGAGATATGAGAGGATAACGCATTACGGTCCCCTCAACCTCTGGAGCGGCGTCAACCGTGGTTTGTTAAATCACAAATTTCCAGGTTACGCCTGAACCTGGAAACTGTGGCTGAGTTCGATTCCCCACCGGGGTTCCTTGAGAGGGGCAGGACTCCATGATGCCTTCCAGCATTGCTGTTGTAAGCGTAAAAATAAAGTGTACAAATACAGTGTACAAGTAAGAGCAGCTCAACTTAAGAGCAATTCGACTTAAGAGCGGAAAACTGTTGGCGTTTTAACTGCCGCCTTACAAATTTTAGATATGGTCTGCTCGACTTGCAAATATTTTTTTCAAGGTTTTGATTTTTTAAACTTGTTTTTTCATTTTTTTTAGATAGGTACCCTGACTTAAGAGTAGTTTGACTTAAGAGCATGCATTCGGGATGGATTAAATATGTAAGTTGAGGTATGACTTGTTTATCCAGCGAGGGTTTTGAGCTCTAGGTTGCAGATGTATCTGTCCAAATTTTACCATTGTGATTCATCCAGAAACAACCCATTGCCCTCCATCCCCCAGCCCTCCCCTCCCCCAGAAAAAAGGATTGGGCCATTAAAACACCACAGCAATCCCAGCAGGGATGTAAAGAGGTGAGGGAGCCAGCTGTAACCTGCCCAGACCGCAGGCGACAATAGACTTCCTGGTGCTCAGAAACAGCAAACAGGGCTCTTTGTGGGGAAAGGACGTGTCAACCACACAGTTCCATTGACACAGAGCAGCCAGTTCTTTAAACAGGTGGTGCCCTGGTGGGGGTGGGTGGGTGGGTTGCTTCCTGTCAGCCAAAGCCATCAAGCCATCCATGTTGATGAGGCCTCATGTGTGAAAGGTGAGCCTGGGTGGTGCAAATTTGCACATGCGCAAGCTGGGTGTGATTTTTCCCATCCTTCTCGGGTCTGGGGCGGTGTGGGGGGTGTTGGGGAGACCTGCTTTCCTCCCTGTCCAAAAGTTAGACATTGATGCTGAAAAATGCCTTCCATGGCACAGACACCGAGAGGTCAACGTGGAGGATTGTGGCAGGATACCTAGTCAACCGCCCTGAGTTCTCGTTCGGGAAGTAGGAGCGGTATATAAATATGAAAATAAATAAATAAATAAACATCCCGATGTTCTGATAGCCAGTCTGGCAATGTGGTGATGGCATCTGGCCTGGATGCCTTCCAAAGGGGATTGGACAGATTCCTGGAGGAAAAGCCCATCACAGGCTACAAGCCATGATGGGGATGTGTCATCTTCAGCCTTAAAACCAGGTCCTTCAAGGGCCCGATGCAGGGGAGTGGTATCAGGAGACGGAGATCTAGTCTCGTGCGCTCCTGGACGCATCTGGTGGGGCCACTGTGAGATACAGGAAGCTGGACTAGATGGGCCTTTGGCTTGATCCTGCAGAGCTCTTCTTATGTTCTTATTTATTTATTTATTTATTTATTTATTTATTTATTTATTTATTTATTTATTTATTTATTTTAGAGCTTATATACAGCCCATCTTCCAAAATGGAACTCTGGGCGGTTTACAACAAAACAAAACAACAAACAAATTAAGTACAACATTGTCATGAAATAATAAAGTCAATTTAAAATACATAATAAAAATGGCATGGAACAAATGGCGGGCAAAAAAAAAATTAACAATCACCGAACGCCTCCCGGAAAAGCAAGCTCTTTTCTTAATGTCTGTCCCTCCATTTATCCTTCAGGGGAATTTGTAGGGTTGCTCTACTGGGGGAAAAAATGGTCAGAATCCTATTCATCCTTTGCTTGAGCCAGGAAATGCAGTGCTATGAATTTCAGCCATGAATGGCCACTAATTAATGAGTTCCCTTTTGCAGTCCCCATTTCACCCCCTGCTATAAAATGAGGAACACAAGTGGCCATGCATTAATGGTCGGTTGATTGCCCATGCAATTGATTGATTGCCCCTGCAATTGATTGATTGATTGACTAATTGATAGCCTACTCCCATTAACCCCAAGGCACTTCTCTTGGCAGTAAATGCCATTGCATTTACACACCAGTGTAAATTACCAATGGTGTTCTGGGCAAGCAATATATTTTTAAAAATAATAATAACGTGGGAGAAGCAAACATTGCATTTGTGTCAAATTAACTGGCTAGAATATTTGCGAGGTTCTGGCTGGTGAGTGACAGGTTGGGGACCAGCTGTCCTTTTTGGGAACTTGTCTTAGAATCATAGAATCATAGAGTTGGAAGAAACCTCAAGAGCCACCCAGCCCAACCTCCTGCCATGCAGGAACCCCCATCACAGGACTCCCGATAGGTGGCCAACCAGCCTTTGCTTAAAAACTTAAAAACCTCCAAAGAAGGAGACTCCACCACCCTCCGTGGCAACATATTCCATTGCTGAACAGCTCTAACTGCCATGAAATTTTTCCTAATGTTTAAATGGAATCTCTTTTCCTGTAGTTTGAGACCATTGCCTCACATCCTAGTCTCTGAAGCCATGGAAAATCAACCAGTCCCTTCTTCAATGTGACATCCTTTCAAATATTTACATATAGATATCATATCCCCTCACTGATCATTACAAACCAGCCCTAAATCATAGAATGATAGAATAATGAAATTGGAAGGGGCCTCTAATGCCATCAGGTCCCGTGCTCCATGGAGGAATACAAATCAAAGATATCCGCCCATTGATTGTCCAAATTTCTCTTGAATGCCTCCAGTGTTGGAGCACTAGCCACCTCTTAAGGTCATTGGTTCCGCTAACAGTTAGGGCATTTCCCCCCTGATATTTAGCCAAAAGATGGGTTCTCTAACTTGAGCTTATTGTTGCATGTCCTACACCAGTGGTTCTCCACCTGTGGGTCCTCAGATGTTCCTGGACTGCAACTCCCAGAAGTCTTCATCACTAGCTGAACTGGCCGGGATCTCTGGGAGTTGCAGTCCAGAAACATCTGGGGACCTACAAGTTGAGAACCACTGTTTTTACACTCTGAGATGATCGAGAACAGATGCTACCCCTTTTCTGTATGACAGCCCTTCACATATTTGAAAATTGCTATTGTAAACCACTATCTTGGTGATTTACAGTTCCATTATGCAAGGGACCGTTTGCCCCTCCTTGAGCTGGGAATTCATTTTATTGACCTTGCAAGGCAGGAAGGCTGAGTCAACCTCAAGCCATCTATTTGAACCCATGGTGGGGATCAAACTCGGGTCTTGAGTAGAGTCTTGACTGCAGTATTGCATTTCAACCACTCTGTTATGGGGATTCCTATTTCTTCCTATTCCTAGTTATAACAACTCCCGACAGATGTCCAAGTCTACGAAATCTCTCTCTTTTTTATGTTCTTTCATTTAAAAATATATTTTAATGTGTTTTTGTTAAAAGAATACAAGGTGAGAACTCAGATATTTAATGGCCAAGTAAGGCATAATAGAATAGAATAGAATAGAATAGAATAGAATAGAATAGGACCCCGGTATCTGCTGGGGATTGGTTCCAGGACTTCCTGTGGATAATGAAAACCGTGGATAAGAGAGAACACCAAAAATCCCCAAAACTTCTGTTTTGTGACAGTAGCTTGCTTTATGGCTGCTGCTTTGTGACAGTAGTTTGTGTTACAGCTGCTCTTTGTGACAGTAGCTTGCTCTATGGATGCTGTTTTATGATAGTAGCTTGCTTTACAGCTTGCTTTACAGCTGCTGTTGACAGTAGCTTGCTTTGTGGCTGCTGAAATATTTATTTAATTTTTCCCCCTGCCAACCGTGGATAACTGAATCAGTGGATAATGAATCAGTGGTTACAGGGTCCTACTGTAGAGTTTTAATGTTATTATGCATAATATGGTAGATCGTGGAAAATTAAAATAAATAAATAAACAAAGCACTGAAATAAGGTAAAGATTCAGATCAGGAGAAAGACTCGTCTTCTTCTCACTGATTAAACTATTTTGCTGGACTCTCTAGCGGTGGTCTGTGCCAAGCGATGAAGATTCCCATATGACCCAACACCATGTAGCCTCTGAACTCAACTAGCTCTCTATTTATAGTCTTCTTTTGTTCTGCAATTCCAATATAAATCAAATCAATTAAATAAATATCGTTTTTAAACAATTCTTTTTTTTTTTAAAAGAGAGGAATAACAAGGAGGATGATTGCGTTCAGATGTCATAACGGCCATGGATTCGAGCCAAGGAAAAGAAGTCATCCGTCTCCTCAGTCACCCCCCACTTTGTAAAAGTTCAGCAACAGCCAACCTTTTTCTCAAACGAAGGACATCCTCTCTTGATACGCTTTGCACAGAGCTTCCACGCAGGCTCCCTTCTCTCCTGCTTTCTTGTTGGTCAAATGCACCGTGATCAGAAAAGTTGGCGCCCTGGAATGCCAAATATTTTAGCACCTGCTTCCAAACAGTGCAAAGGAAGAGGGGGTGGGGAAGGTGTCGATTTTCATCTTGGGTTTGGCATCTCCACCACCTTTGGATGGAATTCTTATTTCTTTCAATGGTCACTTGTTTTAATTGGTGGGGAGTTTGCAGAGAAGGCTGAGTTAGAGGGGAGGAAGACCAGGAGATGAAACTTAGCAGCAAAGCAGAGGCGAAGTCTGATGCATTCCTCGCGAATGGTGTAATATCCCCGAAGATTATAACCTGATGATCCATCACCTCCAGTTTTTCGTTTTTCCAAGAAGACAACCCAAATCTTCTCCAAGAGGAGGGGAAAGAAGGAGATTTTCAGTTTCTCTTTGACTTCTGCTCCAGCATTTTGGGCCATTGTCTGTATCACAATCACGAAGGACCTCCAGGGTATCTTGAGATCCCTGCAGACCTCATTTATTTTGTTTATTTATTTGTTTTATACAACATCCATCTGGCTATAAGGCCAGTATGGCCATTTTGCAATAAGATAGAACAATAGTCAACAAGGCAAAAAGGAGTGGAGCTGTGTGGCCATCACAACACACAATTGCAAAAATGGGTTACAGGCGATACCTTTATAGGCCACTATTGAAAATTTAAAAAGGAACATTGCAAGCTTTCGAGTGTAAATCACCCTCTTCAAAGCAGGTCCCAGAAGTTCAGACATGGTGAAAGATGTGTTTCACCAGGAGAATTCAAAATGGATTTTAAGAACATCATCTAACTAAGGACTTTAAAAGTAACCTCCTGCTGAAGCACATCTTTCACCATGTCTGAACTTCTGGGACTTGCTTTGAAGAAGAGTGATTTACACTCGAAAGCTTGCAATGTTCCTTTTTTTATTTTTAATAGTGGCCTATAAAGGTATCACCTGTAACCTATTTTTGCAATCGTCAACAGTATCCTAAGAACGTAAGAAGAGCCCTGCTGGATCAGGCCAAGGGCCCATCTAGTCCAGCTTTCTGTCTCTCCCAATGGACCCACCAAATGCATCTGGGCGTCCATCAGACAATTAAATACTCATCCTCCTGATGCCACTCCCCTGCATTTGGAATTTTGAGAGACTCACCTTTTAAGCCCGGAGAGAACACATCTCCCTATCATGGCTCGTCACCTGCAATGGACTTTGCCTCCATAAATTGGTCCAATTCCCTTTTAAAGTCATCTAGGTGAGATGCGCCCGCCAGATCCTGCAGCAAGGAGTTCCACAGCTGATAGTGTGATGAGCTCAGACTCAGCAGACATGAGTTCAAGTCCTCACCTGGGCATGGAAACTCATGCGGGGGGCGCGGGGGGGGAGATGAAGAGCAAGACTAGTACTCACTGTGCATCTCACACTTGGAAGGACTGCCCTGGCAAGTGGAGTCAAAGTGTAGAGTTCACTCATAGGCTAAAGACGGTTACTTCACGTCCTTCCTCAAGCCGAGGTGAACTTGCCTCCGTGTTGAAATCGGTTTTAGTCACGTGACCTAATGCTGGTTCTGCCCCTGTTTCTCTGTACTCAAGGGCATGCTGATTGAAACCGGCAGTACTTTAACTGCTCGTCCTCAATCCTTACCTGGCGGTAATGAACAAACACAAACCAGGGTGAACTGTTCGAGGAAGAATCTTGGTCAATAAGGGGGGGGGGAATGGATTCATAAGAAGGAATTATAATTCCTGTTGTTTGATACATCGAAATACCGATGTTCCTCCCCACTTCTAAACAACAACAAAAAGTAATCGCACTAAGTATTTTCTCGATGCGGGTTAAGAGGAACCGCACGTCCCCTGGGGGGCGGATCGAGATGCGGATTGAAAAGATTCCCGAGCTCCAGGGCGGGAATCTCTCACCCCGCTTGGAGCGCAGTTCAGGGCGCGTGCTTGGGGTGAACTCGGATTAACCCCACAAGGACATAAGGTTCCGTTCCTTTGAACTCGGATTGACCCCACAAGGACGTGAGGTTCCGTTCCTTCGAACCGGTCTCCAGCGGGGCCGCGAACTGCAGCGAGAGGGACGTGAACTATCAGCCTAATAAATTATGCTTGTGTTTGGATTAGGTGACCAAAAGGGGAACATAAGAACATAGAACATAAGAAGAGCCATGCTGGATCAGGCCAAAGGCCCATCTAGTCCAGCTTCCTGTATCTCACAGTGGCCCCACCAGATGCGTTTGGGAGCGCATGAGATTAGATATCTGTCTCCTGATACCACTCCCCTGCATCTGGCCCTTGAAGTACCCTGGTTTTAAGCCTGGAGATTACACATCTCCATCATGGTTTGTAACTTTTCCTCCAGGAATCTGTCCAATCGCCTTTTGAAGGCATCCAGGCCAGATGCCATCACCACATCCTGTGGCAGGGAGTTCCATAGGCTAACAACACGCTGGGTAAAAAAACATTTTCTTTTGTCTGTTCTTACTCTCCCAGCACTCAGTTTGAGTGTATGTCCCCTAGTTCTGGTATTTTGGGAGAGGGAGAAGAGCGTCCCTCTATCCACTTTACTCATGCCCTGCACTTTTTTTGTATGTCTCAATCATATCCCCCCTCAGGCGCCTTTTTTCCAGATTAAAGAGCCCCAAATGTTTTAGCCTTTCCTCATTAGGGAGGTGCCCCAGCCCAGTAATCATTTTAGTCGCTCTCTTCTGCACCTTTTCCAGTTCCACTATGTCTTTCTTGAGATGTGGTGACCAGAATGGTACACAATACCGCGGATTGTTTTGCCAAGGGTATCCACATTGCCCCCTCGGCCTGATGCTGTTTGATCCATGCCACTGCGCCTTCTTCCTTTGATAACACCCTCTGCTGATTCTTGGCTCTGTGGTTTATTGTAAAACCACTGGGATTACTTTTCTCGGGCACGCACTCGAAAGCTGATGCCAAAATGTCGGGCTTTACGGGCAATCAATAACATTTGCCCCTTGTTGCTCAAGCTTGCACTTCTGCGGCATCATGGAGGTACCTGGCAGACCCTAGGTCTCACATTTCAGTTGCAACTTATGTCCGGGAAAGGGGCTGCTGCTAAGTGGACAACCCTGCCGGAGAGGTAGGTCAGACAGAGTGTGCAACACTTGCTCGCATGCTTTGTGGAATGAGTGGAATTTGAACTCAGACCTCCAGCACTCTAAGCAGCAAAACAGGAGCTCATAAGCCAACCTAGACCCTGATTATCTAGAGGTGCAGACAGACATGTTGTTGTATCCCAGGGCTTGAAGGGGTTCACACATTTAGGGCTGAAGGTCACACGGTGGCGGATTCTTGGGAAAGCGTTCCCCCCATAATGTCCGTTTTTGGAATTGTAGTCCAGCATATTGACACTGGCGCTGCCCTTCCACCACCCCTCGTTAGCCTCTAACTGGAAGTGATGGGAATCGTAGTCCAGCCCATTGTGGTGGGCTAGGAAGATGGGTCTATAATAGATCAGTGGTTCCCAACTTTGGGTCCCCCAAATGCACTTGGACTAACTTTCTCAGTAGCCTTCACCCCAAGCTGTGCTGGCCAGGATGCCTGGGAGTTGTAGTCTAAGAACACATACTGTAATTAAATTCCCACTCAGGAAGGAATTTCTGACCTAGGATGTCTTGACTAGAGATGGAGGGGAGGGGGTTGCGTCACTTCTCTGCCACCCACCCACTTGCCCACCAGGCTGCCTTTAATCCTCTGGGTTGTTTTATTTTCTGTCATGCCTTTGGTGACTCTGGTGTGTCTCCTCGCCTGGCACGCCTTGATCCTTGTGGCTCTGGGCCTCTCCCAGGTTGATCATTAATTTGGTTAATGTGCAGCGCGGATGTGGGCGCTCGGAGGACCAGACGGTGCTCCCCGAGTGGTGCCATTCCTAATGTGCACGCAAATGAGACACAACGCACGCTTCCCGGGTAAATGTAAACAAACGTGCCGATGATTCACCACACGTGCCATCTGGGGTCTCAGCTGTCTCCAGCGTTCTTCTCACTTCTGGTTCAGAAAAAAAAAATGTTAACTCTTGAGTCGAGGAAAGGTGAACTTCGTTTTTCCTCTTTTGCGAGTGCCACCAAATGGACACCCCACCCCACCCCGAGAGAAAGGAAAAGAGGAGACCTGGTAGAAGGAAGAGCAGTATGATTCATGGAACCTGTGGGACCTCAGGAGGTTGGGAGCCATCCAGTGCTGGAGGCCTTCAGGGAGAAATTGGACAACCAGAACTGCTTTGACATGGAGGGCGACCAGGATGGTTGAAGGTTTGGAGGAAATGTCTTATGAGGAATGGCTTAGGGAACTGGGAATGTTTAGCCTTTCCAAAAGAAGGCTGAGGGGGGATTGGATAGCTATGTTTAAATATTTGAAAGGATGTCATATCGAAGATGGAGCTGGCTTGTTTTCCCTGGTTTCAGAGACTAGGACTCGGGGCAATGGTTTCAAACTACAGGAAAAGAGATTCCATTTAAACATTTGGAAGAACTTCATGACGGTTAGAGCTGTTCGGCAGTGGAATATGCTGCCATGGAGGGTGGTGGAGTCTCCTTCTTTGGTGGTTTTAAAGCAGAGACTGGATGGCCATCTGTCAGGAGTCCTGTGATGGGGGTTCCTGCATGGCAGGGGGTTGGACTGGATGGCCCTTGAGGTCTCTTCCAACTCCATAATTCTATGATTCTATGATTCCCGCATCAATCCCAGGGTTGGATTTAGAGCCCCCCGTCCAACCCCATGATTATAAGAAGACGAACCTTCTCCTATGCCCTCCTATTTGTTCTACATCTGAAATTTCCTGGAAATGCAAATGAGCAAACCTCTGCAGAGGTGACATCATCCTCCAAACCCTCGCAGGTAATCCACAAAGCATCCTTCGGATAGTGGAAGGGTGGAGGAGCAGTCTTTCATGAGAGGCCCAGTGTGCTGGAAAAAAAAACATGTCAAAAAATCCAAATTGGTGTAATATTAACCCACATCACACACACACACACACACACACACACACACACACACACACACACACACACAAATACGGATTTCGGTCTGGCTTTACTTTTAAAGAGCAACCCATTCCAGCCGGTCCCCGCTCTCTCTCTCTCCCCCTTTCTGTGGCCATCTTTTTGGCTCGTTTTCACACGTACTCTGGACCTTCCCGACGGATGTTTCGCCCAACCCCCCAAGCGGCGTCCGGCTGCTGGGATCAATCAAAGGCTTCCCTCCCATCTGCAGGACCTGTGTACTTCTCTTTGAGCTGGGAGACCACATAGGAGGCATAAATATTTATAGGATACTATTTACTCAGGAAGTACGAACATCACTAATTTGTTTGAAGGACTGGAGCCCAGATCTCTGATTGCAGGAGAGATGATTCACTGACTCTCTCTCTCTCTCTCTCTCTCTCTCTCTCTCTGTCTGTCTGTCTATCTAACCCCCACAATTTCCTTTCTTTCCAGACATGTGTGCACTCCCTCCAAGCAACCAGGGTTTGCATGAATAGGATGTGATATTTATCTGTTCTCTCTCTCTCTCTCTTTCCCACACATATGCACAAGTGTTGGCCCTCAGCTTGTTTACAGCATCAGTCCCAAGAGATCTGCGAGGGTTCCCTTTGCCTGCCCTTCGGATCAGTTTCCTGAATTCGTTTTCAAGTCTTCTCCTGCCAAGATGTTTTCTCCAGGCTGACCATCCAAAGGATTCTTCAATGATGGACCAGAAGACTGGAAGATGGAGTGCACCTTATGTTTGGAGCAAAGGGGCTGTTTACACCTCACTAGATGCCCTGAGCACATCCGCCTCTAATGATTTCAGAAGCTAAGCGGGGTCGGGCCTGGTTAGTACTTGGATGGGTGACCACCATGGAAAACCAGGTGCTATAAGCACCTGGAGTGTGTGTGTGTGTGTGTGTGTGTGTGTGTGTGTGTGTGTGTGTGTGTGTGTGTGTGTGTGTGTGTGTGTGTGTGTGTGTGTGTGTGTGTGTGTTGCGTTGTTACAGTCGTGAACGATTCTTCATGACCCCATGCCCCTGGAGTTTTCTTGGCAGGAATACTGGAGTGGCTTGCCAGTTCCTAATCCAGGCACCTACAGCACCTGGTATTCCCTGGTGGTCGTCCATCCAAGTACTAGCCAGGGCCGACCCTGCTTAGCATCCAAAATCAGGCAAGATCAGATGTGCTTAGGGCATCTAGGCAGTAGGAACTGGCAAACCACTCCAGTATTCCTGCCAAGAAAACTCCATGGACATGGGGTCACGAAGAGTCGGTCACGACTGTTAACAATGCAACACACACATGCACACAGGAAAGAGGACATGCCTCCCCCCCCCAAAAAAAAGAGGGATGTTCAAATTGGCATAAGCATTGCATCTATTCGTTTACAGGCACAGATGGAGAACCAGGGAAGTGATTCTGCTCAGTTCTGTTCAATTTAACGCCGATAACGCGTCTCAGCTAGGAGACGTGTGTAACCTCAGATCCTGTCAACAGATACCTTCAAGGCCCCTTGCATGGTCTCTCCCTCTTGGTGACGGTTCAAATCAGAATTGACTCGGCACGGCACCAAATGGAGAGCACCTTCAAAAGGACAGCTGTCTTTCAAAGGGACAATTCCTTCTCTTCTATCATATTCCTAGAACGGCCAATCTGAACCTACAGATCAGTGATGGTGAACCTTTTAGAGACCGAGTGCTCAAGCTGCGATTCATTAGGAAGGGTATAGAAAATAAGTCAGCAAGTGTCATTTGGCCTCTTTATAAATCTATGGTAAGACACACCCCACCCCCCCAAATCTGGAGTATTGTACAATTCTGGTCACCATCCCTCCAGAAGGATATTATGGAAATGGGAAAAGTGCAGAGGAGGGCAACCAGAATGATTTGGGGACTGGAACACCTTCCTTCCCATCGGAGGCTGCAACGGCTGGGCCTCTTCACTCTTGAACGACGGCACCTAAGAGGGGACCTGATTGAAGTTTGTAAAATCATACAGGGTGTGGACAAAGTAGATAAGGAAAAGCTGTTTTCCCTATCACACAACACTAGAACTAGGGGGTACTCCATGAAACTTTTGGGTGCTAGATCTCACAAATAAGAGAACGTACTTTTTCACCCAGAGGGCCACTGGTTTGTGGAACTCTTTGCCAGAAGAAGTGGTGACAGCTCTCAGCCTTGACAGCTTTAAGAAAGGATTGGACAAGTTCATGGAGAACAAGGGTATCAATGGCTATCATGATGGATGCCTAAGGACAACCTCTGGGTTGGAGAGAGAGGCAGAATATCTCTCAATGCCATTTGCAGGGAATTATAATCAGGTGAAGACATCTGCTTGGGAATACCCTGAAGCAAAGGGTGAGCCCCTGTGTGAGACAGAATGCTGGACTGGATGGGCTGTGGCCTCTTCCAGCAAGGCTGTTCTTATTATGTTCATGGTCTTATGTAGACGTGACCCACAAAAACAAGTATTAAAATATAATGCAGTAGTTAGTTTTTAAGGTGCCACATGTTTTTGTTTTTGTCTTGTTTTGTTTCTTTGGATTCTGTGTGTGTTCATTTGACAATCATTGGGGGCAGGGAGGATATGCGTAGAAGTGAAGGGGCAGGATCTCAAACATCCCAGAGTCCAGGACGCGCAACAATGGACTCAAGTTTCAAGAACCCAGCTTTCGGCTGAATTATCAGGAAAATTATCCGTGGCTCTCTGGATAAGGTTCAAGGTCCTGGTTTTGGTTTTCAAAACCCTCCACGGCTTGGGTCCTGAATACCTGTCGGAGCGTATCTCCCAGAGGTCAGCTGAAGCCAGACCCACTCGGATGTCGCAGGCGCGCTCACTCAGGGTGCCCACTCCCAGGGAGGCGCGGAGGTCGGCCACCCGCAACCGTGCCTTCTCTGTTGTGGGCCCCTCACTATGGAACCACCTTCCGAGTGAGCTGCGCCTTGCATCGTCCCTGCCCACCTTCCGAAAGGCTTTAAAAACTTTGCTTTTCAGGGAGGCATATGGCGACCTAATTTAATTTAATTTAATTTGATTTGATTTAATTTAATTTAGTTTAACTTTTTTGTTGTTGTTTTGTTGTTGTTGCTTACCACCCACTGACCCATCTTGCTGTATTGTTTTGTACCGCTTTGAATTGTTTTTTAATCTTGTAAACTGCCCAGAGTTCCATATTGGAATATGAGTGGTATAAAAGTGAAACAAACAAACAAACAAACAAACAAATAAAAACTTCCTAACTGTTACAGCAGTACAACAATGGAACTGACTACCTGAAGAGGTGGCAAGTGCTGCTGTTGTCACTTCCTGTATAGTTCCTCTATGCCAAATCCGGCAGGACCCAACACTTTCACTATATATCATTTGTTAAAAAAAATAAAGACATCACCCTGTTGTTTTCAGTCTGAGAACAAGGATCACATGCCTTTTATTTTGTGTGTGTGTGTGGGGGGGGATAAATTGATCTTAAAGGAGCCACAAAAGGCCTGCTTGTTTGCTTTTATTTCCAGCACAATCCCCTGTGCCTCTAATCAGAAAAAGTACCACTGAATTCAGCACCAGGTAAGCAAGGTCAGGGAACAGAACCAAGGGGGCAAGGTTGCTTACCCTTCAATGCCCTTTGCAGCTGAAAAATTCCTCTTTAAGCAGACGATTTGCAGGGAAAAGTTGCAGCCCCGGCCTCAGGAACATTTGCAATCCTTTTTTTTTTTCTGCTGACACCATACATTCCCAGGCAATGTCTTGGAAGCCGTGGAGACGACACACAATGCTGTGTTGACCACCAGCCTTCCTGGCTGGAGTTTCTGCAGCAGCTCTTTAAAACGGATTGATTATTGGCGCTTGATTATTGGCCAAAGCTCCATGGAACTAAATGGGCCCCCCAAATATTATTTATTTATTTATTTATTTATTTATTTATTTATTTATTTATTTATTTATTTTCTATTTCTAGCCCAAACGCTATTCTGGGCGGTTTACAACAAGAGAAAGACCAAATCATACAAATCAAGTGCAATAAATAATTATAACGTTTTACAAAGCACCTGCAAATTTATTTAGCTAAATACAACCAAGCCAAGCGATCAGATTAAATAAATTAATCCTGTTTAAACAAGGATGCTTAAATAGAGCCATCTGCAAAATGCAGACTCGTCCCAGATCAATGCCCGGGACCGGTTGCTTCCCCTGCAAACTCTTCATTTCCTTCTGTTGCAAGCGCGAGACAATCTTGCCCGGGGATTTTGCCCCTAGTGCGCATGCGCCTTTGTAGCTTTCTGAAGAGCCTTTCCTACAAGGGAACGCATTCCACTTCCGAGAGCATAGATAGAGTCTAGTCAAACGTAGTACGCATCGGCTCGTTGGTCTAGGGGTATGATTCTCGCTTAGGGTGCGAGAGGTCCCGGGTTCAAATCCCGGACGAGCCCTACTTTTGGACTATTTTTTTAAAAAATACTATTTTAACATGCCCACTTCTCAAAATGTAATACTTTCATTTAAATTTACCCCTCTGCCGCTTTTATTGCATTTAGAAGCATGTCTCCAAAAGAGAACTGTTCGTACTGCGGCTCAGTTTCTCAGTGTGGTTGCAAGGGCTCGGTCGAAGGGGGTTGATTTTGCTGCCTAAAGGGCTCCTGAAAAGGGTGAGAAGCAAAAGAAAGAATTTTTGTTACAGTCCAAAAAGTAGGGCTCGTCCGGGATTTGAACCCGGGACCTCTCGGACCCAAACCGAGAATCATACCCCTAGACCAACGAGCCAGCTGCTAAAACGAGGTTGCAACAATCCTATAAGAAGCTGAGCTTGACGTTAAAGTTACTCAAATCTTAATTTCTGTATCAGCTATCAATTGTTGATTTTTTTTTTCCCATGTGACTAAACCAGAATCCAAGCAAAGACGAAAAGGATACCGATGCTTTTCTAAATAGATCCGGGAGCAAATCTCTTTGATGGAAAGCAATAGGAGGTAAACACGGGTAGCCGACGACATGTACAGTACAGTATTGTGTATATGTCTATATGGTGAATATTGTATATTCATTTTGGTTTCTGCTTTTGCACATGCAAAGAAGATGGTGCTACTGAAACGCCACTGGTCCTCCTTTTGCACCCCCTGGAACCGACTCCCTTGTTAGATCCCCCCATATTTGATGGGCTTCCTGCTGACGGCTTGATGAAAAGGGCTCATCTCACGTGTGAATGCCCAGACCCGTGAGCAGTGGAGGGAAGCAGACACGTGTCCACACCGCCCTGGCCCCCAAGTGGCTTTGATGGGGGAGAGAAATTGCTGGTGTAGTGCATACATAACGTTGGTGATCTGTCTCCCACGTCTTTCAGGCATGGTTTGTTGAACCAGCCGCAATCTGTGGATGGGATAAAAAAAAATCAGAAATAAATTCTAAAAGACCACCTGCCCACTTCCCCTCATTATAAACCTCCCTGGGATTTGTGACCTTTTTTTTTTGCAATTCCTGATGGGCATCTCAGCAGGCTAGGCTGAAATGAGGGGCTTTCCTCTAGAGCAGGCATGTCCAAACTTAGGCCCTCCAGATGTTTTGGACCACAACTCTCACACTCCTTTCTCATTGGCAAGCTAAGCTTGGAATTCTGGGAGTTGTGGTCCAAAACATCAGGAGGGCCAAAGTTTGGACATCCCTGCTCTAGAGTCTATATAGTTGCTCTTCCCAAAGGCGAGTTCCCCAGATGTTCTGGGACTACAACTCCCAGAAGCCTTCACCTATAACGAAGGCACATGTGGCATTGTCACAGCCACATCTGCCCTGGAAAACTTCCACCCAAAGGTAGACAGGCGGCTGGCTCCATCTCTCCTGAATTTCCAACAGGCAGCTGGGGGTGGGGGGATATTCTGTATGATCTTTAAAACCGCTTTTAAAACGACCTTTAAAAACAGGAAATTTATTTATTTATTTATTTATTTATTTATTTATTTATTTAGAATATTTTTACCCTGCCTATCTCCTTGGAAAAAGACCCAAGGCGGCTTGCAATATTGAAAGACTATATACAACCCAGAACATTTAAGACATATTCCAGTTTAAAAACAGTGAATGTGAAGAGGCATCAACATTAAAAAGGCGGCATTAAATGCAAAAACAGCATGTGAACAATAAAAAGGAGGGGGGGATTCCATTATGAAAGATGGAAACTAACATGGAAAACACTGGTGTTTTTATGAAATCATTCAATGCACTCATGTATGGTAATCCATCTAAAAGTCACATAGTAGGTAGTCCCTCATTCAGGGAAATCTTGTCTAAAGAGGACGGTCTTTGCCTGCTTCCGGAAAGACACCAGAGACGGGGCAGTCCTGGCCTCCAGTGGGAGGGAGTTCCAAAGTCTGGGAGCAGCAACAGAGAAGGCCCTTTTCATGTGTTCTTCTGAGGCGCACCCATGAAGGTGGCAGGATGGAGAGAAAGACCTCTCCTGATGACCTTAGCACCCAGACGGCTCATACTGCAAGATCTGAACATATTACTTACTTATTTACAATATTTTTTTACTCCACATGGCCATGGACTTGCACAACACTGGCTCTTCCGGCTTGAATACAGAGATGAGCACCGCCCCTAGAGTCGGACACGACTAGCACGCATGTGCGGGGGGAACCTTTACCTTTTACCTTCTCCTTAAAAGGACCCAAGGCACCTTACAACCATTGAAAGGCAATATTTAAAAGCTACAAAACAGTAAGCATGCACTTCAAAGGCTATCTGAGGAAGTGAATTTGTCCAGGAAAACTGACATTAAAGTATAGCATTTAGTCTTGAAGGTGGCAACAATTTTTTTGTCTTCTTTGTTTTTAATTTTCCCTGCTTTTTGCTTGAGGTGCTAGCATAGACTAACATAGGCTCCCTCATCTAAACCTACTTTTTTAAAAAACTGATTTTAATCTGTTTTTGAAGAATGTTTTTATCAGTTATACTCTGTGTTGCTTTGGAAGCTTTAGTGAGCAGAAAAGCCTTAAGGGAATACTGTTAAAACAAAACAAAAGAGATTCCAAACTATGGAACAGCCTGGGGGCAGTGCATTAAAATCAGTGTCTAAAATCAAAGTAAAACTGATATCAAAACAGAACAGAAATGTGGTAGAATCTAAAAGTACTAAAGCAGTTTTTTTTAAAATATTTTTTCTGTGGGTGCCCAAACTGACTGATGAAGCTGTTTGGATGAGCAACAAAACATTTCTATCTCTTAAGAAAAAGACGTCCAGTAGCCATGACTCAAATTCCAGATAAACTCACCTGGATGGCTGAGAATCTTCACAGACATATTGCCAAAAAGATCATAAGGCAGGCTCCATTGGAGCCCTGGGGAAGGGACTGCCACATTACCCTGTTTATATACAATAGTACCCCCATATACACTGATTCATTAACCACTGGTTCAGTCGTCCACGGTTAGCAGAGGAAAAAATTAAATAAATAATTTACCAGCCGCGAAGCAAGCTGCTGCCACAAACAGCAGCTGTTTTTGGGTGTTCTCTCTTATCCACAGTTTTTGTTGTCCATGGTAAGGCTTGGAACCGATCTCCAGCGGATACTGGGGTCCTACTGTATTCATATACAGCAGGGGTCCTCAACCTAAGGCCCCAGGGCCGGATGTGGCCCCCCCAAGGTCCTGAATCCAGCCCCTGGGACTAATTGCAACCCCCCCACCACCTACACCCTACTTTGCGAGCAAGCAAGCCTCCGCAGCTGCTTCTATTGCTGAGGCAGTTCAAAGTAGTGGGCTAAGACACTTCTCTCACTCCCCCCAACTACCGCCTAGATGATCAGCATGCTGGCTAGTGGGGCATTCAAAATGGGAGGGCTACGGCAAGGTCCCCTGCTCCCCCCACCCACTGTGGTCCGGCCCCCAGTGGTGTCTAGGGCATGGTGAACTGGCCCGCTGTTTGAAAACTTTGAGGACCCCTGATATACAGTATTGAATAAAGATATTTGTTTTCTTTTTCTTTCATTGTTTATTTTCTTTTTGGAAGCATGCATTTTGTATTCCAGGGGGCTGAGAGTATCCGAGGTCAGATCTACATTTACCACGTAGGATAGGATTTTAGCCATTGTCTAGTATGGGTTGGTGTCCACAGTGTGGATGGGTTTTATTTCGTTCACTATTAGCCCCATCCTGACAATAGATCTTGGAAATGACAGGTAGCTAGTGTGTCATCTGCATATTATTGGTAACACTTCGTATTTTAATCTTTGGACAATGTCAGCCAACAGTCTAACGCTCATGTTCAAAAACTACAGGTGTCAAAGCAGAGCTTCCAAAAGTCAACGGCCATGAGGGGCAGAAGTCACGAAAGGCCAGGCTAGTCATTCCCCAACCTATTTATTTATTTATTTATTTATTTATTTATTTATTTATTTATTTATTTATTTAGAATATTTTTCCAGTGGGTGCACTGAGGTATTCAGGAGGTGAAGCTGTGATCACAGTCTTCAGATTTATTTATTTATTTATTTATTTATTTGTTTGTTTGTTTGTTTGTTTTAGAGTATTTTTACCCTGCCTTTCTCCTTGGAAAAGGACCCAAGTTGGCTTACAGTAAAGAGAAACAATATATAGCCCGGAATATAGAAGACATACTCAAGTTAAAAACAGGGAATTAGAAGAGGCATCTTATTAGAACATTAAAAGGTAATATTAAAGCTACAGAGAGCACACATAAATAAAAGAAAAAGGAAAGTAACATGAAAAACACTGGTGTTTTTATGAAATCAATCAATGTAATCATGTGTGGTACGCCATATAAAAGTCACATAGTAGGTGGCTTTTATATGGCTTTTCCCTCTTTCAGGGAAAGCTTGCCTGAAGAGGAAGTTCTTTGTCTGCTTCCAGAAAGACATCAGAGATGGGGCAGTCTTGGCCTCCAGTGGGAGGGAGTTCCAAAGTCTAGGAGCAGCAACAGAGAAGGCCCTTTTCATGTGTTCTTATGAGATGTACCTAGGAGGTTGGTGTGATGGAGAGAAAGGCCTCTCTTGACGACTGTAGCACCCGAGCCAGTTCATACTGCGAGATTCAGTCTTTGAGGTAGCTTGGACCCAGGCCATTTTGTGCTTTGTAGGTTAAGGTCAGCACTTTGAATTGTGCCTGATAACTGATTGGCAGCTGGTGGAGCTGCTTTAGTAGGGGTGTAATCTGAAGGAATACCACAGGAAACGTTGAAAGGACCAGGAAAAGTGACAGGGTCCATTCCCCTTGTCCAACTGTTCTAGCAGGACATCCATCGCAGCTGTTTTAATCTGGAAAGGAGGCAAAGAACCAAAAATAGGATCTTTTTTAAAACAGCCACCATCACCTGGATCTGAGATGCCTTTATATGTTTCAAAACTAACAGAAAAGATCAAAAGGCTATCTTTTAAGACTGTAATTCCCAGAATTCCGTACTCAGCAGCATGACCAGCAGTCAGGGATCTGTAATCCCATAATAAGTAATTTTTCCATCTAGCCCTGCCTGCAGTGCTAGATATACTAGTAGTATAGATTTCTTCAAACAGTCTCCTGTAAGATTTTGGAGAACCGCTTATTTAGCTATCACAGTTACTCAGTCACTCTGATAAATTTACTAGGCCTATCCATACTGGCATAGCAATACGGTAGGTATATGGATCTCTATATGGCTTGACTTCTTCTGCAGGCATTTCTACTTGGAATGATCCTTCCCCTTAAAGAGCTGTTGCACGCCTTGAGCGGTAGGGCATGCATTCTTTTTGGCATGCTCATTGTTCATCCTGGAGAAAGCAGCCTCTGAAGCAGGGAGGAAGAAATACAGGAGAAAATGGAGCGCCACCAATAGAGGGAGAGAGAAGTTGTGTACAAAACGATTTCACTTCCCCGGAACCCCTGCAGATGATTTATTTATTTATTTATTGTACTTATTGACCGCCCCATTTTCCCATAGGGAACTCTGGGCGGTGTACAACATGTCACCAAAACAGCATCTGCCCAACTACAACCCCAGTACATAGCCAAATACAAGAAAATAATAAAAGGAAAACATAATAAAGTACAAGTCAATATGCAAATAGAATATAAAAATACTAAAAGATAACCAAGTAGAATAAACCTAGCACCACCAACCAAACAAGGTCAGATCTGGCAAGAGAAACTGGTGCCAGCAGTTAAAAACAACAACAAACAAACAAACAAATCACAATCACAGTCACAATAACAATGTGCTCAGAGGTCCTCAAAGCACTGCCTGAAGAGCCAGGTCTTTAAGGCCCTTCTAAAAGCCGACAGCGAATCTGCCTGCCTAATCTCTGATGGCAATTTGTTCCCTTGTGCCGGGCCCACCACCGAAAAGGCCCAATGGTGAGTCGAAGCCCTACGGGCCTCTCCCAGTGTAGCCGCTCGGAGGGAAAGGGAGGACGAAGCTCGGTTGGTCGGGACAAGGCTGACCTCTGGGAGATCCCCTCCGCCAGATAGACAGGTCCCAAGCCATGGAGGGTTTTTTAAACCAAAGCCATGACCTTGAACCTGATCCGGAGGGCAACGGGCAACCAATGCAGGCGGGCCAGAAATGGGGTGATGCGATCATATCTATGCGCACCCACCACCAGTCTGGCAGCCACATTCTGCACCCGCTGCAAACGCCGGATAAGGGTCAAGGGCAGCCCCATGTAGAGATTGTTACAGTAATCAATTCGCGAGATCAGGGGAAGTGCTTAACTGATTCGGCTACAAGGTTTGTTTGTTTGTTTCTTTTGATACTTTGCTCTCACCCACCCCCCACCCCCGACTTCAACAGACCCTTTTCACTCCAATCCACTGCACAACTAAAAATAGCCAGTCTGGACAGCCCCCTTTTTTCAGATTTTCACAAAAGTGTCACATCTCTCCAAAGAAGCGCAGGTGACAGCTGTCTTCAGCTGCAGTCTGCTGTGACATCCTAGTTTGTTGGAAGGGATGGAGGCAAGTCTCTTGAAGTTCTGTTGTGCCTGAATTCCTTGTGGAAGAAAACTGAACTAGGGATACATCCAAGTTCTTTGCGAGAAATCCAATAAAGTAATTTTCCTAAGATCTTCAGTTTGTTGGATTTAGCACTAACCACTATGCTGATCAGAGAAGGTGGATTCTGGCAAGTCTTTACAAAAAATAATTTTTCCTAGCTTAGAGTCCTGGCCTTGCTTTTCTTCTGAGCAGCCATATACAGCTGGGGAAATGTCAGGTACATCTGTATCCACTGTATGACAGAGTCTTATCTCTTAGGATACTGTTTTTGCCTAGAGACATAATAAACAGAGGAAGAGATGAGTAGAGCATAAAATAATATTCCGGTGTGTAAAAATTAAATTTAATGAAAGGTACGCACCTGTCAATTCATTTCTGTAGCGAAAGAAAGTGATATATATTTTAAATTGCTGAATTGGCTCCATATGAAAAAGAATCTCAGATTTCAAGTACAGATAATTTATATTCTTTTATTAAAATATCACAGGGTGGGGGAAGTTAATCCAGACATTTCTAGCAATGTCAGCTGCCAAGGATACATACGATTGTGTAATTTCTCAGTAACAGCTTTGCACCCGCCACAAAGAGAATTGGAGACAACATGAAATGCAGGCGCATAATTACAGAGAGTTTGGCAGAATGATATTAAAACATCACCTCTAGGGTGGTAGCGTGCATCAAGATAAAACTTAAGAGTTTGGGATCTTAGGCGACCACAAAAAAAGAAACTGACTGAGGGATTAGCAAGAGAAAAATTCTGGAAAAAATGAGAGGACGTGAAGATATCCCGAAAGTTTCTTAGGTAAAATTGGGTGGGAGAGGATCAGGTCTACGAAGCATCAAGTATGGACTGACTCCAAAGAGTAAAATCAGCATATTTATTAGATTTTTATCATCCATTTTCTACAGGGTGTTGAAGGCTGAGCACATGATTTAACCCCTTTCTCACCCCTGCCGATTTTTCGGAGTTCCATAAGTTGTGGGTCCTATGACATCACTGGGGAGGAGCACCCTGTGACAGCATTAACCCCTTCTTGATGACCTCATCAGTCCTACCCACATCACTTTGGACTGACGAGGTCACCAGGAAGTCACGCCTGCCTAATTTGAATAAGATCTTCTGAATAAAGCAAAAACATGCTACTTATATAAAGCTCCATGGTGCTCTCAGGTTGGTTTGCAATTCAGTTACACAACCTACACATCGCCCCACACCGCCAACAACCTGGATTTTAAATTTACTGACCTTGAAAGGGTGGAGGGCTGAGTGAACCTTGAGCCGGTTTCCTGGGATTGATCCCAGGTCCTGAGCGGAGTTTTGACTGCAGCACTGCAGTTTAGCTACAATGCCAACGGGCTCCTGTCTTACGGACTGGAATCTGTTGCCTAGCTATAGAGGTATAATTAGATACCATGCCCACAGCAATTACAGAATTGCCAAGGCAGAAGTGCTATTCTCAAAGCACTTCTGTAGTGTTAACACATTGTGATGGGAACCATGGATCCACTGCACAGCTGATGACCTGAATCATGCAGTACATGTTGCCACTTGCCAGAGTATAATGGCTGGCAAGGTTACACCCACGTAACTTTACATTATGCAGCGATGGACAGGATTTTGACCATTCTCTTTGACTAGTATCTTTTCCTTCACTAAGAGATGAATCCCATCACCACTGAATAAATGTCATTGTTATGTGCTGTCAATTTGCCCCAGTGTATACCAAGTTGCAACACTAGAAATGAGCAATCTCTAAAATGCCAAGTTCTCAGCCATCCTGCTGAGCTCTTGCAAATCTCAACCTTGTGGTTTCCTTTAGGGAGTTCTCATTGGGCCATCCTTCCTCATTTCCCACCATCATTAGAACTCTTTTGCAAATGGCTCCCAGCTCCGGAGCTTAAAATTGTTTCCCCACCAGCTCCGGAGTTTCCTTTAGTGCGACCACGCCCAGCGCGTCCCAGTCACGTTTCAGGTACCTGCTCTCCGGAGGGTCTTCCTGATGCGGATATAACTGACTTTTCTGTTTGTTCTTTTTTGCCCCCGCCCATTTCCCAGATCATCATTAGAACATAATGCAGCCAGCAGCCAGGAGTGCGGAGGAGGTGGGAATGCAGGGACAACCCCCTAAGATCTCTGGCGAATTTAAGTGGCCAGCGGATCTTAGGGTCGTGTCCAGCTTCCTGCCCATCTATCTTCATCTCACAGTGGCCCCACCAAATGCATCTGGGAGCGCATTGGACTAGATCTCTGTCCCCTGATAGCACTCCCCCTGTACCTGGCCCTTGAAGTACCCCGGTTTTAAGCCTGGAGACTGCACATCTCCATCATGTAGAAGAGTGTGATAGCTTTATGAACCATTAAAAATATGTGTTAGTATTGTTGAAATAGACTAAGAGAGCTTGGATATTTCTAAAGATTTTTAATTCAAATATATATTATTGTAGAATAATGGGATACCCTGATGAACTGTTAAAAATCTTTTTAACGTTGCTGCAACAGACTGTGTTTCTAATTACTTTTTTATTTAAAGATATATATTTGTAGAAGAACGTGATGCTGTGAACCACTAAAAACCTTTTTTAGCATTGTTGCAACAGACTGAGAGGTTGGATATTGCTAATGATTTTTTTGTATTTAAATATATTTAATTGTAGAAGAATTTGATATCTTTACTAAGATCTTGTTAGTCTTGTTGCAACAGATTAAGACAATTTAGGTCGTTCTAGTGATTATCTATATATGATCCATCATCTCTCTCATATACAGGATATAAAAATGTCTTGAGCCGAATAATAACACACACATGTGGACGCCCACTCCTCCCGGGTCATGCTCCAGCGCCTACATGTCCGAAAGAAAACAGAGTCGGATAAAGGCTGTCTCAGAACCTCCCGCTGCTCAGAATTTGCAGGGAGCACATATTGCGCAACTATGCCTCTTTTATGTGCGGTGAGGAACCGCCTGCCTGGCCTGAGCTGAAAACCCATCCAGAGGTGTAGGCAGGATTTGGAGCGCCAGGGGCAAAGTTCATTTTTGCACCCTTCCTGCCAACCCCCCCCGCCACATCACACGCCCCCAGCAATGGGGGCCGGACGGGCGGACGTGTGTGTATGTGTGTGTACATGTGCATGCACCTTACACCTCTCCCACCAAGGCAAGCGAGAAGAGGAGGGGGTGCTGGGCCACAGTGCCTCTGCCTGCCTGCCTGCTTTGCCGCTCACTTGGCGCATGGCGGTGGAGGTGGCGAGGGGGTGCCATCACCAAACCTTAGGGCAGTCATGTCCAAACTTCGGCTCTCCAGGTGTTTTGGGCCACAGCTCCCACAGTCCTTTGCCATTGGAAATACAGGCTTGGAATTCTGGGAGTTCTGGTCCAAAACATCAGGAGGGCCGAAGTTTGGTCATGCCTGCCTTAGGGGAAAGATGTTTGAATATCTATATCTATCTAGATATAGATATAGATATATACAGTGGATATTGGTGTATACACAAATGGATTGTGTGTGTGTGTGTGTGCGTGTGTGCATGCGTGTGTGTGTGTGTGTGTATGTGCACACACACACACACACAAAATATCCATTTGTGTTAACAGACCCTAGCCAGGAAGAGTTGGCTAATGGCTACCTGCAAGCAGAAATAAGTTCTACAAAATAACAGGAGGGGCTCAATTCCAGCTTCTTTTTTAAAAATAGATTTTTTTGGTGGAAGGGCTTTCCAGTTCAAATGCAGAACTCTAAGAGAACTCTTTCCGCATGGTGAGGCCATCAAGGAATGTTGAAAACTGAACGGCAGACCATAACATGCTTTTAGAATTTCCTGTGCAAAGACGTAGATGTTAAAGGTGAATTTGTCCAAGAGGCATTGAAATAGTTGCGGGCTGTAGCTTGTGAGATGGCTACAGATCTCATTGCACAAGGCGGGAAGGGAAGGTAGCGGAAGACATGAATGGTTTGTTGACAGTTTTGCAGAGAGTTTGTCAGCCAAACTAGGTATATAACTGCAGTGCCGCTTGACTTGGCCTCATGCAAGAGTAGCTGCTTAAATGGCACAGGTGCTCTCTTTTTAGTAATTGCAAGCTTTTTAAAAAAGTAGCAGCTCTGTAAATCAAGCTGTTTCTAGAATGTCCACATGGGGAAAAAGAAAAAAGGAGGAAAGAACGAAAGAGGAAAAGCAAAATTTCATTACTCTTTTAACGGGTTTATTTTGTTGTGAACTTTCATGGATCAAAATTCACCTCTTCAGATTCTAGAGAGAGGCATGGACCAGTTTGTCCTGGTCTGTCATGGTTTGTAAAGGTGCAACACAGGTGCTGCTGCATCTGTTCCCAACCTCCTCAGTCGATCTGCCACTCACCAGGCTCAGCTTATTTGCTTTTTCCACCTCCTTGGCTAATCTCCCAGTCATGGGCAATAGCACAGACCACACTGCCCTGCCCTTTTGCCTGAGCAGGAGATCAGCCAAGAGGGTGGGGCAGAGACTCCTGAACTGTTGCCAGAAGTGAAAGATCAGTTGAGGAGGTGCTGGAAGGTAGTAAACAGGGCCAGGTGAGTGGTTGATTGAGCCACAGGAGGTGGGAGAGGGAAGCAATAGCACTTGTGCTGCCACTATACGAACTGGGACAAACTGGTGCAAACCAGTTCGTGTCCATCTCTACTTCAGACACACAGTTTTGGGGCCAAGAGTCCACACTATACCTCAGATTGCTCCAGTTCTCCCAAGATCACAGGTTGACCAATACCTTCCATTAGCACTGCCCTCTTTCCTACTTCAATAAAAATGGACAAGTGACATAGCGCTATATTGATAGAGCAATTTTGGCAGTGCCCAATTTGACAAGCATAATATATATACAGTAATGTATTTTAATTGTTGGAGAGGAGAGGTAATCACTTGAAGGGGATAGTCCTGCTGTACTGGGATACTGGGTCCCAGTGATATAGCCAACAACAAATTCTAAAAACTGGAGAAAAGTAATGCAACCAGAATGACTATAAAAAAAAACCACTAGCCACAGCTGATTGATCAAAAAAGCAACAAATGCAGATGAAAAAAGAATGGGTTTACTCATGATTAGCTGTGCATTGTGTTGTTTTGAAGTGGAAAGCATCAAATTTAAGTGTACCAATTTGGGCATAAACAATGACTTAGTTGCATCCCGGCTGGATTGCTGCAACACATTCTATGTGGGGCTGCCTTTGGAGAGTGTCCAGAAACCTCAGAAGATCCAAAACGCTGCAACCCAGTTGGTAACTGGGTCTGGTCTTGGGGATCCCATTAAAAGGCCCGGGTTCCTTTGCTTAGGCCAGGATAACTGTTTCCGAAGACACCATCTTTGGAACTGAGCAAAAAAATGCAAGGCAGTGCCTAGATGCCCTAAGCACATCCGATCTCGCCTGATTTTGGAAGCTAAGCAGGGCCGGCCCTGGTTAGTACTTGGATGGGAGACCACCAGGGAATACCAGGTGCTGTAGGTGCCTGGAGTAGGAACTGGCAAGCCACTCCCATATTCTTGCCAAAAAAACTCCATGGACATGGAGTCATGAAGAGTCGGTCACAACTGTAACGACGCAACACACAGACACAGACACAGACACAGACACAGACACACACACACACACACACCACACACACACACACACACACACACAAACACACACACAAACACACACCAAACACAGGGCAGAGCACACAAATGCAGTCCAGGAAGGCTGGAGGTCCATGAGGAAGGCTCAAGCAATTCCTTTAAGCATAAACATGTCTCAAAGTTTGCTCTGCAGCCCGGGGCAATGTGGTGTGAACATCATCCTACCTGCAAGACAGCTGGGCAGCGAGTGCAGCTGCAGACTGAAGCTGCTGCAGGATTAAAAAAAAAAGGGGGGGACAGCTAGGGATGTCAAGAGATAGCATATGGAAAAGGGTGTTAATGTCTTCCAGGAAAGCCCGTGAACGATGCGTGCAATTCTCTGTTTGTCTGCCAACAGGGATGGTTGTTCCCCCTCCCGTTCCATTCCAGCCCTGCTGGCTCTCCTGCCACACGAAAAAGAGTGCTTTTACACGACCCCTAAAATCCGAGGCAAAGGGCTCCCAGATCCAGAGCTTAAAAATGTTTTCCCACCAGCTCCGGACTTAAATCCGGAAACTAAAAAAAATTAAGTACGACCACACCCACCTAAGCGCATCCCAGCACCCTTTCCAAGTACCTGGCCTCCAGGAGGTAAAAAAATCTTCCAATGCAGATTGTAAAGCTGTGAGTGCCAGGCTCCCTCGCCTTCTGTTTGTTTTTTTGTCCCCACTGCCCCTTTAAGAGACAGGAATCACTGCGGGCTGCTCGGGGCTGGCAGACGGAGGTGAGCCTGCATTTTTTTCTCCCTTTTTTCCTCCCTCCCCTCACGCAGACAGGAACAATGGAGTGCAGAGGGGTGGGAACACAGGAAGAGCGACAAACCCCCATGATCTCTGGTCTGAATTTAAATTGCCACCAGATTTTAGAGGTCGTGTAAAAGCGCCCAAAGTCCAGTCCCCTTCGCAAAAGGAGGAGAGGGTTTTCTTGAGCCCTCCAGAGTTCATATTTTCCTGGCCGCTTCTCCGAGGTGGGCTTCCCGATTCCAGGCCCGGCAGGTCCTTCAGTTTTTTATTTGCACTGCTCTTTTGCCTCGGACGGCGAATTGGCACCGAATCTGAGAGCCCCTTCGGGTGTGCCTTGTACAGCTTTTCGAAGACGGAGAGACTGCAAGAGATTTTATGCCTGACATTTTATGAGGGTGGGAGAACAGTAAGGCACTGAACTATAATTAAACAAAAGGGTACCCCACCCCTAAGCCCCACCTGAACACTTCATTGTCTCTCTTTGACAAAGTGGTTGGATTCAGTAGACTGAAATCTGGTCCTGGATATCCAAACTAAGGATAGGGAAGTTTGTGGCACCCCCTACAGTATGGGAGGAGGAGTGAAAATTGACCTCCATCCCCCCCAACCCATCCACCCCAGTGACTCCATATTTACAAAAATCGCAAGCAAAAAAATCAAAGAAAAGCAAAACAAAACAAAATACACAAAACATGTGGCACCTTAAAGAATAATGCCAGATCTAAGCACTGGAAATAATTAATTTAAAATAATTTGAATCAATGTACTGAGCCCTCCCAACTTTTCAGGTTCTGAGACTCCCTTGGACGGACTCCCTTTTGATGTTGAGAAGCCTTTGGCGGCGGCCTTGGAAAGTAGTGGTGGTGGTGGTGGTGGTGAAATGTAATAGGGACAAAACACAATCAGATGGTTACCACTGGGATTGGGGCCACAACCAGCGATTTGGGTCTGATTCTTTTCACTGTTAAAATCTTTCCATCTTTAGGCTCTAGGATCTGAGATGTTCTTGGACCACTGGACCACTAGAATTCATCTGTCTGTCTGTCTGTCTGTCTGTCTGTCTGTCTGTCTTTACCCTGCTTTTCTCCTGAAAAGGACTGAAGGCACCACACATCATTAAAAAGACCATGTTTAAAAGCTAAAAACAGTAAGGGCTCTAATATTAGAATGCTGACAACGGTGAACAGAATCAAGACTAAAAATGCATCTAAAAGGAACGGAGCACTACAGGGGCCCTAGTAGAGAGCACAACCAATGGTCAGGGAGGCTGGGATTTGTAGTCTAAAGATATCAAGGCCCCTGGTTTCAGAATCAGTACTGTGGATCTTTGACTGAGACAACAGGACTCTCATTAGCTCTCCAGTCATATGACCTGCATCTCCCAAGTCTGCTGTCCAAGGTCCTGACAGTTCCTTGGTGTGGTAGGACTTGACTCATCTAGTTTCTGCCCTGCTTAGCCAGAGGTGTTGCAGTTCACCCTCCTTGACCTTTCTTCCTTGGGTGCAGAACTTTTTCCAACTCCCAGGATCTCCTACCGATGGACATGCTTGGGTGGAAACTTCCCCTCACCAAATTTAATTGCCCCAACTCTGGCATAATCGGCAGTGCAGTTGCATGAGAAGCCAAGCTCACTGACGTCAAACCCTTCTGTCCTATATCCTACATTTCCATTTGTCTGATATTCTTGTTCTCCTGTAGAGTGGGAAGCTGGATGGATAGCTCAGTGGTTTAGCACTCTGGTTGGGGAACCAGAGGTTGAGAGTTCGATTCCCCACTAGGTCTCCTACAGAGCCAGCCTATGTGGCCTTGGATAAGCTGCACAGTCCCGGGGCCTCTGCCAGAAGGAGGGACGGGAAACCACTTCTGAGTATTCCCTGCCTGGAAACATCCTAGAAAATTGATCCTACAGATACGGAGTTCCTGCTTTATGGTCATGTATAATGACAATGTTTGCCTGTCTGCATTTTGAACTACAAGCAACCTACCTACCTACCTACCTACCTACCTACCAACCAACCAACTAATCGATCAATCAGATAAAAAGACTTTTCACAATATTCTTTCCAGCCCCCAAAATGTCAATATATTTTCCAATACAATTTGTATTTGAGTGAACTCATAGAACTGATAGAATCATAGAGTTGGAAGAGCCCTCAAGGGTCATCTGGTCCAACTCCCTGCCATGCAGGAACCCCTGTCACAGTATTTCTGACAAATGTAACATTGTATGAAAGTTTTGTAACTATGTCTGTGAAGAGTTACAGTGTAAAGCTCAAGATGTAATTCAGCTGAGATAAAAGTAATTAGCTAATGATGTGGTGCACCTTGATTGGTTGAAAGTCAGTATATCAAGAAGTAGCTGAGAGCAAGACTTTGCCCGACGTAGGTCAGTTACCTCTGATACTATGTCAGGTTATTCTGCTCACTTTTCTTACCCTGTTACTCTGCTAGACCTGTTGTAAGTCAGGTTATGCTTCTATGTATGTTCTGTGTTTTTTCTCTGTATGTTACACTATGTTGTGTGTTTATATTGTTTGCCAATGAGTGCCTATTTTATTTATTTATTTATTTAACTTATATGCCGCCCACTACCCAAAGATCTCTGGGTGGCTTACACTCCAAAGAATTAAAACAATTTAAAATAGTTAGAAGTAAAATATCAATAAATCATCAAGCAATAATAAAAACCTTACACTAAGATCATTATCCTAAAATTGTCATCAGCGGACCCACCATCTATATTGTATCTATCAATTAAAAACCTTCTGGAACAGGAAGGTTTTTACCTGGTGCCGGAATGTAATCAGTGTTGGCGCCAGGCGGATCTCAATTGGGAGGGCATTCCATAGCTTGGGGGCAGCTGCAGAGAAGGCCCTATGTCTACAAGCCATCTCTCTCACCTCTTTGAGGGATGGCTCTTTCAAAAGGGCCCCCTGGCTCGATCTTAATTGCCAGGTAGGCTCGTATGGAATACGATACATTAAGTTCAAATTTTTACCTAAAACTTGGCTGTGTTGGATCGTTGTGTTTCCCTGGGGTTTCCGCTGGGTTCTGCTTGCTCTTCCGTACTCAGTAAAGAGTCAAGGGTGCGCATATCAGGACACAAAGCATCCCTCAGGGGATGCCCTTCCTTATTACCTGCCCTAGTTCTCCAAAGAAAGTGTTTTCTGTTCCACAGCCCTTTTCCACTCCCCCCCCCCATGGCCTAAAGGTATAGCCACTACCTCAAACAGCATGGTTAATGGGCATGAAAGCTGTCTGGCGTAAGGTGGGAGTTAAAGCATATCACAAATATTTGGGTAGGGTTTCCACCTTGCTCCTTGCTGCATCTGGCTGGCATCATTTGGAGCCCAGAAGTACATGTCAGAGAGGGTTGGGGGTGGGGGGGGGAGAGAGAGAGAGAGAGAGAGAGAGAGAGAGAGGAAATCCCTCCTAAAACGAAATGGAGCTGCGCACTGCACAGCCTGGGAAAGAGATTGGGGAGAATTATAGCAAGAAGTCCCTGAAGCCAATGCAGGTGCAGTGTTAAAAAGCAGGGGAGGGGAGGGCCTGAAGAGCTTTCGTGCTGGCATAAATCAGAGGTCCGTCATGCACACGGAAAGAACTAGAGCAGAAGTGGAAAAGGTGGAAGACTAAGCAGGGGTGTATCATGGGCCCACTCTGCTATGTGGAGAAGTCTAAGACCACCACCACCACCACCACCACCACCACCACCATCATCATCTTAGAACTGCAGCACGGGAAAAGACCTTATGGAGTGCCGAGTCCAGTTGTTATCAAAGAGGCCCGGTGGGCAATCGAACACCCAACCTGGGATTCTGCAGCCAGGCACCTAAAGCAATTTTGCTATCCAGCAATTCCGGATCGTGGAGGCTTTGCGGGAGACGTCAACACTGAAGCCAGCCCATTTTCAAAGATGATACATTAAAAGGAAATGCTTCCGTGCAATCACCCTCGCCTCTTTCATGCCTAAATGCAAGGCGTGTTGGGGAGACAGGACAGCAGTTTTCAATTACCTGGAATGTGGTCCTACAGAGGAGAGGCAGGATGTGTTCTCGATCAACCCAGACAAAAGAAAAAATATTTTTTTACCCAGTGTGTTGTTAGTCTGTGGAACCCCCTGACACAGGAGGTGGTGACAGCATCTGGCCTGGATGCCTTCAAAAGGGGATTGGACAGATTCCTGGAGGAAAAGCCCATCACAGGTTACAAACCATGATGGAGATGTATCATCTCCAGGCTTAAAACTGGGGTACTTCAAGGGCCAGATGCAGGGGAGTGGTATCAGGAGACAGAGATCTAGTCTCATGCGCTCCCAAATGCATCTGGTGGGGCCACTGGGAGATACAGGAAGCTGGACTTGATGGGCCTTTGGCCTGATCCAGCATGGCTCTTCTTAGGTTCTTCTGTTCTTATGTGGAGTGCAGGACACATCACAATGGACTCCAAGCACAGGAAACCAGATGCAGGCTGAATATCAGAAAAAAATTCCTAAATTTTAGAGCAGTATGACAGTGGAAGCCATGGCCCCAAGGGTTGGTGAGTGCTCATAACACTGGAGGCATTCTGGGGAAATTTAGAAAATGGCCTAGCAGATATCCCATGGTTTGTATTCCTGCCTTGAGCACGGGGTTGGATTGGATGGCCTTAGTGACCCCTCCCAACTCATTTTTTCTATGACTTACATACAGCATGGAAAAGTTATTTCAGGCATGTTCAAACTTCGGCCCTCCTGATGTTTTGGACCACAACTCCCAGAATTCCAAGCTTGTATTTCCAGTGGCAAAGGACTGTGGGAGTTGTGGTCCAAAACATCTGGAGGGCCGAAGCTTGGACATGCCTGCGTTATTTTGTTGGATAAAAGCTTCCAGAACCGGTTGGAGAAGCTGTCACTCAACCAAGTAACTTCCCCAGGCTTTGCCACGTGTTAGTGAATAGAGATGGGCACGAAACGAGCAATTTTTCATTTTCGTTTTCATTTTTTCATTTCATTACGTAACAAAACGAAAAATGAATTTTGTCTCCAAAATGAAAGGAAAAGAACCGAAACAACAGAAATTTTGTCGTGCGTTTCATTTTCGTTGCGGCAAATACATTGAACTGTAATGAATGCTAACGAAACAGCAATTTTTTGTTTTCGTTTTCGTTTTTTCGTTTCATTACGTAACAAAACGAGAACGAAATTTGTTGCAAAAAATTCACAAAAAATGAAAACGAACCGAAACGGACCCCATAAACGACAAACGAAACACCATTTTTTTTTAGTCATGCCCATCTCGATTAGTGAACATCATGCCTCCCCCAGTGCAGATGTTTGCCAAAGAAAACCTTACCCTGTCATGTTGGTAAGTGTCAGCCTCAGAGCAGGGAATCTGGAGTTCGAATCCTTGTCATGCCATGAAGTTTATTTGGGTCTGTTGCTCTCTTCTTGCCTCGCCAACAACCCCTACCCCGAGGTTGTGAGTAAAGGGACAACCAGACCCACGTGGTTTTAAGCTTCCCTGCTGGTAGAAATGTATTGAATAAATAAATTAGCCAACACTTCACAGATGAAACTCATATCAAGTTTGCAATATTCTAGTTCTCATCCTCAGGACCAGAACTGGTCTTGAAGACTTAGTACAATGGTTTATCCATTTCCCCCCGATTGGTTTTGTCCCAGTCAGCGCCTCCCAGTCCTTGGTGCTGCAGAGGGCGACTCTGAGAGGAACACGGAAGTTGTCAACCAGGGACTGGGCCTTCTCAGTAGCGGCCACCCTTGGATTTCTCTCCCTGTGGAGGTGCAATTGTTCGTCACCCTCCTGAGCTTCCGAAAGGACGTAAAAACTGGCTTTTTTACCCCAGCCTTTACAAATCCCGTCCCTTTGCAATCTTGATTTTGTGGCAAATTGATGCTGGCCCATGATATGCCCAAGGCATTTTTGCTCACGACCTAGGGTTCAATACCAGGTAGCAGGCTCACGGTTGACTCAGCCTTCCATCCTTCCAAGGTCGGTAAAATGAGTACCCGGCATGCCGGAGGTAGGAGGGGACAATGTGTAGCCTGCATAATTAAACTGTAAACCACCCAGAGAGTACTTGAAGTGCTATGAAGGTTGTATAATTGCTCACCCAAATGTTGGAAATGTAAACATGACAGTGGTACCTTTTATCATATGTGGTGGACATGTAAAGAGGCAAAGGCATATTGGATAATGGTAAAATTATTTTTAGAAAGATATTTGAAGATTAAGTTAGAGCTTAGACCAGATTTTTTTCTATTAAATATAGTAGATGTTAATATCTCATATGACCAGAAATATGTACTCCATCATGTAATAGTTGCTGCAAGGATATTGTATGCAAAATTTTGGAAACAACCAGAAGTGCCAACAGAGAGAAACTTCCACGAAAAGATAAGAGAATGTATTGAAATCGACAGACTCTCCGGTTTTCTAAAGGGAGACTATGATGAGATTTCCCGGAAAAGATGGCAAGAGGTAACAAACTTATTAGTATTGTGATATTATTTGATGATTTGTGAACATGTTAAACTGTTATTTTTGGCTTGACATACTAAATGTAATTTTTATAGTGTATTTCCTCCCCCTCCCCCACACCCTCCCTCCTCTGCCCCCCCCCAAAAAACCCCAATAAAATTACTTAAATAAAAAAAATGAAGTGCTATGAGGTGGTATAGAAGCAGAACACTTTGCTTTGCTTTGTTTGTTTTGGTTTATAGGTCCATTTTTAAAATGCTATAGATCAGTGTTGGCGAACATATGGCATGGGTGCCAAAGGTGGCACTCAGAGCCCTTTCTGTGGACATCCAACATCACCCCTTCACAACCATTTGTATTCAGGTTAAATTGCTGTATCGGCACTTTGCGAAAAATCAATGGGTTTTGAATCGCAGTTTGGGCACTTGGTCTCTAAAAGGTTCGCCATCACTGTTATAGATATTTGTGACTTTCTGGAAGCCAGAGTAGTGGCTTGTCCAGTAAATGGGAGGGGTATAAGCCTGAGCAAATAAATACAAATAATAAAGAGGTGACCCTGGAAATAAAAATAGTGAGCCTGGAAAAGTGTACTTCTACAAAAACTGAGCAGTGAAAATTGCAATGGGTGCCCACAGGCTGCTTGGGAGAACACTCTAATGGTGCCTGTTGTTGCATTTATGGCTTGTTCGGTTGCCTCTGACCCACTCAAATTGAGGTTTGGGAGAGTCAGAACAGATAAAAGAAAATATTCAGTTTCTTGTTAGTCTGTGGAACTCCTTGCCATGGGATGCGGTGACGGTATCTGGCTTAGATTCCTTTAAAAGGGGATTGGACAGATTTCTGGAGGAAAAGTCCATCTCAGCTGACATCCATAGAATCATAGAATTATAGAGTTGGAAGAGACCTCAAGGGCCATCTAGTCCAACCCCCTACCATGCAGGAACAACCATCACAGGACTCCCGAGATATAGCCATCAAGCCTCGGCTTTAAAACCTTCAAAGAAGGAGACTCCACCACCCTGCGTGCCATGGAAAACAAACCTATTCCCTCTTAATATGACATCCTTTCAAATATTTAAACATATCTATCATATCCCCCCTCAGCCTTCTTTTTGAAAGACTAAATATTCCCAGTTCCCTAAGCCATTCCTCATAAGATATTTCTTCCAGACCCTCAACCATCCTGGTCGCCCTCCTCTGCACCCGCTCAAGGTTGTCAACATCCTTTTAAAATTGAGGCGCACAGAACTGGACACAGGACTCCAGTACTTGGTCTGACCAAGAGCAGAATAGTGGTACTATCACTTCCCTTGATCTAGACACGATGGTTCTGTTGATGCAACCAAGAATCGCATTGGCTTTCCTGGCTGCCACATCACACTGCTGACTCATGTTCAATTTGTGGCCCACCAAGACTCCCAAATCCCTTTCACAGGTACTATTTTCCAGCCAAGTATCCCCCATCCTATATCTGTGCAATTCGTTTTTTTTTTTTTACCTAGATGTAGCACCCTACATTTCCCTCTGTTGAAATCCATTTTGTTAGCTTTGGCCCAGCACTCTAATCTGTCAAGGTGTTTTTGGATTTTCATCCTATCCTCTAGGGAATTAGCAACCCCTCCCAATTTGGTATCATCTGCAAATTTAATTAGCATACTCTCTATTCCTTCCTCCAAGTCATTAATAAAGATATTGAACAGCACTGGACCCAGAACAGAACCCTGGGGCACCCCACTGGTCACATCCCTCCAAGCTGAAGAGAGGCCATGATGGGGAGCCGTGTGACCTCCAAGCTTAAAAGGAGGGTATTTCAAAATGCTAGACATAAGGGAGTTGCATCAGGAGACAGGGATCTAATTGTCTCATGTGCTCCCAGACTGGCATCTGGTGGAGCCACTGTGAGAGACAGGAAGATGGACTAGATGGGCCCTTGGCCTGATCCAGCAGGGCACTTCTTAGGTTCTTATGGTAGCCCTATTTACCGATTATGAGGAAACAGCACACTTAAGTGTCCGCAAACAAAACCTTAAAAAGGACAGGAAACCCATATCCAGCTGGCCACTTTCCAACTCAAAATGCCCTGGTAAGGAAAAAGGCAGTCGAGGGGAGCCATGCCTCCAGAGAGTCCTTTTCGATGTATCATCATCTGCACTTTGTCGCAGACACGCCTCTCTTCTAGTTTTTTCCGTTCCTGGCCTGTAATGGTTGTACAGCTTGATGCAAAACTTGTAAACACTTTTGGATGCCTCTTGATCTCGTGCTCAGAGGACAGATGCTTTGAGTGTGTTGTTGCTGATTCCGTGTCGCCACCCCTATTAAAAGAGACGGGCCCCTTTTGAAGGGCTTGGCCTGCAGTACGTTAGCTTAGGCTCTGCCCGAATATTCAGAAACTGAAATTCTCAGTGCCAGAGTCAAACCCCCATCTCTCCCTCCTTCCTGGCAAGGTTTTGCCAGTTCCTGCTCATAAGAGCCCCTGCAAACAATGTGTCACATAAATATAGAAACCAATCGGAGGGTATTTTTATCCCCGCCGCCGAAAGCTCTGCTTTTCAGTGATGGGACAATAAACATGCCTGTTCGGATCGAGAAAGCAGAGACGCATGGAATAACACGAACTTGATATCCTGTCAAAGGGCCAACGGATTTTTTTCTTTTAAAGCTGTCTGCTCCTGAACGTTGGTCGTGAATTTGCTTGGTCTGTAGGTTGTTTCTCAATGTGTGGTCAAGCTTTCCTTGAGATAACCTGTAGATCTGGCTGATTAAAAGAAAGTGCCCACTGTCCTTTTGTTTAGAGGATAACTTTTCTCTCTATTCCTCCCGTTTCCTTTCCAGATTGAGTGGATCCAAGTCTTGGAAGGAAATGCAAATCATTAAACTAATTGGGTCAGCTTTTGGGGAGACGGCTCCTCCAGCCCTGGCCTTGGAGCAGAAAACAGGGCTCTTGAACACAATGGGAATGCTTCGGAAATCCACATTCGACCCACGCCACCCCCTCCCGTGGTGTCACGGGAGACCTTCGAAAATAATAGTCGGATTCTCTTGGGATCCTGTCTGTAGCTCAGACAAAAGTACAAGCCAGGACAGCCAAGGGTTGCGGCACATAGGCAATTATCGGGAGGGAAGGAAGGATTGTGTCAGAACGAAAATCCAGTGCAAAATTCATCCACAAAGAATAATGCGGGCAAAAGTTGCTTCTTAACTCTTTTCTCTGCCCTGGGCAAAATCTGTATATCTCTCGAGCATGTTTCTCCGTAATAATAATCACGTGCTGTCATGTCAATTCTAACTTGTAACAACCCTTTTTCAGGATTTTCCAGATAGAGAAGTGGTTTCCTATTTCCTTCGTCCAGGAAATGGTAGCCCTGGGACTACCATGCAGCTTGCCCAAGGCCACCCAGGCTGGCTTTTGTGCCAGAAGGGTCCAGTGGGGATTCGAACTCCCAACTCAACTCACTGAGCTTCCCTGACAGATATTCCCCACCACCACCACCACCACCTCGGCATTGAGCAGGCAGTTGAATTCCACGACCTCAGAGGCCCCTTCTATGACAGAAGACCAGCAGAAAAGAAGGGTTAAAAATGGCTGTGCACTAATGGCGCCTTTCCTGCCTCTGTTTCCTTAAATATCTCCTGTGGCTCTGACTTTCAAAGAGGAAGATGCAAATGGCAGCAACCGCCTTCTCCCTCCAAGGAAGGGAATATGCCATATATTTCATGTCTCTACTTTTTATGCTGTAATGACTCAGGTACTTGCTGATCTCGGAGCCTTTCCCTCACGGGACGCTTTGCCAAGGGAGTGGTGGAGGCTCCTGGGAGTCGCCGTCCAGGAACATCTGGGGAGCCACAAGTTGAGAAACACTGGCCTCGCCAGCCAGCCCATGGGCTGAGTCTGCCACCCAGGTCCTCCAGCAGGCTTCTCCACGGGCATCGTTGCCTTCCTGGGACATCCTGGAAATCTCAAGCAATTGGTGGGAGCAATGATGGCGTTGGGTGGGGGTGGGGTGGGGTGGGGATATGCCAGGCAGTGGGGGAAGCAGAGATGGGGCCAAACCTCTACAGATCACGGACCGGTTCATTTTTCCGAGTGGTGACAAACCACCATCTCTGTTGTCATGGGGTGATAAAAAACGGGAGCCCGTGGCTCACTAAATGCCCTACAGGTTCAAACCCGGGGTTCAATCCAGGCTCAAGGCTCATGGTTCAGCCTTCCATCCTTCCGAGGTCGGTAAAATGAGTACCCAGCTTGCTGGGGGGAGGGGGCACATTCATTCATTCCTGCCCTTCTATCTATCTATCTATCTATCTATCTATCTATCTATCTATCTATCTATCTATCTATCTATCTATCTATCTATCTATCTATCCCTTCCTTCCTTCCTTCCTTCCTATCTATCTATCTATCTATCTATCTATCTATCTATCTATCTATCTATCTATCTATCTATCTATCTATCTATCTATCTATCCTTCCTTCTTCCTTCCTTCCTTCCTTCCTTCCTTCTATCTATCTATCTATCTATCTATCTATCTATCTATCTATCTATCTATCTATCTATCTATCTATCTATCTATCTATCTATCTATCTATCCCTTCCTTCCTTCCTTCCTATCTATCTATCTATCTATCTATCTATCTATCTATCTATCTATCTATCTATCTATCTATCTATCCCTTCCCTTCCCTTCCTTCCTTCCTTCCTTCCTATCTATCTATCTATCTATCTATCTATCTATCTATCTATCTATCTATCTATCTATCTATCTATCTATCTATCTCAAGGTGCTAGCCAATCAGTGCTGTGCACAGTCTCTTCAACCAACAGAAACGGGAAAGCTACTGTTCTCTTGTGCTCAGCCTTTAAGAGAAGATTTAATGCTTGACTCAAATGTGAACGCGGAAATGTTACTGGGGGAAAGATTCTGGGAGATATACTATGTTTTAAAAAACAACAACAATGTTCCCATATTCAGAAGCTGTTACTTCCCCAGTGCTTTCAAAGTTACTTTATTCCTAGACTGCTAGGAACCGTCCAGCACGGCCACTGATTGGAGAGGTAGACCAAGCCAGTAATTGTTCCAAGTGCTTGGGCTTCCATAGCAACAGGGACAACACATCTGTCTAGGACTTATGATTACTTTCAGCTCAAGAACATCTGGAAGGGCACACCTTGCTCATTCTTGGCCTGCATGTTTCTCCTAGCTTCAGAATATACTGGCTCCTTTCCCTTCAAGTAATTCCACCTCTAAATTTTCTTTTGCTAAATAATGTGATGAGTGCCAGCTCTTTTTTCCACATGGTTATTTCTAGGTTCAACCTCTATCATTGAACATTTAGCAAGCAAGGAGATGACGGTGTTCTGCATGTTAGAAGAACCTATCCAGACTGGCCTATAGATCAGTACATGGATCACAGTTGAACCAAATGATGGCGTCCAGATGTGTTTCTGCTTAGATCGATCCATCCTGGTCCTTTAGGAGCTGTCCCACACCTTTCTGGCACAGCAGTAGGGCATGCATTTTTGTTGGTAAGATTCAGCATGATTCCCAGTTATTCCGTTGTGCAGCATGTGCAGATGGCTGGTTTGCACCTAAAGGGAGCTGTGGGTCACGTTATCAGAGGTGACAGTTCTGTGATGCAATAGGTGGGTTGTGACACTAAAAAGGAGGAAGGAAAAATTCACTCTTCTGTTTCTAACTCCTTCTTTTTGATATTTTCCTAACTGATGTAGCGCCATTCCAATACCATGCTGGGTGGGTGGGTTGCTCTTTCAATATATCCAAAAGAAAAGCCCCTGCATAAATGATGGCCATGAGAAAAGACAAGAAAAGACAAGAGCCTTCTCTGTGGCTGGCCCAACGCTATGGAATCATCTTCCAGCAGAAGTGTGCCTAGCAGAGTCCCTGCCTGCCTTCCGGAAGGCTTTGAAAACTCTTTCATTTGATGGAATCAAACTGTTGTTTATCTACTTATCCCATTAGCTTTGTAACTTCTAATTTGTTTTCTTTTCTTCAGTCTGCACCATAATAAATAAAATAAATAAATAAAGAAGGAGTCTGGGAGATGAGTCATAGCAACTCAACTTCTTTTCTTGTGGGATCAAAATGTTTATTATTATCAGTACAGTCTGAGGAAGGTTTCCAATTTATATTTCCCCATCCTGGTCTGAATAGGCTTGTTAGGTGGGCAATGGCCTGAATAAGCTCATTAAATACTGTATTGTCCTTTACTATTGTAAGCCGCCTTGGGTTCTTTTCCAAGGAGAAAAGCAGTGTAAAATATTCATAAATAAATAAATGTACAATGACCTGGGATGTGTGAAAGTCCCAGCTATGGAACCTTTCCCAACACCCATTAGGTATAGGTTGTTAGTTGTGGCCTTCCTGGTGGAGGTGTGAAGTGCTCCTGATTTGTCTGAGGACTCATGACAGGACAGCTTGATAAGGAGCAGACAGATTGTGCCTGAGGCCCCCACCTCTGTTGAGAGAGGGCTTTCAATGCACACATGAATGGCTTCCCTGACCCCATTCTCTGTCCGAGATTTGTACATTTTTGTCTTTGAATGAGTGCCCTTTGCCCTTCAAATGAAGGTACACTGCTGATTCTGGTCCTACACTGCAGGGCTTCATGGACCAATGCCATCAATGCAGATCCCCAGCTGAGGGGAATGGGTTGGAAGGAGGTGTTACCTCTTTTCCAACTCATAGAATCATAGAATCATAGAATCATGGAGTTGGAAGAGACCTCAAGAGCCATCCAGTCCAACCCCCTGCCATGCAGGAACCCCCATCACAGTATTTCCGACAGGTGGCCATCCAGCCCTTGCTTAAAAACCTCCAAGGAATGAGACTCCACCACCCTTCCCAGCTGAGGAGCATTGGTTGGAAGGAGGTGTTACCTCTTTTCCATCTCATAGAATCATAGAATCATAGAATCATAGAGTTGGAAGAGACCTCAAGGGCCATCCACTCAAACCCCCTGCCATGCAGGAACCCCCATCACAGTATTTTCGACAGGTGGCCATCCAGCCCTTGCTTAAAAACCTCCAAGGAAGGAGACTCCACCACCCTTCCTAGCTGAGGAGAATTGGTTGGAAGGAGGTGTTACCTCTTTTCCATCTCATAGAATCATAGAATCATAGAATCATAGAATCATAGAATAGAATCATAGAATCATAGAGTTGGAAGAGACCTCGAGGGCTATCCACTCAAACCCCCTGCCATGCAGGAACCCCCGTCACAATATTTCTGACAGATGGCCATCCAGCCTCTGCTTAAAAGCCTCCAAAGAAGGTGAGCCCACCACCCTCCATGGCAACTCCACTACCCTCACTCCAGTACTTCTGTCTTCTGCCGCTGCCCCCAAAAATACTTTGTGGCCCCTTCCCACAGGAGAAGAGAGGGATAAGAACATTTTAAGGGCAGGCCAGGTCTAAATCCCCTTGTCTGGACAGGCCCTTGCTCTCTGCTATCTCGTTCCAGCTCCGGCAGCCCTGTTTTACTCCGTTGACTAAGCTTTCTGATCGGCCGCCAAACAGATAAGGGAGGGAAGTCCTCGTGCTCCAGATTGAAGACCTCAGGTTCGACACGTTGGAACACTCTCGTGTTTTTTTCCTCTTTCAAGGTCTCTGTTGCTGGAATGCTTTTAACCATCTGGCTCTTCCGTGGCAAACAGATTTCCCCTTCACCTTTTTTTTTTTTGGGGGAGCAAGGTGTTCTTTTCCCATGCTTTTAATGGGATCCAGCTTTTATCGTCAACTTGACGTCCGGCGCCAACACAAATGAGAAGAGCAAAGAATGCGGTTCGGGATCCAAATCATAAAATGTTGCTCTTATATGTAAAAATAAAAAAACCCACTAATAAAATAAGCACCATCGATTTATGTGCAATTGACTCTTTGGGGATGTCTGCATTTAGCTGAGATCATTTTCGAAATAAAATGAAATGTCCCCCCCTCTCTTGATGCTGTTTGTTAGACAAAATGGGTATTAAATATCCTCCCTCCCTCCCTCTAAAGGGAGCACTCTCTTCTCTTCCTTTACAACCCACCTTGTGTATGCTTTGCATTTAAAGATGGATAAAATGATCCAAATGCAATATTCTACTCTTAACATTCTGCCCGTAAAAGTTTCATTCCACAGCATGGGAAATATATGTACTTTTGGCCACCTTGGTCTACTAATAAGTCACCAGGCTATCCATTGGTGACCCATAGCTCAATCTTCAGGGCTCACCCCCTCCCAAAATGATATAATAGAACTACAATGATTATGGACATCATAGAACAACTGAAGAATAGAATTGGAAGGGGCCTGTAACGCCACTGAGTCCAAGCAATGCAGGAACCCAAGTTTAAAGAAGATCTGACAGCCTTGTGGCACAGTGGTTAAATGCCTCTACTGCAGGTAAAACTGCTCACGACGACCTGGGGTTCAATCCCTGGTAGCCGACTCATGGTTGATTCAGCCTTCCATCCTTCTGAGATTGGTAAAATGAGTACCCAGAATGCTGGGAGCGGGGGCCATGCGTAGCCTGCACACTGTAATTAAAACTGTAAACTGTCCAGAGACTACTCGAAGTGGTATGGGGTGGTATATAAGCAGAACACGTTGCTTTGCTTTGCTTTCTATCTTTCTCTCAAATGCCTCCAGCCTTGGAGAGCTCCCCACTTCTTAAGGTAGGCATGTCCAAAGTCAAGCCCAGGGGCCCAATGCGGCCCAATTTCAAATTTCGAGTGGCCCGCGGCCTCTTCTGCCCACCGGCTCATTTTGTCACTCATCCCCACCAGCTGGCCCCTCCCCATACTGGATGGAGACACCAGCTTGCAGTTTTACAGTTTGCCTACCCTCCCTGCCTCTGTCCATCCCCCCCCCCCCAGCCACCTGCCTAGACTACCTGCCCCCGGCTCCATGAATGCAGCGTCCTCCCTGCCACCTTGCATGTTATAGAGACCTGTCCAAAGTCTGGCCCAGGGGCCAAATGTGGGAGGACCCGGGGCCCCGCATATTTTCACCTCACCAAATTTGGCCCTCCTTGCAAAATGTTTGGACACCCCAAGGTAATTGCTGACAAACTGGAACACGTTCACAGGCGGTCGACAAGGATGATCAAGGGGCTGGAAACGAAGATCATCACAGAGTCCAGGATGCGCAACAATGGGCTCAAGTTAAGAGAACCCAGGTTTTGGCTAAATATCTGGGGGAAAACATCCTAACAGAGCAGTACAACAATGGAACCCATGACCTCAAGAGGTGGCAGGTGCTCCAAAATTGGAGGCATTCAAGAGAAATTGGGACAACCGCCTGGCGGACATCCTTTGATTTGAATTCCTGCATGGAGCAGGGGGTTGGACTGGATGGCCTTATGGGTCTCTTCCAACATCACTATTCTATGATTCTGTAATCATTGGTTCCATTATTGTGCTGCTCTGACAGAATTTCTTTCCTGCTATCCCACTGAAATCTGGCTTCCTGTACCTTGAGCCCACTATAACGTGTCCTGCACTCTAGGCTGATTGGGAACAGATCCTGCCCCTCCTCTGGATGACAGCCCTTCGGATATTTGAAAAGTGCTCTCCTGTCGCCCTTCCGTCTTCTTTTCTCCAGGCTAAACTTGCCCAGTTCTTTCAGTCTTTCCTCCCAGGGCTTGGCTTCCAGCTCTCTGATCATCCCGGTTGCCCTTCTCTGAACCAGTTCCATTTTGTCTGCATCCTTCCTAAAGACTGGCATATAGAATATAAGAACATAAGAAGAGCCATGCTGGATCAGGCCAAAGGCCCATCGAGTCCAGCTTCCTGTATCTCCCAGTGGCCCCACCAGATGCATTTGGGAACGCACGAGACTAGATCTCTGTCTCCTGATACCACTCCCCTGCATCTGGCCCTTGAAGTACCCTGGTTTTATGCCTGGAGATGACACATCTGCATCATGGTTTGTCACCTGGGATGGACTTTTCCTCCAGGAATCTGTCCCATCCCCTTTTGAAGGCATCCAGGCCAGATGCCATCACCACCTCCTGTGGCAGGGAGTTCCACAGACTAACAAAGCACTGGATATGGTCTCTGAAAATGAAGAACAGACAGTTTATACGAGTCCTTTATTCTGCCTGTGCTTGAGAGGCTACTTGTGATGCGACTCTAGGAAATCCTGCAACTCAACCCAACAGGCATAAAGGACACTTTCAGCTACCATGTTCCATCAATAAAAAGAAGATGCCTTCTGAGAATCACCAGCATTGTGATTTAATTTATTTGATTGATTCCATTTGTATACCACCTTTCTCTCCAGGGGCAGACCTAAGGAGCCTCTTCTCGCTTTTGTCGAGACCTTAACGGCAGCCTCCGATTATGCATTACTTTTCCTGAATATTTCTGACTTCATATGCCTTTTTCTAATTTTAATATTTGGGAAAGATTACTTTCTTTTCCATTGCCAGAAGCAGAAGACTTCCTGAACAAACGGAGGGTGTTGGCAATCAGAGGATTTGCAATGTCGGTGTTCGCATTTGCTGTCCAAAAACTGATGTGTGTTATTGGAAAGTGTCAACAGATTCCCTTCTCTTTGGGTCCTTATGAAAAAAAGGGGAAATGTCTATCCTTTGGGGAAACTGAAGTGTTATTGGGGTGGAGAACGTTGGACACCTAGAGTCACTAATCTGGCTGTTATAGCATATGAAAAAAAAAGCTATAAATTCTCAATACCATAAAGAGAAGAAAATTCCAATATTTCAGTCATACAATGCACAATAACAGATACCATCTGCTGCATGTTATGCTTCAAGAAAAAAAATGGATGGGAAGCATGGCCCAGGGCATAGAAAAAATGTTCTGGCTTAAGAATTTAAGCCGATGGTTCTCATTGGGCACAGTTTCTCTATTTAGAACAGCTTTGGATAAAGAACAGATCATGCTACAGGTCGCCAACGTTCTACGAAGACAAGGAACTTGAAGAACCTTAGTCGCTCCAGATGTTTTGGACCACAACTCCCACAGTCCTCTATCACTGGCCATATAGGCTCGGAATCCTGGAAGTGGCCGTTCAAAACATCTGGAGGGCCAAGGGCTCCTCACCCCTGAGGCAGGCATCCATGTTAGGGCAGACAGACATCCCTGCTCAGGGACAGAGTGCAACTCTTGGTCCCCACGGGGGAATTAGGGTTCCCGATCACCTCAAAAGCATTCCTCAGAGACCAAAGGCTAGCCTGGTAAAGTCCGTTGTCTGTCACAGGCTGAAGGCAAGGAAATCAAAGGTGTAGGAGGCTGAGGGGACAATCTTCTTGTTAACACATTGTCAGTATTCCCTAGGACAGTGTTGGCGAACCTTTTAGAGACCGAGTGCCCAAACTGCGATTCAAAACCTACAATTTTTTTTGCAAAGTGCCAATACAGCAACTTAACCTGAATACAGGTGGCTGTGAAGGGGGGATGTTGGGTGCCCACTGAAAGGGCTCCGAGTGCCACCTTTGGCACCCGTGCCATAGGTTCGCCAACACTGCCCTAGGACAACCATTCTTAATGGGGGGCATATGGGCCCATGGGGACCCCTGGCACATTTGAAGGGGGCCACAGACAGGAACCAATTCTTCATACACCAGCTTATAAGGTTTATTACACTTACACAACCCTGATTCTATCTATCTATCTATCTATTGGAATTTGCAACAATGCTATCTATCTATCTATCTATCTATCTATCTATCTATCTATCTATCTATCTATCTATCTATCTATCTATCTATCTATCTATCTATCTATCTATCTATCTATCTATCTATCTATCTATCTATCTTCTATCTATCTATCTATGCATGTTTCCTTCCTTTCTTCCCTCTAGAAATCTGGTTGTTTTCTATCTATCTATCTAGGTCTCTATCTCATCTTCAGGCTCTGTTCTATCTTTCTTCTTGAAACAAAGCGTGATCTCAGTTGAAGTCCTTCTATCTATCTATCTATCTATCTATCTATCTATCTATCTATCTATCTATCTATCTATCTATCTATCTATCTATCTATTGGAATATGCAACAAAACATTCCTATCATCTATCTATCTATCTATCATCTATCTATCTATCTATCTTGAGTGTGTGTGGCTGTGGCAATTAAATAAATAAATACAGGCTGAGAATGGGTACCCTACTGCTTAGAAACCTGAAAGAAGCATGGCCCACTGCTAGGCAGCTGAGTCCCTTAAGCAACGTTGAGAGTTTGATTCCCCACTGCTGCTGCTGCTGCTGCTGCTGCTGCTGATGATGATGATGATGATGATGATGATGATGATGATGATGATGATGATGATGATGATTTTTAAAGGCCAGGCACAATCAATCAAATTTAAAAAAAAAAACATTGACTGATATTATAGAACAGACACAAGTTTTAACCCAAAAAGTGTCTGTTTAAATATCAGTGCAGTATGTGTGCTGTTTCTAATCACACCATTTTTGTAGCTCTGGTGGCATTACTTCTGGGATCTGCAGCTGCTTGTAATATTGTGTGAAATGTCTTGACATTGTTCCCAAAGCCCTGATGGGAACAGCGAGATGTTTCAACTGCAAAGCCTCTGTATTTTGCTAGTATTTTCCCATTCTTGAGCTTCCACTGAAATTGCAGTGTGAAAGAGCCAGACATTTATTCATTCTGTTACTGGTACTGTGCCTGGTGTATTATGTTCAAGGTGCCTATCAGTTTGGATCCAAAATTATTGTTTTGGGTAGTAGAGTATTCAAAAATACCAGGCACAGTCAATCGAAATTAAAACACTGATTAAAACACTGACTGGCATGTTGTTGTTGTTGTTGTTGTTGTTGTTGTTGTTGTTGTTGTTGTTTCCTAGCCTGTCTCTTTAAAAAGCCTCTGAATAATATGTTTGCCAGGTTATTTCTCATTAATATCTCAAGCAACATACCAAGAGAATCTACCTGTGTGTGTGTGTGTGTGTGTGTGTGTGTGTGTGTGTGTGTGTGTGTGTGTGTGTGTGTGTGTGTGTGTGTGTGTGTGCGCGCGCGTGCACGCGCGCGCATACTTTGCGGGATCTCATTAAGAAATTACAGAACATGATATTGAAAGTAATTTTCCGCACTCTTATTTTAACTGCTGCTGCTTCCAATCTTTTTCCAAAGATAACAAGATACATGCTGATCATCTGGAAGAACTTTTCTAGCAAACGTTTGCTTATCTAGCATTAATGGAACAGGGACAGGAGATAAAGTAAACTCATATGTTTATGAACAAGGAATAGAAATCCGAACTCATTTCATTCTCTGGTGGGAGCAAATCTCAATTTTTTTCCTCCTCAGCTGTAAAAAGCGGAGAGTTGTGTTGTGCTGTGATTCAACTTGAGTGTTTGAACTGGAAACATCACTCCTTGCACAAAAATGCAACCATTTGCACGTTTTTGAACAAATGCAACAACTGCTGCCTGGTTGCATGGACTTTTGAAAGAGAGATGCATCAGATTTTTTTAAAAATGTCTGATCTCTCCGCTAGTTGCCCTGTGATTGTCTAGACCAGTGTTGGACCTGGTGAGCTCTGGTCCATGGCATCACGAAGAGTCGGACATGACTGAAAGACTGAACAACAACAACAACAAATCCATGTTAGGACAGACAGACATCCCTGCCAAGGGACAGAGTGCACCTCTTGGTCCCCACAGGGAAATTAGGGTTCCGGATCACCTCAAAAGCATTCCTCAGAGACCAAAGGCTAGCCTGGTAAAGTCCGTTGTCTGTCACAGGCTGAAGGCAAGGAAATCAAAGGTGTAGGAGGCTGAGGGGACAATCTTCTTGTTAACACATTGTCAGTATTCCCTAGGACAGTGTTGGTGAACCTACGGCATGGGTGCCAAAGGTGGCACTCGGAGCCCTTTCTGTGGGCACCCAACATCGCCCTTTCACAGCCACCTGTATTCAGGTTAAACTGCTGTATTGGCACTTTGCGAAAAATTATTGAGTTCTGAATTACAACTTGGGCACTCGGTCTTTAAAAGGTTCGCCATCACTGGTCTAGACGCTAACTTTAAAAAAAGGGAATGGCGCTACATTTACAGAGAGCTATTTTGTGCAAAATAAAGAAATCTCATTTCAAAAAGGTCTCATTGTCATAATGGAAATGAGACCTCTTGCAGGGGCCGGAGATTCCTTCACAGGGTAAAAGTATGTGTGGCGGATAGAAGAAGTTGATCCAGACATTTTTTAAAATGAGTTTTATTTATTAGCTGTGGAGGAGACACGGACCTGATTCATCTGGAGCAACAGATGTCATTTGCATGAGACAAATTAATTGTGAAATTTGTGAAATTTGCTATTGTCTTTTGGAGTATTACATCAAAACGGGGAATGGAGATCAGCAGCTGTTGGATTTCCTATGTTTGCGTAAAGTGCTAAAGGTGAGGTGGAACAAAGAAACAGAAACAGAAAAATCATTGTTTTTTTTCAATCCTCAGATCCTCTAATTGATTCTGACAGGCCGCGGCACTAAGGATCATAAAATGGGTATATGGGACAGGACAAGTTGGAGGAAGGGGGGAAAAGGAGGGAGGAAGACATTCGAAAAGTCTCAAATATTTAAAAATATGGCTCTGTACAGCCTGTAAATGTGGTAGACAAAATACACCCCGTCTGAAAGATCTCTCTCTCTCTCTCTCTCTCTCTGTATGCCAAAACTTTCTGTCCTTTAATCGCAAGGTGGATAAGTAGCTTTTAACGATTCAAGAAGGTTTTGAATGTCTAGAATGGAGAATTAATCTGAACAGACCCGGATTTTTATAGGGGACGTGAAAGCGAGTTAGTTCTTCGATAGTTTTTCCAGGGGCGCTCCATTCCAGACTTCACAAGATTAACTGAAGGGGGAATAACTTGGAAATTGTGGAAACAGCCATGCCGATCTCTAAATCAGACAAGCTGAAGAGTGGAAGGGGGGAAAACCAAGAAAGAGAGAGAGAAAGAGAGAGATCCTGTTACGTAAAATATGTACAGGGCTTCAGGATTAAACTCATTAAAAGAACAGGCCGTCCTCAGATTCCATGGAAAACAATGTTCTACTGTGTGAAGTATATCCTATACTGGCTCATATTCACCCTGCCCCCATATATCCTTATATACACTATTTAAATTTCTTCCAAAAAGTAGGCTGAGATCCACCACAGACAAAATATCCTTTAGCAAAGGAATTAAGGTTAGATCTGGGGGAGAGGGTTTTGGACTACAGTTTCCAGAATTCCCTTGTGGGATTCTGGGAGTTGTGATGCAAAATAAGGATCACAGTCCTCTTTGGCGGTTACTTCACATCCATTTTGTCTCTGTTAGTGTTGCACTTAGGAGCGGTACAAAAAAATGTTACTTCACGTCCATCACGCAACCACTGAAATTTGTCTCGACCACTCCCCCAGAGCGGGTGCTAAGCGCGACAATCCTGTACCTGGTGCTGGGGTTGGGTTTTCCCTTGTCACTCTTTGTTCCCGCTTTCTGTTCCGAGACAAGACACCATGTAATAACAACTGTCACACAACAAAACATTCGTTTCTCTCAGAAAACTGTGTCCAGGGTTGTTTTTATTTTTACTTTTCAGAAGCGAAATATTGAAAAAGAATTTCAACCCCCCCCCCAAAAAAAAGGGAAACGAAAGCTAGACAAATTCAGTATTTGTCACAGTACAAGACTGTGAGGTAACACTTGTCACGAGACAAGTTACTACGACCATGGGAACACTAAAACAGGGACAAAGCCACGTGTTCGTGACCAACGCTGTCACTGTACAAAACTAGTCAGGAACAAAGAAGGACGTGAAGTAACCTCCTTTCAGATCTGGCTTTCATTTGGATTGTTGCCTTGAGCAGGGAGTTGAACTCAATGGTCTTATCGGCCCTTTCCAGCTCCATGATTCTATGATTCTATGGACATTGTCATTCGCTTATTAAGACTAACATATGGACTTCAAGAAAGGACACAACCTCAATTTACCTTTACCCTTCTTTCCGAGACCCAGTTCAGACATGTGTGTTATGTGCACTCAGAGGGAATTCCTCATCCAAAAACAGGGCAAAAACAGTCCTGCTTAAAATGTGGCACATACTAATTTATATAGATATGTTTGGGTCCAGGATCTGATGTGAGCAGCCATTTTGGGAGATAACAAGCATAATAATCTTAGAACTGCAGAGGTAGAAGGAATAGATCAGTGGTTCTCAACCTCTGGGTCCCCAGATGTTCCTGGACTGCAGCTCCCAGAAGCCTCCACCACTCACTGTGCTGGAAGGGATTTCTGGGAGTTGCAGTCCAGGAACATCAGGGGACCCACAAGTTGAGAACCAGTGCTATAGATCACCACCAGGTCCAGCCTCTATCAAGGAGGCACCACTGAGAATCAAACTCTCAACCTTTGGCTCAGCAGCCAGATGTTAAAACCACCCAACTCCCCAGCTGTTAAGAATACGACACAGGAAGTTTTGATTTCCCAATATCATAAAGTGGCTGTCATAAACCCACTTAATGATAGTGGGAGACTGAATGCAGAATTGCAGACATTGGTCTGTATTGAGACATCCAGTGACTGTAGGCGCTACTCTTTCTTTTCTGATGAGAGACCCTGCCCATGTTTGGCAAATCCAAATGACAATCTGAGAACTGCAGAGCTGGAAGAGAACCAGTGAAGATCCTAACTCAGTCCAGTCCTTGTCAAGGAGGCCCAGTGGGGAATCAAACTCCCAACCTCTGGCAGCGGTTTCCTTAAATCGCTGAGCTATCCCACAGTTCTTCAACTATCAGAGTTGAAAACAGCCTTGTCTCTTCCTCTTCACGGTACTTTCTCGAAAGCTCTGCAGAGTCTACCGAGAACCATGAATCATTTTTTTGCTCTGATGCAGAACAGAGGAGCAGCTCCAGAAAAATCAACCCAGAGAGATGATTTCACCCTTGAGTGCTCTTGTGAATTCTGCAGGAGTCTGAAAAGTGCTGAAGAATCGTGCCTGTCTTGATACCCCCTGTGATATTTGATTTCATGACTTGGAGCCTTCCCATCCATGGAAGGCAGAGCCGTGATCCAACTCAGAAAGGTCTACAATTTAAAAATTTGGACTATCGCTTAAATAGAAAGACAATAAATCAATATAGTGGGGAAGACTCAGGGAAAATTGCATTTCTGTCAAGCGATTCAATATCTTTGCAAATGATTTGGAAGAGGACGTAGAAAAGAGGATCCTTATCAAATTGTTGGTTGACGCCCAACGAGGAAGGGAGCAGATCCTCCAGAAGACAGAATCAAGATTCACAATCTCCGATTGGGCCCAAAATAAACAGTGGGAGTTTCAAGAGAGAAAAATATGCATTTTGACATTTAAGCAGGGAAATTCAGAGGCACAAGGATTGTGTAGTTTTAAAAGGGTAACTTTTCGAAATTCTGGTGCAGCAGTGAATATTTGGACAGCAACCCCTAGGCATCAACTTCTTACAGTTTTTTTTTTAATGATGAAGCCAGACTTGAATAATTGAATCAGAGATGCCCTCTAATGTTAGCCCAGTGGTGCAGTGGTTAAATGCCTGTCCTGCAGATAAAACTGTGCTCACGACCTGGGGTTCAATCCCAGGTAGCCGGCTCATGGTTGACTCAGCCTTCCATCCTTCTGAAGTCGGTAAAAGGAGTACCCAGCTTGCTGAGTGGGTGGGGACGACAATGTGTAGCCTGCATACTATAATTAAAAACTGTAAACCACCCAGAGACTACTTGAAGTAGTATGGGGCGGTATATAAGCAGACCACTTTGCTTGACTGCAGCCAAGATTCTGCTCACAAACTGAGCCCAACAGATTCAGAGAGTGCTTTGGGCAGTATATCATCTGCAGGATTTTTTGCTTTTGTAAAGTTCTCCGCCATTTCTGGTGAATTCACCTTCAGATTTTCGTACTCACCGTGAAATGGTCTTGGATAGAGCCAGCCACCATGGAGACATGGGGAGGGAGGGAGAGAAATCATAGAATAATGGAATCATTAAGTTGGAAGAGGTCAACAACGCTACTGAGTCCAAATCCCTGCTCAAGGCAGGAATAGAGATACATAGGCTATCTGCCAGATGGTTGTCCAATTTTCCCTTGAAAGCCTCCAGTGTTGGTGCACTCACCACCTCCCGAGGGCATGGGTTCCATTGTACTGAAATCTGGCTTCTTCTAACTTTATGCGATTGTTATGAACAAGACTCTGCTTGACACCTGAGTGACAAACCTAAGTACCAGGGAATCAAAAAAGCAAAAATCTATCACTTCAACAAATAATTGTACATAGAAAATAAGCCTTGAACAGTCTCCCCCCATTGCTTTCTTCCTTAATATTTTGTTATTCTGTGGGCAGGGATTTGTTCAATATGGAGGAGGATTCAGTCATGTAAGTCTGCATCTCCTATATTTTTTCAGACAGCCCAAATACGTTTACCAACTTCATGACAACTTTTTTTAAATTGATACAATATAGACTGATACATGGCAATTTTAGTGTAATGATTTTAGTGTAAGGTTTTTATTAGTGTTTTAATTATTTGTTGATGATGTTTTAACTATTTTAATTCTTTGATTGTAAGCCGCCCAGAGATTTTTGGATAGCGGGCAGCATATAAGTTATATAAATAAATAAATAAATAAATAAATAAATAAATAAATAAATAAATAAATAAATAAATAAATAAATATTGTCTCCAACCTGTGGCAGCAGTGGCAGCTGGTGATTCCAGTTTGTGGGGGGCTTGTGTTTGAATCCATTCCAGGTGCTGCACTGTACAGGAGCTATCCAGGGTGCTGAACCTATTGTGGTGTCTATGATTCAGCAACTCAGACAGCAAAGTGCAGAGTAAAACCTGGAATGGATTCCTAGTCCTCCTGAAATTGGAACCATTAGGGCACTCCTATGTTAGTGGATTCTGGAATAGACAAGTGCCTAAGTTTCAGAGGGGACCCTGGCCTGCCATAAACCGGACCAGATTTATTCTTGCTTTATTCCCAACCTTCTGACCTTGTCCCCTGAAACAAATGCCTGGAAGTTCCTCCAGGTTGGGGTCAGGGATCCTGACTTGCTCATTTTGAGGATGGTCGAGGCCCCTGCATAAGCCAACACAGACCCAGATGCGCTACCGACCACGCAGGTTCAAGCCAGTCCAGTAGTCAGAAAGGGATGTGCAGGCCCAGAAAGGGTGATTTGCAGTGGGCAGAGATGCAGGAATCTTTGAAGCACTGACTGGGGGAACCTGAGTATTGATACAGAGTATAACCCCTATATCCACGGGGGATTGGTTCAGGGAGGGGGTCATGGATACTGAGATCCATGGATACTAGTAGCAAACATTAAATATATAGTATAGTAAAGGGAGTTCAGAAAAAATATTTTTACCAGAACGGGCCACTATAGAACTGGCTGGGTAGCATGCTATATATAATATTTCCTACTGCGGATAAGTGAGACGACGGATACTGATTCCACTGATACAGGGTCCCACTGCACCTCGTCAATGGCTCCACAGTCTTTGGAGACAAGGGTGTGAAGGTGAGCCCACCTGCCTGGACTAATGTCTGCAGGGAAGCCTAGACAAAGTTATGCATCCAGGTGGTCAGCCTGGCAGTAAAGAGTTCTTTAATTAATCATATTTAGGGATGGGCATGACCAGAAAAAATGACATGTCGAGTTTTCGATTGTCGGGACGGGTCCGTTTCGGCTCGTTTCCATTTGTCGTGATAATTTTCAAAAATTTGTCATTTCCGTTTGTCGTTTGTCGTTTGGGTTGGGGTTAGGGTTAGGGTTGGGGTAAGTGGGCTCTGGGAGGCACCTCTCTGGGTGCCTCTGACGTCTGACCCACTAAGAAGGGAAGGGAACGGAAGCGTAACGCAAAGCCGCCGCGTACCATACATTACGTTAGGGTGGGGGGGTAAGTGGCAGAGACACCTCTCTCTCTGGCTGCCTCTGACTCACTAAGGGCCTTTTCACACGACCCCTAAGATCCGCTGGTCCCTTAAATTCGGACCAGAGATCTTGGGGGTTCGTTTCTGTTCCTGCGTCCCCACCCCTCAGTACTTCCTGTTCCTGTCGGCGTGAGGGGGAGGGGGAAAAAAAGGACAAAAGAAGCCTTTACTAACCTGCCGGTGCCGGTCGAACTTGCCACGAGCCCCGTTACTTCCTGGTTCCTTCTCAAGGAGCTCTTAAAGGGGCGGGAGGCAAAAAAACAACAGACAAGCCAGGAGAGCCCGGCACTCTTATCCGCATCAAATATTTTTCACCTCCAGAGAGAAGGTACAAGAAAAGTGCGCTGGGTCGCGCTAAAGTGGGCGGGGTCGCACTTAATTGTCTGCAAACTCCGGAGCTGGTGGGGAAACATTTCTAAGCTCCGGAGCAGGGAGCCATTTGCAGCGCAGCTTAGGGGTCATGTATAAACGCCCTAAGAAGGGGAGCGTACTAGCGTACTGACGTACAGGTTAGGGAATGGGATAGGGGTAGGGGATAGTGGGCTGTGGGAGGCACCTCTCTGGGTGCCTGTGACCCACTAAGAAGGAAAGTGTACTTGCGTACGGATCTGGATTAGGGTTGGGGTTAGGGTAAGGGCTAGGCTTAGGGTTACGGTTAAGGTTAGGGTGGGTTAGTGGGCTGCACCTCTGGGTGCCTCTGACCCACTAAGAAGGACAGTGTACTGGCATATGGGTTAGGGTTAGGGTTAGGGTTTGGGTTCGGGTTCAGGTTAGTGGGCTTTTTATGCCCTCTGGCACATCCAGAAGTCTCAGTCAAAACCTGGCCATGCAATTGGTGGAATGGGTCAAAAAAATTGCATGGTCCCATCCCATGGCCAGCCCATCATTGCACAAGTGTAAAAAAATAAAAATAAAAATAAAATAAAATAAAATCAATGGAGATGTTTTATTGCAAGAAAAACCCACTGCTGCTACTATAAAAATCAGGCATTTAAAATACCTAATTTTCAAATGTTTCTGTGGTGCTTTGGTGGGTTTTTGGACCACGATTTAAAAATAAACATTGTGGTTGCCATTTTGGATCCCCCCCACTGCATGGCAAATGGAGAAGACGAGGATGCCCCCCCCAGCCTGGTACCAGCAGCCCAGGACAGGAGAGGGGGGGAGGCCAGGGACCCCCCCAGAAACCACCCCTTTCTGGTAGGTGCCCTCACTGAGGCAGGCATATTTTGCCTGCTTTTTTGGCCAGGAATCAGGTTTTTTTAAAAAACCTTTTTTCTGTGCTGCTTGGCATTGCGCGATCGCCGCGATGCCATGAACGACGACGAAAAATAAGACCCAATTTTTCTTTTTCGGTTCGAGTTCGAGTTGGAGCGGAGTAATTCTCGTTACCGTTACCCGTTACGTAACGATAACGAGAACCGAAAACGGAAACGAGATTTTTGCCGCTCCGTGCCCATGTCTAATCATATTTAAAATCTGGTTGCAGCATTAAGCCACTCCACTGTGTGGCAATCTTGTCCCTAATGGGAATGGCAGAGCTGGGACTCTATGGTTCATCAAAACCATAAGGCCATTTGCATCCTATGTGTTGCACAGCTCTGATCCTGAGGCGGGGAGTTCCACAGACTTGGTGCACTTCCTGGTGATGCCTGACACGCATTTCACTCCCACACGCTCAAGCGTCCGGAAGGCTGTTCGCGGCTAAGGCGCCTTTCTCTGGCATGCAAACACCAGGCAAACCCATGCGTGCCCGGAATAGGGCTCCGGAGGGTAACGATGGCTTTTCAGGGAGGGTTTGTTCCCAAATATTTTTCTCTCTCCTTCTTCCACCTTGACCTGGAGGGATTTCCTCTCTATGTAACGCGACCGGGCTCGACCATCCATGAGTGAGAGAATATAATACAAGCTGTCAAGTCGTATTAAGTGCAGATCCAGCCGTTTGTGACCTCGAGGTCTGGTTTCGAAAACCGCAGCAATCTGTAGTGTGTCACAACTATGGATACTTTCGCTAGCGGGATGCCTGGCATGTTTTGGGGTGGATGGTGTGTGTGTGTGTGTGTGTGAGAGAGAGAGAGAGAGAGAGAGAGAGATTTTCAACAATTCCTCTTTGAAGTCAAGGGTTCGTTTTGAAGTGTTTGGTGCTGGGGCTGATGGGGGCGGGAGGGTGGAAGACAAGAATGGCAGGAAATTGTTCCCGGCCAGGAGGGAAAACTTAGGAACTGCATTCCAAAATGCTCTTCACCTAATAATACTTAATGTTCCCCCTCTCCCCAGCCCTGGACACCCCCACTTCCTAGCCACTGAAGGAACAGCATCATGCAGCAATGTGCCATCGGTAGAAGGCCGGTTTTGGATGCACAAGGCTGCACCTGGAAACTGAGCAAGATCTAAATAAATACTGTACAAAGTAAAAATAAAAAATAAAAAATAAAGACCAAAAACACAGTGGCACCATAAGGACAAACTTTTCTATTTTTTTAATGATAGCTACCATGGACACGTCCACGAAATATAACAACATACCAGTTAGTTTTGGAATATTGACTTAAATGATAACTTGACGTGTAACTTAAAGATGAAGAAAGGAGAGTTAAAGTTCCAGTGTAATAACCCCTCCAGTTCTGGAAGGGAGGATAATAAGGGACAATGTTGTTTAAGAGGTCCCGTTGGTGGAGAGGAGCACTGTTTTATTTTAGTTTTAATTTTATTTTTATTGTATCTTGTATTGTTCTATTACATAAAAAAATTAAAAAACCAGTTAGTCTTTAAGGTCCCACAATGTTTTTTCTCTTTCTTTGGTTCTTAATTTTTTGGCTTTTACCCATAATGCTTGCACAGACTACACTGCTATCCTTTCTACACCAGGAAAGGATTATTCCATTTTCATCACAGAGAGCAAATGGCTTTTCAGGAACAGTGAGAGATCAGGCTGTCCTAAAGCTCAGAAACTCTTGATGACCAATCTTTGCTTGACATGCACTTGGGACATGGTGTGAAATGGCCGTTCTTTACCCGCAGCCCTCTATCAGCAGCCTCCTGGTCATGGTAAGAGTGAAATCTCAGTCCAGTGTCTGAAAATATGTGCTTTTAAGGGTAAATCCTCCTATCAGATCTGCGTTCCCAGTCACCCACCATACAGGCCTCCCCATCTGTTTTGTGCCATAATGCAGGGCATGAGTTAAGTGGATACCAGAACTAGGGGACATACACTCAAATTGTGGGTTGGGAGAGTGAGAACAGACAAAAGAAAATATTTTTTCACCCAGCGTGTTGTTAGTCTGTGGAACTCCCTGCCACAGGATGTGGTGATGGCCTCTGTCCTGGATGCCTTCAAAAGGGGATTGGACAGATTCCTGGAGGAAAAGTCCATCACAGGTGACAAACCATGATGGAGATGTGTCATCTCCAGGCTTAAAACCAGGGTCCTTCAAGGGCCAGAGGCAGGGGAGTGGGATCAGGAGACAGATCTCTAGTTTCACGCGCTCCCAAACGCATCTGGTGGGGCCACTGTGAGATACAGGAAGCTGGACTAGATGGGCCTTTTGGCCTGATCCAGCAGGGCTCTTCTTATGTTCTTATTTTAATGGCTCATTTCAAAGAGGGTTCAGCTTCCACGGGACCATTGCCCTGCCACAGTGATGATGGCTCCAACCGAGCACAAGAGGGGTGTCACGATCCACATTTGGCATCAAGCGCTGGACAGTCACCGGCTTTTCATCGGCCAGGTTTTTTCGGACAAGCATGATGAACAGTGTGATGAAGAAATGACTCCGGAGAGGGGACACTTGAAGACAGCCAGCAGAGGACTGAGAGAGAAGGTGCCTTTTCTGGGAATAAGTATTAATCTGTCCTAAAGGAATGAAACCTCACCCGGGCTCAAGTCGGGCTGAAGTCGCACCAGCAGATTCGATCTGGACTCAACTTGGGGTTTTCTTTTCAATAAGTCGGGCTCGATTTGTGACTTGGAACCCGCCCACCTTTTTAAAAATTCTTTTGTGTGTGAGGAGGGGACATTTGTTTTTAATAGGGACTCAGGCTTGGGATCAAAGATTCAGACTTGGGGCGGATCAGATCCAGAGGCTTTGCCAACTTCCCAGTTCAAGGGGATTCCTCCTCTCAAGCAAAAGCTCTTAAAACAAAACCGTCGGGACAAAATGGCACGACAATGCAGTTTAAACACAGGGGTGGGGTGTGTTGGGGGGGGAGTCATAAAGTGATGTGGAAACAGGCTGGAAACAAGAACTGGAAAAATGAGAAAGTGAGGCAGATAAAAACTGACAGATTCATCAATTCCCAGCAGCTCCGTCCAGGCCTCTAAAGTGCTTCTCTCTCCTCTTGATAGCAGTCATTTTTTAAAGGGCAAGGAGGTTACCCGCCCCTTCCTCTTTCTGAAGCAATCCCACGTTCCCAATCTCTAGCTGTCTGTCTGTCTGTCTGTCTGTCCACCTCTCTCTCTCTCTCTCTCTCTCTCTCTCTCTCTCACACACACACACACACACACACACACACAGGGCGGGAGGGAGGTAAAGGTAAACTTCTCTCCCCCCCCCCACACACACATGTGTGCTAGTCATGTCCGACTCTAGGGGCAGAATCCCCGTATTCAAGCCGAAGAGCCAGTGTTGTGCAAGCCCATGGCCATGTGGCCGGCATGGCTGCAAGGAAACACTGTTTTACCTTCCTGCTTTTTAATGGCAGTACCTATTTATCTACTTGCATTTCTACATGCTTTCAAACTGCTAAATTGGCAGGAGCTGGGGTTGTCAGCGGGAGCTCACTGTGCTGCGTGGCACCCGGGATTCGAACCACGGAGCTGCAGACTTTGCAGCCAACAGTTTTCGGAGCCTTAGTCCACTGAGCCACCATGCCCCATTTGAGGGAGGGAGAGGACCATTCTTCATTAGGAAGAATTTAATGACAGTTAGAGCTGTTCAGCCGTGGAAGATGCTGCCACAAAGGAGGGTGGTGGAGTCTCCTTCTTTGGAGGTTTTTAAGCAGAGACTGGATGGCCATCTGTCGGAAATATTGTGATGGGGGTTCCTGCATGGCAGGGGGTTGGACTAGATGGCCCTTGAGGTCTCTTCCAACTCTATGATTCTGTGATTCTGTGATTCTATGATTCTATGAATAAAGCAGGGATAAGGATAAGACTAACAAGTCAGGCTTAACTCAGCTCAAACTCAACTCAACTTGGAACTCACTTACCCTCCCTTTTTTTCTGGGGGGGAAAGGCTTGCTTGGGGTCTAGGAACTCAGATTTGGGACCAAAATCCTGGATTAGGACTTGGGGCTTGGTGCCAAAGACCCCGGTTTGGGCTTGAGACTCAGAGCCAAAGACCTGCTAACATCCCTGCGAAAAAGATACTGCCTAGATCCCTGCCGGCTGGAAAAGCTTTCGGGAGGTGTTGAAAAGAGCCAAGACAGGCAGTTAAAACGTGACAGTCAAAGTGATGGTTTCTTCCCAGCAAACAGTCAAGCAAGATTCCAAAGTTCGGATCAGGGGACACCGAGATATCCCTCAGTTTATCGGGGAAGTGTTTGAAATGCGGACTCCTTGCTGAGTGACAGACTCCAGCCTCGGCGACAGGATCAGACCTTCCTACGGTTTGCTGAGGGAATGGAGAGAGATAGAGGCAACCATCTCTCCATTGTGCGCCGGTTCTTTTCAGGAGGTTTCAGCCCTTAAATACACAACAAATATACAGTCCAAATGGGAGAAAAATAGAATTTTGGGTACGAACTTTGCCTCCACTCTACATTGTAAACCGCCCAGAGTTCCGTTTCGGAGGATGGGCGGTCTAGAAATATAACAAACAAATAAATAATAAATAAATAATGTGCCAGTTGGATTATTCAAGAACCCCTCCCCTGACAGAGATTTTTATTTACATTCTGTTTGTACATATGGAGATTGACTTTATTTATTTTATTTATTTTAGACTTTTTTTTACCCCACCTTTCTCCTTGGAAAAGGACGCAAGGTGGCTTATGATAATGAGGGACAATATACAGTTCAGAACATTTAAGACATATTCAAATTAAGAACAGGGAATTGGGAGAGGTGTTTTAGGGCCTTTTCACACGACCCCTAAGATCCGCTGGCCACTTAAATTCGGACCAGAGATCTTAGGGGTTCGTCGCTCTTCTTGTGTCCCCACCCCTCCGCACATCCTGGCTGCTGGCTGCGTGAGGGGAGGGAGAAAAAGAGAAAGAAAAGCATGCCGCTCACCTCAGTTCTGCCTTTCGCTCCTGCCAGCAACATTCCAGTCTCTGTAAAAGTAGCTCTTAAAGAGGTGGGAGCCAAAAAACAACAAACAGAAGCAAGGAGAGCCCCGCACTCACTATCGTTACACCGGATCAAATAATTTTCACCTCCAAAGAGCAGGTACTTGAAAGGTGCGCTGGGACGCGCTAAAGTGGGCGTGGTCGCACTTAATTTCCTGTTAACTCCAGAGCTGGTGGGGAAACATTTTTAAGCTCCGGAGCTAGGAGCCATTTGCCCCGGAGTTTAGGGGTCGTGTATAAATGCCCTTAGAACATTAAAAGGTAACATTAGAGCTACAAAGAGCATGCAAAAAGAAAAGAAAAATCCATTATGAGGGCTGAAAAGCAACGTGGAAAACACGGAATATCAGTCAATGCAATCATGTATGGTAATCCATATAAAGTCACATAGTAGGAAGTCCTTCATTCAGGGAAAGCTTGCCTGAAGAGGAAGGTCTTTGCCTGCTTCAAGAAAGATGGGAAGGGAGAAAGTCTGTGGCCTCCTGCCTCAAATGCCCCACCATCTGCATTCACTGGATAAGAACATAACATAAGTACATAAGAACAGCCTTGCTGGAACAGGCCACAGCCCATCCAGTCCAGCATTCTGTCTCACACAGTGACCCACCATTTGCTTCAGGGTATTCCCAAGCAGATGTCTTCACCTGCTTACAATTCCCTGCAAATGGGATTGAGAGATATCCTGCCTCTCTCTCTATCCTGGAGGTTATCCTTAGGCATCATTCATGATAGCCACGGATACCCTTGTTCTCCATGAACTTGTTCAATCTTTTCTTAAAACTGTCAGGGCTGACAGCGGTCACCACTTCTTCTGACAGGGAGTTCCACAGACCAGTGACTTTCTCTTATTTGTTTGAGATCTAGCGCCCAAAAGTTTCATGGAGTGCCCCCTAGTTCTAGTGCTGTGTGATAGGGCCTTATCTACTTTGTCCACACCATGTATGATTTTATAAACTTCTATCAGGTCACCTCTTAGGCGCCGTCATTCGAGAGTGAAGAGGCCCAGCCATTGCAGCCTCAGATGGTAATCCCGAATCATTCTGGTTGCTCTCCTCTGTACTTTTTTCCATTTCCATAATATCCTTCTGGAGGTAGGGTGACCAGTAGAGATGGGCACGAAATGAACAATTTTTCATTTCTGTTTTCCTTTTCATTTCGTTATGCAATGAAACAACAAACGAATTTTGTCTCCAAAATGAAACAAAATGAACAGAAACACCGAACATTTTGTCATGCGTTTCATTTTTGTTACTGCAAAACAGTGAATTGCTTTAAATGCTAAAAAAATCACAAAATTTTGAAATAAATGGTAATGAAATGGTAACGAAACGAATGAAAACGAAAACAATTTTTTGCAAAAATTCGTGAAAAACGGAAACGAACCAAAACAGACCCTACAAACGACAAATAACAAACAAAACATCATTTTTTTATTCGTGCCCATCTCTAGTGACCAGAACTGGACACAATACTTCAGATGGGGCTTCACCATAGATTGGTAAAGAGGCAAAATGACAATGATATGTGTGCAGCTTTGGGGCGCCAAAATTCTAAAACCCACAGAAAGGGCCAACGTTTATTAGGATCAACTACACGTGGAGCAGGGATGCCAGCTTTGGAGCTCTACAGAAGACTTTGCCAGGTTAGAAGGGTCAAAAAAGGGGGAGGGAGGGGTGATTAACAAAGGCCAAATACATGGGTGTTTCAAGCCCTACATAGAACTGTGCATGAAGTTTCAGATCGGAAAATGAGCCCTTGGTGGCACAGAAAATCATTCAGGTGACTACCTGACAGAGCGGATCGACCAGCGGTCAACATCAGCACGTCCGACTAGGTTGTCGCGGGCGCACATGCTGCGTGTGGCCACGCCCAGGGAGGCTCGGAGAACATCCACCCGTACCTGAGCCTTCTCTGTGGCTGGCCCCACCATGTGGAACCACCTCCCAGCAGAAGTGTGCCTAGCAGAGTCCCTGCCAGCCTTCCGGAAGGCTTTGAAAACTCTCCTTTTCCGGGAGGCATTTGGTGACTGAAGTCCCCCCCCGCCATCTGCAAAGCCATTCTTTATCGTTCAGTCTGGTTACTTGTGTTAAACTGTTTTTAAACTGTTTAATTGTTTTAACTCAATAGCTGTCATTAGCATTTTCTTATGTTGTAAACCGCCCGGAGTTCCTTTGGGAAGACGGGAGGTATATAAGCCCAATAAATAAATAAATAAATAAATAAATATTTTCAAGCTAAGGATAAATTAATCAGCAGACAAGAATCCCACGGATAGACAAATCCTATTGTAGTCAAAATAGTCTCAAGACATACAGTACTAAGTCAATCAATCAATCAATCAAAACCTTTATTGGCATTAAACTAAACATATACATTCCTGATAATATAAAATACTAGGTGCAAAATAAAACGGAGGAAAACTAGGAGGAGGAGAAGCACTACTAAGCTGCAAGCAAAGAAAAAGAAACATAGAAAACTTGGGTCAAATTACACAAAATGCACAGTTGCCCCAGGAAGAAATGCTTGTTCTTATGGTTGAAGCAGGAAGAGAAATGAGTGAAAAAATAAAATTAAAGAAGAAGGAAAGGCAAAAGAAAGAAAAAGCAATGAATTAGGCTGGTCTGAGGAGAACGAACCACAAAGAATCACAAACTCCCAGAGAAATCAAAAGGCATTTCAGCGGCAGAAGGGAGGAGCAGGTTGTTAGAAAAACAAACCACGGATTATATGGACGTCATGATGGTTCGTGGCTTACCACAAACTACCCTGATTTACTTTTTTTGAAATTTGTGTCCATCTCTTATCAGCAGCAAAGCTTGGGGCAAAGATTTCCACCAGACCCTTCCTGAGCATCATAAAGCACCGAGTGAGGACGTGAGGCAGCTTTCACGGGGATCTGGCCACATCATCATATTGTCCTGAGTTTGGCCTTCGCACACTGACTGTATAGCTACATCCTCCCTAACAGGTGAGCCCAGAGTCAAGAATGTGGTGATGGCACCTGGCCTGGATGCCTTCAAAAGGGGAAGAGCCATGCTGGATCAGGCCAAAGGCCCATCTAGTCCAGCTTCCTCTATCGCACAGTGGCCCCACCAGATGCGTTTGGGAGCGCATGAGACTAGATATTTGTCTCCTGATAGAACTCCCCTGCATCTGGCCCTTGAAGTACCCTGGTTTTAAGCCTGGAGATGACACATCTCCATCATGGTTTGTCACCTGTGATGGACTTTTCCTCCAGGAATCTGTCCAATCCCCTTTTGAAGGCACCCAGGCCAGATGCCATCACCACCTCCTGTGGCAGGGAGTTCCACAGACTAACAACGTGCTGGGTAAAAAAATATTTTCTTTTGTCTGTTCGCACTCTCCCAGCCCTCCATTTGAGCGTATGTCCCCTAGTTCTGGTATTTTGTGAGAGGGAGAAGAGCATCCCTCTATCCACTTGACTCATGCCCTGCATTATTTTGTACGTCTCAATCATATCCCCCCCTCAGGGGACTTTTTTCAGACAAAGAGCCTCTTCTGTGTCCCAACCAAAGAAGGCAGTCTCCTCTGTCCTCATCAAATGCACCTGTGGGAGTAGTCGGAACGAAAGTCCTCCCCTGATGAGCTTAAAGCCTAGGACGGCTCAGAGGGAGGGATGCTCTCCTTGAGATAGCTTGGATCCAAGCCATTTAAGAAAAGAGGCCTCCTCCCTCCGAACACACAGACAGAATCGATTTGGCATTGCGAGGGCCCAGAAACGAGTTTTGTGCTTTTCCGGCCCATCCCTGGAGGTTGTTAAGTGTTATTTTCTCCCTTGTTCCTGGGGCTTTTTGCTCAAAATCGCAAACATCTGTTGCACTCCTTGATTTCCCCCCCCCAATGTTCGTTTCAAGGAAAATCGGGCCTCCAATGAACAAAAGGGCAGCGCCAGCCCTCTTTTCCACCCCCACTGCCAACACCCCCTGTGCAAGCTTCTTCCCAAGGAACTAGCTCTCCCCACAAATGGTCCTATAAACACTTGAGAGGCACTCCGTAAAGTCCCAGGCGGGCCCATCTGAGGCTCTTTTCTAAAGCAGCTCAGAGAGGAGTATATGAGCAGCAGGCATCTCACGCTGGTTGCCAAGTGGGTCCAAAAAAGACAGAGTGGAACTGGAAAAGGTGCAGAAGAGAGGGACTAAAATGATTACTGGGCTGGGGCACCTCCCTTATGAGGAAAGGCTAAAACATTTGGGGTTCTTTAGTCTGAGAAAAAGGTGCCAACTCATGGGCTCTGAGTTATCCGTGACAGATCAGGAAAGAGATCTTGGTGTGTTGTGGACAGCTCCATAAAGGTGTCTACCCAATGTATGGCAGCAGTGAAGAAGGCCAATTCCATGCTAGGGATCATCAAATAGGGGATTGAAAATAAAATAGCCAACATTATAATGCCTACAGAACAATAGTAAGGCCACACCTATTTATTTATTTATTTATTTACTTTCAAACTTTTATACCGCGGCCTATTTCCCAAGAGGAACTCAGGGCGGTTTACACAAAATTAAAAATAATAGCAGTTACAACAGATAAAAACAATGTTGGCAAGAGGAGGGGAAAGATGGGGGGGGAGGTACTGCCCTAGCAGTTACCGAAGGCGTCCCTGAATAGCCAGGTCTTCAGTGTTTTTCTAAAGGATGCCAATGAGGGTGCCTGCCGTATCTCGCTCGGCAGAGAGTTCCAAACTGTGGGCCTTCGGAGTGGCGACACGGAGTGAGAAGGCCAAGGAGGATCGGGTGGGTCGGGCCAGGTCTAGTCATCGGGAAATACGCTCTGCCAGATAGTCAGGGGCCAAGCCATGGAGGGTTTTGTAAACCAAAACCAACACCTTGAACTTTATTCGGGAGGCAGCGGGCAACCAGTGCAGGCGGGCCAGGATGGGGGTGATGCGGTCGAATCTACGCGCACCAACCACCAACCTGGCCGCCGCATTCTGGACCCGCTGCAGTCGCCGAACAAGGTTCAAGGGGAGCCCCATGTAGAGAGCGTTGCAGTAATCCAACCTCGATATGACCAGTGCCTGCACCACTGTCCTCAGGGAGTCCCCATCAAGGTCTGGGCAAATCTGGGCGATTAGCCTAAGATGGTACAAGGCCGACCTGGTCACGGCTGCCACCTGGGAGTCCAGGGACAGATCCGGATCCAGGACAACGCCCAGATTCCTCACTTTGCGCCAGCTGGAGGACGGACCCGCCCAGACTGGGAAGAGGGCCACCGTACCCATCCAGGCCACCCCCGAAGAACAAAACCTCAGTCTTCCCAGGCTTGAGCTTGAGTCTGTGAGTCCTTGTCCAGTCCAAAACTGTGGCCAGGCAGCGGTCCAGGGTCTGGACGGCCTCCACTGCACAGGTGGAGAAGGAGAGGTAGAGCTGCGTGTCATCTGGAGTATTGTGTACACTTCTGGTCACCGCATCTCAAGGAAGACATAGTGGAACTGGGAAAGGGGCAGAAGAGAGCAACTAAAATGATTCCTGGGCTGGGGCACCTCCCTTATGAGGAAAGGCTAAAACATTTGTGGCTTTTTAGTCTGGAAAAAAGGTGCCTGAGGGGGGATATGATTTAGACATACAAAATAATGCAGGGCATGAGTAAACCCAGTGCGTTGTTAGTTTGTGGAACTCCCTGCCACAGGAGGTGGTGATGGCACCTGGCCTGGATGCCTTCAAAATGGGGTTTGACAGATTCCTGGAGGAAAAGGTTACAAACCATGAGGGAGATGTGTCATCTTCAGCCTTAAAACCAGGTCCTTCAAGGGCCCGATGCAGGGGAGTGGTATCAGGAGACGGAGATCTAGTCTCATGCACTCCCAAACGCATCTGGTGGGGCCACTGTGAGATACAGGAAGCTGGACTAGATGGGCTGTTGGCCTGATCCAGCATGGCTCTTCTTATGTTCTTATGAAAGGCTAAACATTCCCAGTTCCCTAAGCCGTTCCTTGTAAGACATTTCCTCCAGACCCTCAACCATCCTGGTTGCCCTCCTCTGCACCTGCTCAAGGTTGTCAACATCCTTTGATGCTGGGAGACGTAGTCTTTTTCCTAAAAGCTCTTGCCTGCCTTCAATGGCGACATAGAGGCGTTAGGGACCCTCTGAAGCAAGTCATATCATGCAGGTCATGCTGTAGGGGGATTCTGGAAATTGTAGTCCAAAGAACATCAATACAGTGGACCCTCGTATAACAAACAGTTTGTATAACATAAAATTTGTACAATATAAAAAATTCCGGAGATACGGGAAATGTGCTCAACAGAATCGCTTATGGGGTGAATCCGTACAACATAAAAATGGTTGCGATTAGGGATTATTCTGTTTTCAATGCATTCCTATGGAAACTTTGTATAAAGGAAAATTTGCTTAATAGAATTTCATTTGGAATGAATTAATTCCTTTATACAAGGTACCACTGTATTTCCATGACCTGGAAAGCTGGAAAATGACTTAAATCACAGCTATACACTGGCAACCGAAATTAAAGGCGACAGAGAGTTCTCACAACATTAACACTCTGCATAATCAGCACTTTTATAGAACTATGACAAGGTTGCCAGGTTTTTTTATTTAATTTTTTTCTCCTTTTTTACCATTTCTTTTCTTGGCAATGTGCAGGTGTTATTAACAGCAGCCTGAAGGATACAGTGATGGCAGGCAAAGGCTTCCCCTGTCTTGTGTCTTGCTTCCAGGAAAGATTTCTAGATTTCTCTGTTCACAGCACAGGAGTTTTGCCAGAAAAAAAAAGTTGGCACACTGGTTTACAACTTTGCATGGTGCTAAGTTCAGAAATGGGGGAAACTTCAGAAGTTTCAGCTTAAGGAGATTTTAACAAACTTGAAAGGCATTTTAGCAGGATAGTATTGCTCGTATTTTTTTAAAAAAATATGTGCCATTGTTTTATTAATGCTAAAGGGCCAAGGATGCCCTTTGAATCTGTGTTCTGGATCCATATTCAGTGTTTGTGTTCCCTGTTCTGATTTCCTGACAAACAGCAGTTTGCCCACATGTGGGTATGGGCAAACTGTGTGATCTTACAAGCACCACCCTACGTCAGAATCCTCCTATGATTTTGATTAATTTTAATAAGTCCATGCCTCCCTAAGTTCCATTGATTAAAACAGACCTACTCTAATGGTCATTCACTAAATAACCTTGCCTGCAGCTTGTAAACATCACTCTCCTATAGGTCCCAGATCTGCAGGGGGCAGGGCTGCAGGAGAAATGCCTTAATATGCTGTAAACAAGAGCCAAATAGCAATTTCCTCCTCTCCTCTCCTTCCTCCCCCCCCCATCTCTTTCTGGTGTCTTGGTGTCCTGGAGCAGTGGTTACCAACTTTTTCCAACTTGTGACTCCCTTGACTCACTGGCCATTGGCCACAGGTCTCCCAATATGATAATTTGGCTGAGGGAGGCTGCTTTTACACGACCCCTAAAATCCGAGGCAAAGGACTCCCAGATGCAGAGCTTAAAATTGTTTTCCCACCAGCTGCGGACTTTAAAAAAAATTAAGTATGACCATGCCCACCTAAGCGCGCCCCAGCACATTTTACAAGTACCTGATCTCCAGAGGTAAAAGAATTTCCGATGCAGATTATAAAGCTGTGGATGCTGGCTCTCCTCGCCTTCTCTTTGTTTTTTTGTCCCTGCCGCCCCTTTAACAGCCTGGAACCCCTATGGGGCTGCTCCAACGCAGACGGAGGTGAGCGGAGGTGAGTCTGCATTATTTTCTCCCTTTTTTTTCCTCCCTCCCCTCACGCAGACAGGAGCAATGGAGTGCGGGAGGGTGGGAACACAGTTAGCAGAACAAACCCCCATGATCTCTGGTCCGAATTTAAGTGGCCAGTGGATTTTAGAGGTTGTGTAAAAGTGCCCGGAGAGGGAGAAGGGAGGTGGGAAGTAGTAATACCTGAGTCATACTACTTCCACGGATTCTGGACCAGGAATGTCTCTCCTGCCAGCCAGGCAGCCAAAGAGCTGCAACTGGGAACCAGGAAGCAGCACTGGTGAGTAGTAGGTGAGCATTGCAGGAGTATCATGGGAACAGAAACAAAGGGGACGAGGTGGATAGGGCCCCACACATGCCTCCAGCAAGCAAAGGTGCTGCAGAAAAGAGGATTCCACCGTGTCCCTGGTTGGTTTGGCTGCACCTCACGGTGCCATGGTACACACAGTTTGGGAACCACCACTCTACAGCAATAGCATTGGCAACATACACTTTTAAAAAAAGAAAATAAATGACATTATTCTGCCCAGAGGGAATCGATGGTAATCAAAGTTCACACAGAACTGTATGTTGCTGCATCTGCTCAAGTGATCGCCCGGCCTGAACCAATGTGAATGAATCTGCTGCGAAATGAAATAGAAGCCTCCACGTTAGAGGGGAAAAAATAAGAATAGGGCTGATTTACACTTGCTTTTACACTATATGAGTAACGGGGGGGGGGGTTGTAACAAATTTACTATGCCAAGCAACAGGATTTTGATTAGTCCATAACATAATTGTGTGCCACAATTTAAAAAATTGTACGAAGGATGCTACCAAATCATTTTGGGGGGACTCTGCCATCCATCCATCCACCCATCCATCCACCCATCTCCTCCTCCTCATCCTCCTCCTCATCATCATCATCATTAAAGTAACTTTTCTAGTAGCTCTTTCTTTATCCCTACACAGAGCAAGTTTGCAATCCTTGGAAAACGGGAAGGGTTTCCAAACCAGCTTCTATGGGTAAATTCTTTCCCAAAAGCTTCTAATTAGCAACCCGGTCACACTCGCAGCCTTTTCGGTGGGAAAAGTCTGCGGAGTAAATCTTTTTATTATTAAGTAGAGAAAATAAGATCCAGAACTTGTAGGGCGGGAGATTGATTCTCATCTTGCTGCTTTGCTCCTCCATTTCTGGAACATCCCCCCAGATGCCCTGCAAAGGGGAAGGGGGTGGGCAGATAATGAGATAAATCGCTCCAAGAGCGGCAGCCACCGCAGCAAGGAAGATGGATCAGGGGAGATAAAGGCCCTTCTTGTTTAAATTACAAATGAAGTTCAGCAATAAATAATTATAATTACCATTAACAGTAAAGCCCGAAATGCATGCTGACACATATATAAAGGGGCACCCCCCTTCCTTGCTAATGAACTGTGTCCACCTCCAGCATCTGGAAGACACAGGACCCCCTGTAAATAATCAGCTCAGTGATCTATCTAGGTTTACACGCAGCCTCCTGCTGGGTGGAAGGTGAGGGTTCAGAGTAACATGGGAAAGAATCAATGACTGGAAACATTCCTTAATTTGTCTATAATTCCCAGAATTTCCTGATCCTTAAAAAACGAATGCTATATTTTAGACAGAGCCCTCCAAATTCCTCATTATACTTTTTGGGGGGGGGAAGCAGAATCCTATTGGGTTTCAGGTAAGTTTTGCAGAACCCACGACAATTGTAGCTAATTTGCAGAGGCCTGTCAGTCTTGTGTCAAAGTTGAGTACCTAGTTATGGGACTGAGATGCTCCCCAAAACCTCATCAATTCATTACACCTGCCAAGGTGGCTTTAAAACACTGTAATTTCCAAATACAGTAGGACCCCAGTATCCGCTGGGGATTGGTTCCAAGCCTTCCCGTGGATAATGAAAACCATGGATAAGAGAGAATGCCAAAATGTTCCCCAAAACCGCTGTTTGTGATAGTAACTTTCTTTACAGCTGCTGTTTTGCAACAGTAGCTTGCTTCACAGCTGCTGTTTTATGACAGAGGTTTGCATTACTGCTGCTCTTTGTGACAGTAGCTTGCTTTGCGGCTGCTGAATTATTTATTTATTTTTCCTCTGCCAACCGTGGGTAACTGAATCAATGGATACGGGGGTCCTACTGTAACAATGGGCATAACCCATGCTGGCCAGGAGAATTCAAGGACTTGGTAGTCCACATAGTCACTCTTTTGGCCAAGCTTTGGCTAAAAGTCCTAGGCTGGATCTCCAGATGGGAGTGATAATGGGACCCTATCTGAAGCCATGGAGACCTCTGAAGACATTTTGGTTGTAATTAACGGTGAGCCCAGTGTGGCCTTCCAAAGGTCGTTTGACGACAACGTCCAGCATTCCTCACCCTTGGCCATGCTAGCGATGTGCAATGGGACTTGTAGTCTTTCAGAATAGTGTCCGTTGCCCACTTCTGCTTGAGACAGACCAGGCCTGCCTTGGCGTGAGGAGATGCTGTGCTGCCCTGCGTTGCCACGACTCAAAGGGAAGGTCCAAGCAGGTTTCCCGAAAGTGGAGGCAACCAAATGAGGGACTCCGTACAATTTAAAACAGCAGGCAGGAAGTCGCGGGGAATCATAAACTGGCTTGCTTGACCTCATTACCCAGGAAATGAGGCGCCACAGCTGTGGAGCTTTGTTCCCCAGGAGAACCAAGTGGTCCAAGCATTGCTTCCCTTCCAAAACATTGTGAAGCTTTCCCCCTCTGTCGGAAGGCATTAGGAACGGGATGATATCATCTTTCAGATGTGCTCTTTTATGACAGCCCATTGTTTTGCATTTTAACTCACGGAGCTGGTTCTATCTGCTTCACCCACCACCACT